>OZ005735.1:139323170-139851488 GCA_963930755.1 Eudasyphora cyanicolor
GTATTTTTATACACTGGTATTAATGTTATAAGCTGTTAACTTTTGGTGCAAAATGGTGCATTTGTGTGGGAGGTACCAAAAGGGAGCGGCAATAACGCCCATTTTTCACTGGACTGTAGGCACTATAAAAGCATTACACTGTACAAAATTTCAAGTATTTCTAAACACTGGTATTAATGTTATAAGCTTTTAACTTTTAGTGCAAATGGTGCATTTGTGTGGGAGATACCAAAACGGGCGTGGCAATTTCGCCCATTTTCCTCGAGTTGATAGCGACTAACAAACTAATACTATGTGTGCAATTTCGGAAGATTCGAATACGTATAATAGCAGTTATTAAAGATTCAATATTTCACAACATTTTAACCCTTTGTGGGGGAGGTACCAGAAGGAGTGGACCAATATGGCCCATCTTCGAACTTAGCTGGAGATAGAAAAAAATATAACCACATACGAAATTTGAAGTCAATCGGTTACTCCTTTCGAGAGTTATCGTGCGCACCAGCCAGCAGACAGACGGACGGACATTGCTCATTCGACTTAAAATGACCCAAAACGGATTTCTGCCGAACATACTTGGGGTCTTAGGTCACTCCTTCGATGTGTTACACTTTTTTCCGTAGCAAATGATATATACCCTCGTCACACTAAAGTGAGGGTATAAATAGATAGATAGATAGAGCTGAGTTCAGGCTACTATCGGGGTCTGTAGATGGCGGATACCTGAACGATCTACAGATATGTAGGTTAGCTGCGAAGAATAAGCAGTCCCCGACCAAGAACGGCAGAGTCCGAGGATGTACTACAAAAAGGTACATATGTCCGACGAAGACTCTGCGCCATGGCGACCAGATACCGCCATTAGCTAAGTATCCCTCCCACGGGGGGTGCTATCAAGAGATTAGCAATTAGGAGAGTGGTGCCTCCGTGGAACCCCTAATCAAAAACGCCTAGGCATTAAGATTGAGACCAGTAAGATCTTAATTAAGGCATACTGGAAAATATGAATTGGATCAGACGATAAATTGGCTGACGAATGTTGTAATCTACAACCTGAGTACGTCGGAGTGAAATCCTGCTGAAATGTCTTCTAGGCTAATACAACATCCGCCTCCGTCCCGCTAAAACCTGGCAAGCCTCAAAGCGCGCTCGAAATTCGACGCCATTTAGTTGGTGGTGTAGTTTTTCCAGTTGATATTGTCCTGATTAATACGGATCCGGCTCTGAACGTATGGTCTCATAAGAATCATACGTCAACCCTCGCATGGCCTCCCTGCTTGCATAGATAACCATGGGATCACACAAAGGTAGCTACACAGCGAATGGAGATAGCGGCATTGAGTTGGGACCCAGTGATGAAATGAGTCTTAACGCACATAACACATGCAACACCCATAACAATAACAAAAACGAAAAAAATCCAAAAAAAAAGAAAATAAAAATGATGAAGGAGAAGAAGGAAACACCCCGAGAGGGAACGAAGAAATCTATGGTACGCCGGTTTCCAGCTTGGCCGGTCAAACTCCAAATGCTACATGTACTGATAAAATAACGGAAAGAAACCCCTTTCAAAGAACATTACCTCTCGCCAACCGGGGGACGAGGAAGTGTTAATGCTTTCTACCAGCGCCCCGCCGAAGAGAGATTCCTTTTCAGAACTGGGGAATCTAATTATCGCCCTCATGGACTTCCTCAAGAGCAGGAACAATGTCCACCACGTCATCAAGGATCAGGTGCGAACTATACGCGCTGTTTATGACAGGGCGTGTGAAGAAACGAAAGGGAAGGCCCAATTCGAAAACAGTGAAGTATCTGAAAGGGCAACTCAAACATCCCCTAAAGTTTGGCCTAGGAAGAGAGAGCCAAAAAGGAAAAAGGAGAAAAACGAAGCAGCAGCAATTATGCCCACCCCAAAAAGAGCTAGAAACAACCCTGCAGGCGGTAAACCAACTGCCATACCTCCGGACGGAGAAATCTTAGGAGAGAAAAAATGCATCGGAGCAAACCCGGCACCACAGGCTGAATGGGTCACAAAGACTAACAAAAAGAAGAGGAGAAATTCTAAACCAAAGCCGGATAAAATTCTAATAACATCTAAAGGCCAAATCTCATACGCCGATATCCTACGAAAAATACGTACAAACCCGGATCTGAAGGAGTTAGGGGATGAGGTAAACAAAGTGCGGAGAACCCAAAAAGACGACCTCCTGCTAAAACTGAGGACCGGGAAGAATGTAGACAATAACTTTAGGGAGCAAATAGAAAGCTCGCTTGATGGATGCGTTGAAGTACGGACCCGCAAGGATCAGACGTTTATAATCTGTAAAGACATGGACGAGCTAACGACAAAGTCGGAAATATGCCAGGCATTTGCCAAAAACTTAGACATGCCCGAACTACTTGATGAATCCATAGTGACGTCTGTGTGGGAGACATACGGAGGCACCAAGTGTGAAAAAATAAGACTACCGACAGTATCTGCAAGGAGGGCACCCAAACTGCGTAAAATCAAAATCGCGATGTCAGTCTGTCGGAGAAGAGATGTGAAAACTGCTACAAAGTGCTTCAGATGTTTCGGATTTAATCACACTGCGAAGTTTTGTAAATCGAGCGTCGACAGATCTCGAAACTGCATAAACTGTGGCATAGAGGGACATATAGCCAGAGACTGCAAAAATGAACCCAACTGTATGCTCTGTAAAACGAATGGTGGAGGCAGGAAGACAGGAAGCTACAGATGTCCTGTTTACCAGAAGGCAATGAATTCCAAAAACGCATGAAGTTTATACAACTAAACTTAAACCATTGCGCAGCAGCCCAAGACCTGCTACTGCAGTCTATCCTAGAAGAAAATATCGACGTCGCAATTCTTTGCGAACAATACAAAAATCTCGACAAAATTGTCTGGGTAAGCAACAAGACAGCTAAAGCAGCAGTATGGGCCTGCGGAGGGAAGGCTATTGAGGAAGGTACAAATGAGCCGCAAGAATGCTTCGCCAGGGCTAAAATTGGAGGAATATACATATATAGCTGTTATATTTCACCAAACATACCATTACCAGACTTTGAGAGACACATAGACGAACTAGTAAGAAACGCATCTCATCACAACCCGATTATAATTGCAGGAGATTTCAATGCGTGGGCCCAAGACTTAGGAAGTTAACGAACAAACAATCGAGGCAGAATTCTTCTTGACGCTTTTTCCAGACTCGACGTAACCCTAGCTAATACTGGACAGACACATACGTTTAGAAGAGCTGGATTTGGTTCAATCGTCGACCTGACATTCGTCAGCAACAATCTGGCCAGTAACTTGAAATGGGAAGTCAGTGAACACTACACGCATAGTGACCACAAGGTCATTATATTCTCAGCGGAGTACAAATCCCACACAAATCTGACACACAAGAAGCCTAAATTCCAAGGATGGGCGAAAGAAAAATTCGACCAAGAAGCCTTCATTGAAATGTTTTGCACACAAGAAATTGAGGAAGGAGAAGTCTGGACTATGGCAGATCAAATTGGTGCGGCGCTAAAAGCTACATGTGATGTATCAATGCCAGTTAAGCGCTCAAATAGTAGAAGGAAAGGAAATTTCTGGTGGAACGACCACATTGCAGAACTTAGAAGGGTATGCCTACGGACCAGACGTCAGTACCAAAGAAGTAGATCAAGGCCCGACTTTGAAGCAAGGCCGAGTGCAGTGGTGCAAAGAAGCCGATTCCAACCCGTGGGGTAACGCATACAGGATGGTAATGTCACGACTAAAAGGAAAAAGGTCACCCCAGATTACTTGCCCTAAACTAATAAATGATATCGTGAATGTACTATTCATCGGATGCCATAAAGTATCTAGGCATATATTTAGACGATAGTCTAAACTTCAAGAAACATATAGATTACGCATGTAAAAAATCAGCTGATGTTACGCATGCACTATCCCGAATGATGCCAAACGTTGGTGGACCACGACAAAGCCGCAGGGCTCTAATCTCACTCAACGTTGCTGTACGGAGCTCCTGTATGGGAGAGATCATTTAGTAACATATCAAAGAAAGAAATTATGTCGATTTCTAGGCGTAGCTGCCTAAGAGTCTGCAGTGGATATCGTACAATATCCGGCGAGGCAGCAAGCGTTGTAGCGGGAATCATGCCAATCGATATTAAGGCTAGAGAGTACTCAAACATTTATATAGAGTCAACAGAAAACCCAACAGCAGGCAAAAATGCTATAAGAATCTCCGAAAGAGATAACGCACTACGCAGTTGGCAAACAAGGTGGGAAAATTCTCCAAAAGGACGATGGACTTTTCGGCTGATACCACAAATCGACGTGTGGCTGCGACGCAGACATGGCGAAGTAAACTATACTCTTACAGGACACGGAGGCTACAGAAAATATTTGTACCGTTTTGGGCTCGACAACTCACCCTCTGGACATTAAAGTTAAAAAGATTCGATCGGCCTATGGTGGGACAAAACAAGCTCTGGTAGAAATCCCATCTCACCTAGCCATAACCATTCTCAGGGAGACCAGAGTACGAATCGGATGGGTAATGTGCAAGGTTAGGAAGAAAGAAGCACCCAAGCGATGTTTCAGATGTCTGGCCCGAGTATGTCAAGGCAAGGACCGTAGCAAAGCATGCATGAAATGTGGTATTGATGGACATAAAGCCAAGGACTGTGTTATATGCTTAGAAGCCGGTCGACCGAACGTCAAGCACTTCATTGGAAGTTCAAATGTGTGCAATGGCCAACAATGAACATTAAAATACTTCAAATAAACCTAGGCAGGGGCAGAGAGGCACAGGACCTTATGATAAGCATATGGGTAGTGACATCGTATTGATAAGCGAACAATATCGTAAGTTGAACTCCAAAGCATGGTATCAAGATGTTCTTGGAAAAGCGGCAATTTACATTCAAAATACCAACATTATATATTGGATAGAATAGAAGAACACCATGCAAATTTTGTGGTTATTTATGTGAGTGGAATAAAAATATATAGCTGTTACTTCTCTCCCAACATAGAAATGTCGGACTTTTTAGATAGACTTGCCAAATTAGAGGATCATGTCAAAAGAGATAATGTTCCTGCATTAATAGGAGGAGATTTCAACGCCAAATCGCCAGAATGGGGATCGCATGTGTTAGACAGAAGAGGTGCATCTATTAGTGAAATGATTGCTTCCTTCGGTCTGTCAGCCTTAAACAGAGGAACATCACCAACCTTCAAAACATATCTATTAAAATTAGTCTATCCACCAGAACAATGCGAAGTAATGAAACGCGTGCACGATGGAATACAAACAAGCTAAATGTGGAGGTATGCCGAAGTAAAATAGAACAGATAAGAGACCGATCAAACATCATGAACGATATTGCAAGTGCGGGAACGAATGAAGCTACAGATCATTTGACCAGTATTTTGAATAAAGTATGCAAATCAGGCATGCCGCGCAAGGGCGCAGGACAAGGAGAGCGGAAGCCAGCATACTGGTGGAATATGGAGATTGCATCTCTCAGACACTGGTAGTGGACCAAACCTCGGCCGCAGTGGCAGATATAGTCACCAATGATAGCCTGGGAAGAATAAGCAGGTGGCTTATGGCGAAGCATTTAATGCTCGCGGCACCCAAGACTGAATCAATTATTATTACAAGTACAAGATCCTTCATATATCCCAGACTCAAAGTCGATGGTTACGAAATAGCACTCGGCCGACATCTCCGATATTTAGGTGTGGAAATAGACAACCGATTGGCTTTGGACCAACATGTAAAAAATGTAACGAGCAAGGCTCTTGAAACAGCTACTAGGCTAGTACGTATCATGCCAAATATGCGAGGACCTGGACAACAAGCTCGAAAAATAATATCTACAGTTGCCTATTCACAGATGCTGTATGGAGCTCCAGCAGTATATAATGTCATTACAAAGAATGTTGTGTTAATGAGGAGATTGGAAAGAGTGCAAAGAATATGTACCATGAGAATAATATCGGCCTACAGGACGATATCTACATCTGCAGCGTCAGTGCTTAGTAGCATGCCTCCATTACAGCTCTTATTCGGCGAAAGAGGTGAAATATATCAAACATGGCAAAATAGAAGAAATGCAGAAGGAGTTTCAAAGACCAAAATAAAAAAGCAAGCCCGCCTACACATGTACAGGAAGTGGCAAGTAGCATGGGACCAAGACACAAAGGGTAGATGGACCCACACTCTAATAAATAATATAGAGAAGTGGATGGAAAGAAAACACGGTCAAATGAACTACTACTTGACTCAAGCTTTCAGTGGACATGGAAATTTTGCTAAATACCTTCACAGGTTCAAAATAAGAGAAGATAGTACTTGTATGATGTGTGGAAATGAGGAAGACGATGCAGAACATACCATATTTAAATGTGACTATTGGTCATCCTCAAGAAGAACAATAAATAGTGGCCTCGGAGTGACACTAACTCCACAAAACTTGACCACAGTTATGCTCGAAAACGAAGATAAATGGCAAAAATGCACACTATTTATCGAAAGTGTGCTACGAGAAAAGGCAATACGCGGAAGTACCGAACCCCTAATCTAAGCACATGCAGTTAGGAAGGGGGACTAGGAAGGAGAGTGTCTAAAACAACGACATTATTATATGAACCCACCCCGAAGTAATGCGAAAGCGGTTCCGGGGTGGTGTTTCCTGTGTAGGACCACTAGTTGATAGTGCGCTATCACTACGTCCATAAAAAAAATATAGATAGATAGATAGATAGATAGATAGATAGATTGATAGATTGATAGATAGATAGATAGATAGATAGATAGATAGATAGATAGATAGATAGATAGATAGATAGATAGATAGATAGATAGATAGATAGATAGATAGATAGATAGATAGATAGATAGATAGATAGATAGATAGATAGATAGATAGATAGATAGATAGATAGATAGATAGATAGATAGATAGATATATAGATAGATAGATAGATAGATAGATAGATATATAGATAGATAGATAGATAGATAGGTAGATAGATAGATAGATAGATAGATAGATAGATAGATAGATAGATAGATAGATAGATAGATAGATAGATAGATAGATAGATAGATAGATAGATAGATAGATAGATAGATAGATAGATAGATAGATAGATAGATAGATAGATAGATAGATAGATAGATAGATAGATAGATAGATAGATAGATAGATAGATAGATAGATAGATAGATAGATAGATAGATAGATAGATAGATAGATAGATAGATAGATAGATAGATAGATAGATAGATAGATAGATAGATAGATAGATAGATAGATAGATAGATAGATAGATAGATAGATAGATAGATAGATAGATAGATAGATAGATAGATAGATAGATAGATAGATAGATAGATAGATAGATAGATAGAAGATAGATAGATAGATAGATAGATAGATAGATAGATAGATAGATAGATAGATAGATAGATAGATAGATAGATAGATAGATAGATAGATAGATAGATAGATAGATAGATAGATAGATAGATAGATAGATAGATAGATAGATAGATAGATAGATAGATAGATAGATAGATAGATAGATAGATAGATAGATAGATAGATAGATAGATAGATAGATAGATAGATAGATAGATAGATAGATAGATAGATAGATAGATAGATAGATAGATAGATAGATAGATAGATAGATAGATAGATAGATAGATAGATAGATAGATAGATAGATAGATAGATAGATAGATAGATAGATAGATAGATAGATAGATAGATAGATAGATAGATAGATAGATAGATAGATAGATAGATAGATAGATAGATAGATAGATAGATAGATAGATAGATAGATAGATAGATAGATAGATAGATAGATAGATAGATGAGATAGATAGATAGATAGATAGATAGATAGATATATAGATAGATAGATAGATAGATAGATAGATAGATAGATAGATAGATAGATAGATAGATAGATAGATAGATAGATAGATAGATAGATAGATAGATAGATAGGGCTCCGCCCGACTTTAGTCTTTCCTTATGGGGTTAAAGTTAATTTTAATGCAACAAAGCACAAGAAATTTTAAATATAAAATATTATTTCCTAAAGGAATTTCCGTGTACTTTTCATAAAAATATTAATTTTGGAGTGGAGACAACTTTGGTTCCAAAGTTACGATTTTTCAAACTTCAAACTTGACAGTGTTCATTTGTGCCATATTTGGTAATGCTTGAGTAATATACCCTTCCTGTAGGGCGCAGGTGCCAAATTTGAGGTATACTGGTATATACATAGACGCTGAAAAAATCGCTTCTGTAGTATATTGTATACATATACATATTCGGCTTGAAACATATATATGTTTAGCGTATGTATTTGGGAAGATGTTGTTCTAAACAAATCTTTGTTTCCATCCTAATATTTTTTATTTCAGAAATTGTTCAGAAATTGTTTGTGTTTGTAAAAATACTTTATAATTAAAATCGTATAATCTTTTATAACTTGGATAAATTATAAATTGTTTGAAGAGTGGACAACAAGAGATGACTTGAAATATTCCGAAATTTAAAGTGAGTTCTCTGCGACAGAAGGAATAGTTCAAAACCAAGGAAAAACTAGTAAGAAAGTTCAGTCGGGAAAACCGACTTAAGAATCCCCTCACCTTGATTCCCAAAAAGTATTCGTAATTTTTTTATATTTTTGTTTTAATTAAATTATTATCAATTTAAATTACATTTAATACCATTGAAGTACATATGTACTGGTATTAAAGTTATAAGCTGTTAACTTTTGGTGCAAAATGGTACATTTGTGTGGGAGGTACCAAAAAGGACGTGCCAGTAGCGCCCAATATTCTCTGGACTCTAGGTACTATAAAAGCACTTCACTGTACAAAACTTCAAGTATTTGTATGAACTGATATTAAAGTAATAACCTTTAAACTTTTGGTTCAAAATTTACCATTTGTGTAAGAGGTACCAAAAGAGACGTGCCAAAAACGCCCACTTTCTCTGGATTCTAGGTACTATAAAAACACAAAACTGTACAACATTTCAAGTATTTATTCGCACTGGTATTAAAGTTAAAAGCTGTTAACTTTTGGTACAAAAAGGTCCATTTGTGTGGGAGGTACCAAAAGGGGCTAGTCAATAACGCCTATTTTTCTCTGGACTCTAGGTACTATAAAATCATCACACTGTACAAACATTTCAAGTATTTATACGTACTGGTATTAAAGTTATAATCTGGTAACTTTTGGTGCACGGTGGTCCATTTGTGTAGGAGGTACCAAAAGGAGCGTGGCAATAATGCCCACTTTTCACTGTATTGTAGGTACTATTAAACCATTACACTGTACAAAATTCCAAGTCTTTGTATGCACTGGTAATAAAGTTATAAGCTATTAAATTTTGGTACAAAAATGTCTATTTGTGTGGGAGGTACCAAAAGGGGCGTGGCAACTTCGCCCATTTTTCTCGAGGTAATAGTGGCTAATAAACTAATACTATGTGTAGAATTTCAGAGGATCAAAATAAGTATTATAGAAGTTATTAAATAATGAATATTTCACTAAATGTTAACCCTTTGTGGGGGATGTACTAGAAGGAGTGGACCAATATTTTATGATACCATATTTTGTGATTCCTACTGCTCTCATATACTATACATTTACCATATTTTTATACCCTCCACCATAGGATGCTCACAAAGTGAGGGTATACCTTAGTCGGTTTACTCGATTAAAACTTTCTTACTTGTTTTAAATATTTTTTTCGTGTTTATGACACCAAATTACACCAGAAACTGTTATCCACATCCCTTGGACAAAATTTTTGTTGTATAGTGTTATCAACATTAATACAATTAATATATTTATTATTTAAATTAATACAACTAAAATAATATTTAAATACAGAAACATTAAAAATTGTTAAAGATGTGTTCAACATTTTTGTTCGGCGTATCATAACAAACAATTTATTAGTTAAACATTAATTTTCCGAAATAAATTGTTGTTCTCAAAAACACACAGGGTATACACTATAGTTTTGTCTTTTGTACTATTTAATGTTAATGTCAACTATCGATTTTTAATAAAAAAAATTGGTACCATATGTAAAACATAAATACTGCACACGGCCCTAAAACATACCCTTTATATTGTGAGGAACTAGACTACTGCTATGTGTCCTTTCTGGTGTGACATTGCCGGTTGTACTTGACAATGACCATCAGTCATTATTTGTTAGCTATTCGGTATACATGGGACATAGCATTGTAACAATTGCAACAGTGACAACAATTGTTCTCTAAACAATGGTTGCGGCACAATGCGTAAAAACGTCTACTTTTTCCCCCAAAGCCATATTTTTCACATTCTATGTTTTGTTTAGTTTGGATTCTTTTGTTTGCTGTAGTAATAGGCCAGAGTGAAGTTATGTTGCAAAAAAAAACAATAAAATTTATGTAGTTTGGGCACATGGAATAATTTAAAAAATGTGTAGATATATACTAGAATATCGCAACGAATTATTGGCACACTAGTTATCTGCATTACTATGACAAAAGTGTGGCGTCGAACACATTAAACATTAAAAATCATCGTTAGCCATTATCGCATTAAACACAAAATATGCAGACTGCTATAAGTCAAGAACATTGTGATACACGTGGCAAAAAGTCTGCTAAAAATAGCAACTCTTGGTACAGATGTGCATGTCAATTTATCAATTTGATATATAAAGATATCTTAATAAGCAATCGGCCTACAGATGGTTTGGCTGAAACGTTTCCAGCATTGATGAAGTATACATATTTTGAAGATATATGTTTCGTGATGCTTTAAGTTATTTCAGGTGAGTACATGTCATCGTTCGTCTGTCTGTACGGCACGATGTTGTCCATAGAACATGTGAAAAAGTCGTAGGAGTAATTTTAACTTTGTATTCTTTGATACTTTTAAAAATTCTTTATGAAGGAATATGTGTAACATGAGCTGTGAAATATGCAACATCGGAAAGCCGCAGTAATATGGGAAAATAATTAAAAATTTTGTATTCACATATATACCTCTGTAATTGTAGAATAAAGAATTACACCACAATGTGGTTCAGGGTATTTTAACAAAAACAAAAATCAATGACTTTGTGCATTTGTTTGTAACACCCAAAGGAGATGATATAGGTCCATCGTTTATTACACCGAACGACTGAGTCGATTAATCTATGTCCGTCAGTCTGTCCATGTATTTTTTTAATAAAGAAATTATTGTACGACTCGAATGAAATTTGTTACACACAATTATTTGGCACAAGGGAACACTATTCAAAATGGTAAAAATCGGATCCGATTTACCTTTTATCGCTCTGAAATGTTGCATATGTACATTAGGGCGTGTCAAAAAAAAAATATTGCGGTTGTCCGCATCTCAAATGAAAGCTTGTTTTGTTTAGTGAATATCCCCCTAATATATATAGGCTTTATCTTGAGCCGCCACTGAGCTAGAGCGATATTACATAACCTCTAAAATTCATGTTTTTCTTGAAAATGTCGGACATCATTGACTCAATCGGGAGCATTTCCATGTGTGCAGCTAGAACTCGCTACTCCGCTTCTAACGATACCAATATTGTCCGCATCTAAAATGAAAGCTTGTTTTGTTTAGTGAATATACCCCAAAACATTTCGGCTATACCTTGAGCCGCCAGAAGATTTAAAGTTGGCAACCCTATCGGTCAGACGTCAAAAAGTAAGCTCTGTCACTTAGCCGAAAACAAGTCGCAGAAGTGTTAATCGTACCAAAACAATATGTGGTCAGTGCGAATTGGAGGTGAAAGAGGAGAAAGAAGAGAACATTCAGTGTGACAAGTGCCCCAAAATATTTCATGTGTTGTCTACGAAGTTAGATAAGCCGCAGTACCAACATCTGTTGGATTGCGAAAAGAAGAGTTCATATGTCATATGTGTAATAATGGTAGAGATGATAACATAGTTACAAAAGAACTGCTTCTAATAAATAACAAAATTGCGAAATTGGATGAGTTGCAAGACTCCATGAACTTTATGTCGTCAAAGTTTGATGAAGTTTTAAAAGGAATTTTGGAGAATAAAGAGAAAATCAAGAACATTGAAAAAGAAAATCGTCAATTGAAGCTTGAAGTAAATAATTTAAAGGATCAGTAAAAATGTTAAATGATCAAAGAGTAAAAACTCATTGCATTATAAGTGGGGTTACGACAATGAACGATTTAAGTGCCTCGGAAACTGTTATTGAAATTTCCGGTAAAGTCGGGGTTGAAATTCAAGCCCAAAGTATAGAGGAAGCATACTTTTTAAAGAAAAAAGACTTAAATGAACCAAGCCAAATTGTTGTTAAATTAAACTTTAAAACCGAGAAAGAAAAGCTTATGAGTGCAAAATCTAAATTCAAGGTAATATTTGTTGTTTACATATTTTTGCTGCAAACTCCGGACATACGTGGCTGCGCATTTTTTGGAGAACTGCAATGTACTATATCATCCTGCCTGAATCAAGGACATTGGAGTAGGCGGCTTGCTGAAGTGTGTTTTTGCGAAATTTTCACATTTTATATGTAAGGTTTCTTTGTATAAAAGCAAAAATTATTGGAAGGCGCTAATATTTATTTCCAAAACCACGAGAGGCGAAATATAAACAACAGCTGTGCTCTTCTATCAAACCAATTGCTGAACTAATCGATAAGGATCATACAGCTGTCAACAATAATCGATATCGAAAAACATATGGTGCACTGCGACACCCAATGAGCAGTAGGTCTCTATTTAGTCCCTATTTACATTGGCTGAATGTTCAGCAGATTATCGGCGTTTTGTAGGAGAGAGAGGCAGTCGGCAAGAGGGGGGAAAAAACTCTCCCGTACTCAGGCTTATCGGTCTGAACGTTTTGTGTTTTTCACTCTGCCTTTGAAACAACAACAATTCACACAGAAATATCCGAAACAAAATTATGTGTCTAAACGCAGAGGCAAGTTTAAAAGAGAATTAGCGGATAAGCTGCTGAAAAAATATACTAGTGTAAATCTGGACTAAGCGCACACTATTATCGACATCACCTGAACAAGAAGAACATACACCAAAAAAATACGCCTCATACCAAAACATGATTGTTAACAACCAACAAGATACGTTCTCATGGAGCAAGCTATGCGATGTGTTGGACGATAAATTGAAGGATGTTGCAAAAAAGGAGGATTTGGCAGCTATCAAACATGAAGTTGAGGAGCTGAAGATAGAAAATTTAAAACTGAAGGATGACATAAAGCAGTTAACAAACCGTCTGGAACAGGTAGACCAGAAATCGAGATCCACGAATATAATGGTGAGTGGACTATCATGTAACAACGTTCAAACTGCAAAAAAGAAGTTTTTTTACATCTGCAATGACGTTCTAAGTGTGGACGTTACAATAGCATCTACAAAAATGATATCTTCGGGGAAATTGTTTGTCTTCACACTAGACACTAATAGCCAAGTTCATCACATTTTGAATGCTAGACACCGTCTGAAGGGACAATCAATTTATATCCAGAAGGATTACACTGCAGCTGAGCAGTCTATAAGATACAACCTAAGACAGATTAGCAAAATAATATCGAAGCACAAAAAAGAGGTAAAAGTCCGGCTGGGAGAGTTTTGCTTTTTTATTAATGATAAACGTTTCACTTGGTCTGATGGAAAAATACGAACTCGCCTTTTAAATGACGCAATGTTTTTAAGAAATATTTTTGCTGAGTGCGGTTGTACTTATGATGTCTTTTGCAATGAAAATAATAATACAAACACCAATGTTACATCCTTATCTATACAATAACAATTCGATTCGTGCCATATAATAGCGTATAATGTTTCAAACCTGAACAATTCTTTAAATTTTGGAAACTTCGTAACATATATAAACAATTTTGATATTTTCTTTTTATTTGAAACACATGCAGAAGTCAATAAACAAACTTATTTTTCTTCGTTTTTTCAAAATTACTATTTACACTGGATTAATGCAACTAAAGTACATAGATCGGGTCGTGCAGGTGGAGGTTGTTTGTTTGGTTACAAAAGAGATATAAAGAAACAATACAATATCTGTTAATATTGATGGGATTTTATTCTATTTCATTCCAACCTATTTAAACTGCACAAACTGGAAGAACGATGCAGGAAAGTTTAGATCCTTCGTAGATGATCTCAATCCAAACAACTTCTGCATAATGGGAGATCTAAATGCAAGAATAGGTGAACAACAGGATCTAGATGAGAACCTTATAAGAGGCTTGCCTCATATTAGCTTATTTAGGCGATCTAGAGATAAAAATAAAAATACACAATGGAGGCAACTTTTGAATATCGTCGAAAACATAGGTGGCATTGTTGTGAATGGGAGAACTTTAGGTGATGTGGATGGGGAATACAGTTTTTGTGGGGTAATGGGAAGCTCTGTCATCGATTATTGCATCTGCTCGGCTAACTTCTTACAATATATTGACAGCTTCGAAATATCTTCCAAACCGTTTTCCGACCACATGCCGTTATGTCTTGAACTTAAAATTCCAAAATACACAAGCAATGTAACTAGCAAAAATACTGTAACAAGTCTTTATTGGAACAATAGGTACATAACGCAATACAGACTGAATCTGAGCGAATATACAGAAAGTCAAATCTACAATTCAAACATGTCGGTAGAAGATATGGTTTATAGTATTGCGGGTAAAATTAGACAGACGCAAATTAAGAACACAAATAAAAAATTCTTTGAGACCAAATAACCATGGTTTGATTGGACATGCTTCCGCTTACGATCAGTTATGCGCAAAAATCTAAAACTTATAAGAGATTACATACCGTTACCAATAGAAAACGATATTATTCATCGAGAATCAAACTTCAAAAACTATGCAAAGAAAAGAAATTACAATACTATAATAACAATCTTAAAAAATTAGATAGGGTATCGAGTAGCAAAGATTGGTAGAGCTTGTCAAATTCCTTAAAGAACCGTGCTCACAAACACAAAGGTTCGTTATTACTAAATCGAAATGAGCCGCAAGCCATAAGCTGGTGTTTGCCTTACTACGAGTATGTTGATCCATTCCTTGATTCTCCTTTTGAATTATGTGAACTAAATGGTGTAATTAAGGGGTTGAAAGCCAATAAATCCCCGGGACTGGATGGAATCCCTTACGAGTTCTACAAATATGCCCCTCACCACTTCCTACAAGAGATACTGGCTGTATTTAATAACATATTCCTCTTTGAAATTATACCGTTATCCTTCAAGGAATCTATTCTAATACCTCTATTTAAAAAAGGTGATGCCAATCTTACGACCAATTACAGAGGCTTATCCCTTTTAGACACAATTAGTAAAATCATTAATTCTATACTATTAAATCGAATATCGAACTGGACAGAGAGACATAACATCTTGAATGAGTTCCAAGCAGGTTTTAGAAAAGAGTACTCAACGATTGATAATATATTCAATTTGTTAAATACTGTAACTCTAAATCTTTTGAAAAACAAAGCCACTTATGCATTTTTTGTCGACTTTTCATCTGCCTTTGATCTGATGCCCAGAAATAGCTTATTCTATAAACTATCAAGTCTTGGTCTATCCACAAAAATTGTGAGAATCTTAAAAGCATTGTATGAAAATAATAGGAGCAAAATATGGGACGGAAATACGTTTTCAGAATACCTTTCAGTAGAAACAGGAGTGAAACAAGGTTGTACACTAAGTCCATTACTGTTTTCTCTATATATAAACGACCTGCCTCATGTTTTACCAGGTGGTGTAAATGTAGCGGATACTAACATAAAAGTCCTTCTTTATGCGGACGACATCGTCATTCTATCGGACACAGCAGAAGGTTTACAAAAAATGATAAATGCTCTCCAAGAATATTGTTTGACATGGAGTCTAAAAGTAAATCTTCCCAAATCAAAAGTATTGATCTTCCGCAAAGGCCCAAGAGTGGCTGCCAGTTTGAAATGGCAGTACGAAAATCAAAATATCGAAATTGTTAATAGCTATACTTATCTTGGAGTCGAAATAACGTACAACCTATCTTTCAGAAAACATTTGCAAAATAAACTCACCGCCTCTAAAATCGCAAAAAATTCCACTTGGTCAAAATATATAAACCATCCTAAAATATCAAAAACAAATAAACTTAAAATTTTTGACTCATGTTCAAAATCTATAATGTTCTATGCATCTCAAGTCTGGGGATATAAAATATATGAGGACGTCGAGAAATTATTTCGCTTTTTTATTAAAACAATTTTATATCTGCCTAACAACACACCGAACTATATGCTGTACCTTGAAACCGGATTGAGTTCCTTATTTTGCTCCACTGTAAAAACACATTTTTGTTATATTAATAGAATACTACAGCTCAACCATCAAAGGTTACCACGTATTCTTGCAGAGAGGGTGATAGAATTGAACATATTTTGGGCAAGAGAATGGTATAATTTGTGTCAATTCCTACAATTTCCTCCTCCCAATAGCAGAGCTCCTTTATCTACGTACTGGAAAAAGATAATAGATCTATTGAAAACAAAAGAAAAATATGACTTTGAAATAAATGCAAGGGGTTCTCAACTCCATGATCTATATGCTCAACTAGAATACAGCAGGATGTCAACACTTACTGCAGAGTTATCTTCACGGGCTACAGGTACGATTGTGAAGGCTAGAGGCGGTCTACTTGGTCTAAACGCGCGAGCGTTCAGAAACAACACAGATGGTATTTGCTCTATTTGTAACACGAATGAAATTGAGAACACTTTTCACTTCATCGGCTTTTGTCCAATATATAGGGACCTCAGAAAATCCTACTTAGGTCAATATACTCTTAACGTCAACGAAGTACTAAACATATTAAATGGCACGAATTGCTTATCTTTATACAAATATTTGGAAAGTATAGAAATTGTATACTACATGAATTTAATGTTTAAAATAAGCATGAATCATAAATCTTTATATGTGTATTTAATAAACTGTACCAAGTATAACAACTATATGCACAATGAATTAAATGTATATAATACTAAGCGATATTAAACAATTATTATTAACTACAAATTATATGGCTAAGAGCATTTTTGCTACGCCAAATATAGATTTTAAATCACAATATATATCACAAGTATCACATTGTAAAACTAATTATCTATTAATAAATAAATAATAAAATAAATCTAAATTCAAGGATGTCGAAAATTCCAAGTCGATATATGTCAACGATTTTGTGAGTAAGGAGTTGCTGGAACTACTAAAATTTGCCAGAACTCTGAAGAATGTTGGATTCCACGCCGTTTATTCGACTGGAGGTAAAATATTTGCAAAACGTAGTGCTATTACTAGACCTCGGATGATTAGAAATGAGGAAGATGTAAAGGCGATTATTTTAGAGGCAACAACTAATCAAAGTCGTAGATTGAGCAGAAAAGTTATAGCCGTTGAGGACTCAGATGAAGATGCCCAAGCTGATTTGACATCTCTTTAATAACTATGTTCTTTAGCGTAATTATTTTCTTTTGTTTAATTTAAATAAAAACTTAAATTATGGATTCAAATAATAATTATTTTTTAAATATTGATTCATTTAATGAGTATTTGAAAGACTTGAAGATTCAGACATTAAATATCATTTCTGTAAACATAAGAAGCATTTCTTCGATACGAAAATTTAACAAATTTAAAACATTGATTACTGAGTTTGAGGTTTTACCAGATGTGATTGCAATTCAAGAAACTTGGTTTTCTATGAACTTGAAACAAATATATAATATCCCAGGTTACAATTCAGTTCACTGCTGCAGAAGGGACCCTTATGGTGGAACATCATTTTTTGTCAAGGAAAATATACAATACCTTGTTGAATTATGTGATAGCAGACAATATATCGAAACCATGCGAATTTCACAGGAGAATGTCAGGATAAATGGCAAGCCTGTCAAAATAACAACTTTTTATCGGTCGCAAAAGTGCGATTTCAACTCATATTGCAGTTTTGTTGAGAAGGAACTGCAGACTAATTTAAATTTTTCAAATATTCTAATTGGACATTCGAATGTAGATTTTTTAAATGCGGATGTGGCAGGAGAAGTTTCGAATATATTGGACCATTTTGACTACAGAAATTGTCATCAATCAATTACGAGGCCAGCAAGTGACAAATCTATTGACAACACATATAGCAACATTCCAAACAAGTTACTAATCGATTCTATTGAATGACTTTTAACAGATCATAATTTAATATCTTGTAAGATCTTTGTAAATAACGTAAGATCACAATGCACACACAAAAAGTACTACCAGTGTAATTATAATACAGTAAAAGAAAATATGCAGAATAGTTTGAACTCCACAAGCCTGTCCATCAGTGGATGTAGCTGAATTTGTTAATACCTTTTCTGAATGCATAAATGGCGCAACTATTGAAAAGGAGCGGAATTCGTCTACAAAGAATCCAAAAACTCACTGGGTGAATGAGAACCTAGAATCTCTCGTTCAATTAAAAAAGAAATTGTTACCTAAACGAAGGAAGAGAAAAGATTGTTCCAATATAGAGAAGCGGTTAAAACAAATAAGCAAAATCATTAAAACAGCTAATAAGATTTGTATGAACTTGTTTTACCAAGATCAACTTGAGTTTTTACAGCAGAATCCGAAAAAATTCTGGGAGTTTTTAAATGAACAATTGGGAAGAACCGCGAAGTCTGAAATAAAGCTTAAAAGTGGAAATGGAAACTTTACTATTGATAATCAAAGAAAAACAAAAATGTTTAATGAACATTTCCTTCAAATTTCTTAAAGGAAAATATTGTACAATTGCCGGGTGATAATTGCAAACTATGATACAATGTCGGCAAAAATTCACATTTATGGATGTTTCCAATGAAGAAATCATTGAACTTATTTCTAGTCTGAAAACTAATAAAAGTCCTGGTCATGACGGCATTTCAACAAAGGTCCTTCAGAAATGCAATGATATGATATGCCCGAGGCTTGTAATGTTGTTTAATAGCATGGTAGGCAATTCAATATATCCTGAAGTACTTAATGTTTCAAAAATAGTTCCTATTCCTAAAGAGACTGTTGCATACACTGTTGATAAGTATAGACCTATTGCTTTAGTGCCACTCGTGGACAAGATATTTGAAAAAGTTTTACGTAAACAATTAACTGGTTTCTTGGAACAAAGCAACCAAGTGTACCCATATCAATTTGGGTTTAGGAAAGGCAGCACAAGATTCTGTCGTAAATGTTATTAATCTTTAGATTATTGCTAATCTAAAGCTTCACGGCAGATTGATAATGTATGCAGATGGCATTAGCCTATTTTATCTCTCTAACCACGATGTCATATTAAAAGCTCAAATAGAGCACGATGGTAACATTTTACAAGAATATGTGCGACTAAATAAACTTGTGTTGAATGCAGAAAAGACAAAACATATATGTTTTAGACCATACTCAGGTGGCACAAATGTCTTCCGTGTTTTAATTAATGGAAAACTTGTGAATGAGAGCGTCTCAGTAAAGTACTTGGGAATTCACCTTTAATCAGGGTTACCATAACCTTTTTTCGAAAAGGAGGACTTTTGTGTCAGAAAAGGAGGACATTTGTAACATTTACGAAGACAGTTTGGAACTTTCGGAGGACATTTAAAAAATACAATCTCCGATGATAATGATTTGTACAACAATTTGTATTTTATAGCGCTTAGATGCCAAATCGGAGGACTATATCTAAATCCGAACAAATTTTCTTCAAATTTAGCAAGGTTTGTACTTGGGTGCAACATTTAAATCTGAGCCGATTTACACCAAATTCGACAATGTGGGAACTTGTATCAAGAAACTACATCCTGCTTAATTTCAAAGTGATTGGATATGAAAAAGCTTCTGTAGCGCTAAAAGGTCAATTCGGAAAGAAAATTTGTATAGGGCCTATATCTAAATCTGAACAGATTTTGACCAATTTCTTCCCAGGTATGAAATTGCCCTTATTGTCGAATTTCAGCAAGATCGGAATGAAAATGCGACCTGTACTTAAGGAACAATTTTAAATAGACAGACAGACAATCGGTGTGCTATAAAGTGGGCCTAGCTCCAGTATTTTTAGGTGTTAATTATAACAAATAAGTGAAGCGGCGTTAAGATCTGACATGCCGAATTTTGCATAACCTACACCATAGATTTCTTGTCAACTGCTTTTTGATTCTTTGAGAGGTACCTTTGTGTGGGGACTATATCAAAACATGGACTTATGATGACCATTGTTCGTCTGAAGGGCTCTGGATATACATACACCCAAATTACCAATTTCTGTTCGACCAGTTGAAATTTGTAGTCTCTATGGCTTTAATAAGTCAAATCGGACAGAAGATGCTAAAAATTGATCGATATTGCTGATTTTCAATCCCAAGTTACCTGCAGCTATAAGAAGTATCTGTACCAAATGTCAGTCATCGAGCTCAATTATTGTAGTACTAACTTTGTACTAAAAGTAGTTGCGAATATAATTCATGTGTGTTTCTGAAAAATTTTAATTTGTAAAAAAAAGGGGGACAAATCCATCATTTTTGAAAAATGAGGGAGGACGGGAGGACGCTGGTTAAAAGGGAGTACATGTCCTCCCAAAGGAGGACGTATGGTAACCATGTCTTTAATCAAATTTAACTTGGAATACGCATATACAAAATATAAAGCGCAAAATAGCCCCAGCTGTTGGAATACTATATATATTCAAAAATAAGTTTGATGAGAAAACGAAACTTTTAATTTACAATTGTTTAATTCAATGTCATTTCAATTACATACCCATTGCATATGTATATAAGAAGAGTACGGAGTTTAGAAGTCTTCAGAGGACCCAAAATAAAGAGCTTAAATTGGTTTTTAATCTGCCGTTGATATACCCATCACTTTCATTGTATAAGGAAGTGTGTAAAACCATTTTACCTTTACATGGTTTCTACAAAATGCAGCTACTTATGTTTATGTATAAGTCGGTACGACACGACAAATAAAAAATGAAATAAATGAATTAAGAAAAAAACTCGGTTACTATCTCGTTGGCAACTTCTGGTGGCTGTGCTTCAGAGTTGCCCGGGAAATGTGTATCCAGGTGCACTCCCAGTGATTCCTCACTGGACGTATTCCAGGAACTATCATCTTTCTTGATGTACCCAATAAGGTGTTAAGGCTAAAATTTTCCGTAACCTTAAGTCTTCGGATGAGCTTTCTACGCCACTACAGAAATCTATTTATTTTGAACCGTTCTCAACTCTTTTTGGTACCGTTTGAGTTCTTCTTTTATGAGTCCCAGTCCTATGGCCCTTGACCTATTGAAGAGCTTCCTACAGCACTTCCTCAGCATAACTAATTGAGACGACCACCATTGCGGTCGTTGTTTGCCCCTTGGCTTCTATTTGGGCCATGCGGCGTGTAACGAGTCGTTAAGAGTTGCTGTAACTCGTTCAACCGCTTCTGCTATATCCCGGATAGTTTGCACTTTCATTTCAGGACTTTTTGGAAGAGACCTGTTGAATATGTGCCTACATTTTTCCCAATTAGCCTTCCTAATATGGGGTGGGAAGACGGTAGCAGGAGGTTTCGCATTCAAGCTGAAGCTAATATATCTATCATCGGAAAAGCTATGAGTGTCCGATGGGCACTTACAACCATTGACTTTGGCGCCCTTTCGTGAAATTTTATAAATCAGTTAGTCGAACACACACAAAAGGAAATTTTATAAATCGGAAGAGAAACACGAGTTACACGCGCTTGAACATTTTCTTCGCCCGATGTGGCCAACTTTGAGGCCCTCAAGCTCCGCCCTGTCTGACATAGGGGGCCCAAATATAAAACTTAACTTCTAACACCTCTTCATCTACCATACCAAGTTTGGTCGCAATCGGTTGTTTGGTTAAGAAACGGTCGAATTATTTCCCCTGGTTTTTACAAAAACAGACGAAAACTGTCAGACTTGTCTTGGCATTTCGATATTACAAATACTGAGTCTCACAAAAATTGTTTACTGATCTGGATTTTTGAGAGTGCAAAGAATATTCTGTGAAAATTTGAAGGAAATCGAGAGGGAGCAATTTTTTCTACAAAGGTTTTTTCAAAAAAAAATTTGTAAATAAAATTTGAAAATATTTTCCAAAAAAAATTTCAAAAAATGGCGCATTGTGTCCTCTTTAAAACAAAGTGAACTTTGCAAAAATCGGTTCAGCCGATCGAGAGCAATTACACAAAAACAAATTTTTTTAATTTTTTCAAAATCTAAAATGGCCACAAAATTTTTTCACAAAAAATTTTTAAAACAAGTAAGAAAGTTTCATTCGGGTAGACCGACTAAGGTATGCCCTCACTTTGTGAGTAATGTAATATTGAATATTCCACGAATTATTCTGTTAGTTTGTATGGGAGGTACCAGAACGGGTTTAATAAGTACACCTATTTTTCGCTGAACAGTATGTACTATAAATACATTGCACTGTGCCGAATTATAACAGTTTATGTGCACTGGTATATTAACGTTATGAGATATTATAATGTGGTATAATTTGAACATTTTGTGTGGGAGGTACAAAAAGGGGCGTGGTGATGACGCCCACTTTTCACAGGGCTATAAGCACTACAAAAGCGTTACACTGTACACAATTTCAAGTAGTTTTATATACTGGTATTAATGTTATAATCTGTTAACTTTTGGTGCAAAATGGTACCTTTGTGTGGGAGGTACCAAAAGGGGTTTGGCAATAACGCTCATTTTTCACTGGACTGTAGGCACTATAAAAGCATTACACTGTACACAATTTTAAGGGTTTTTATACATTGGTATTAATGTTATAAGCTGTTAACTTTTGGTGCATTTGTGTGGGAGGTACCAAAAGGGGCGTAGCAACTTCGCCCATTTTTCTCGAGTTGATAGCGACTAATACTATTTGTGGAATTTCAGAAGATTCGAATAAGTAGTATAGCAGTTATTAAAGAATCAATATTTCACAACATTTTAACCCTTTGTGGGGAGGTACTCGAAGGAGTGGACCAATATGACCCATCTTCGAACTTTGCCGGATATAGAAAAAAATATTACCACATACCAAATTTGAATTCAATCGGTTACTCCTTTCGAGGGTTATCGTGCGCACCAGCCAGCAGACAGGCAGACAGACGGACGGACGGACATTTCTCATTCGACTTAAAATGACCCAAAACGATTATCCGCCGAACATACTTAGGGTCTTAGATCACTCCTTCGAAGTGTTACACTTTTGGGCGCAGCAAATGATGTATACCCTCGTATCACTAAAGTGAGGGTATAAAAAATAGCGAGATCTTAGTTTACCTATTTGTAACTGCTTATAAACATTTTAACCAAAAATAAACTACATATGTCGATATTAAATATTCTGACCCTTACCTAAACATTTTTTGTTGTTTTTAGGAGGTGTTACAAAAAATTTAAAAAAGGATCTTTAAAATTTTAATCCTTCATTATCCTTTAGATCCACTGTAGAAATTTCGAAAATAATATATTTTGCGGATCTTACTGTTCGGCTATTAAGATCCATATTTTAGTATTCTACGCTGATTAGTTTGTTTTGTATACCCTCCACCATAGGATGGGGGGTATATTCATTTTGTCACTCCGTTTGTAACACCTCTAAATATTGATCTGAGACCCCATAAAGTATATATTCTTAATCGTCGTAAAATTCTAAGACGATTTAGCCATGTCCGTCTGTCCGTCCGTCCGTCCGTCTGTTGTAATCACGCTACAGTTCGTAATAATAGAGCTAGGTTGATCAAATTTGGTATAAATATTTCTTATAGTTGCAGGTTGTTCGGGATTGCAAATGGGCCATATCGGTCAATGTGTTGATATAGCCACCATAAATAGCATCTAACTTGTTGTGATTCCTACTGTTCTCATCTACTCTACATCTACATACATATATACAGGGTTTTCCAACAAGCGGTGTTATTTTTAATCATCCGGTATTTCGGTAGCTGTCTTTTTTGAAGCTTTTATTCTTTGACATTTGACAAGTAGAAACTACGCCATTACTAAAAATGGAACGATACACGATTTAACAACGCATTGAAATTATTAAAATTCACTACAACAAGTAAGAAAGTTTCAGTCGGATAAACCGACTAAGGTATACCCTCACTTTGTGAGTAATGTAATATTGAATATTACTCGAATTATTCTGTCAATTTGTGTGGGAGGTACCAGAAGGGTTTTATCATATACACCTTTTTTTTGCTGAACATTAGATACTTTAAATTCATTGCACTGTGCCGACTTATAAGCATTTATGTGCACTTGTATAAACGTTATGAGACATTAAATTGTGGTATGATTTGGGCATTTTGTGTGGGAGGTACAAAAAGGGGGCGTTGCAATAACGCCCATTTTTCACAGGGCTATATACACTATAAAAACATTACACTGTACAAAATTTCAAGTATTTGTATACACTGGTTTTAATGTTATAAGCTGTTAACTTTTGGTGCAAAAAGGTACCTTTGTGTGGGAGGTACCAAAAGGGGCGTGACAACAACGCCCATTTTTCCCTGGACTGTAGGCAATATAAAAGCATAATACTGTACAAAATTTCAAGTATTTTTATACACTGTTATTAATATTATAAACTGTTAACTTTTGGTGCAAATTGGTGCATTTGTGTGGGAGGTACCAAAAGGGACGTGGCGACTTTGCCCATTTTTCTCGAGTTGATAACGACTAATAAGCTAATACTATGTGTGGAATTTCAAAAGATTCGAATAAGTAGTATAGCAGTTATTAAAGAATCAATATTTCACAACATTTTAACCCTTTGTGGGGGAGGTACTAGAAGGAGTGGACCAATATGGCCCATCTTCGAACTTAGCCTGAGATAGAAAAAAATATTACCACATACCAAATTTGAGGTCAATCGGTTACTCCTTTCGAGAGTTATCGTGCGCACCAGCCAGCAGACACACAGACAGACAGACAGACAGACAGACAGACAGACAGACGGACGGACATTGCTCATTCGACTTAAAATGACCCAAAACGGATTTCCTCCGAACATACTTGGGGTCTTAGGTCACTCCTTCGACGTGTTACACTTTTTTCCGTAGCAAATGATATATACCCTCGTCACACTAAAGTGAGGGTATAAAAATGGTGAAAATCTTGCAGTCACAGTTCGCAAAACTAAAGCATATTTGGGTCGTCGTGAAGCACCTTGTCGGACCGCAATACAGTAATTGGTGGACAAGTTCGAGCTGTTGGAAGAAGTTGAAGAAAACCCAGGTTTGTCCATTCCTCGTTGTTCTTTGGAATCGGGCATTCCACAAACGTCATTACACCGTATCTTGCATTAAGACATGGGTCTACAGTTAACACAAGAACTCAAGCCGGCCGATCATCAACAACGTCGTCTTTGCTGATTGGGTCCTTGAAATGCATGAAAATGATCCGGAATTCCATCGAAAAATCATCTTGACTGATGAGGCCCATTTCCACCTCGGTGGCTACTTCAACAAGCAAAATTGTCGCATCTGGGCCTCGGAAAACCCAAGAGTTATTGTTGAGAAGCCTCTCCATCCTCAACGTGTGACTGTTTAGTGCGGTTTATGGTCCGGCGGGGTTATTGGACCTTACGTCTAAACGGCAAGACCGATCTTCTTGAAATTTTCACAGTATGTACATGTGTGGGGCGTGCTGAAAATCGGGTACTTGAATTTTCGATATATCAAGTGGGCGTGGCCCCGCCTACATAAGACAAATTTTAAAATTGAGATATCTTGCACAATTTGTTAGCGAGAGTGCTGTAATTTTGTACATATGTATCTGGTGGCAGTATACGTGAATGGTCCAAAAATGGGCGGGAACGGACCAATGGGCGTGGCTCCGCCCATATAAGCCAAATTTTGAAATTAACTTATCTTGCACATTTTGTTAGCGAGAGTGCTGTAATTTTGTGCATATGTATCTGGTGGTAGTCTACGTGATTGGTCCAAAAATGTGCGGAATCGGACGATTGGGCGTGGCCACGCCCATATAAGCCAATTTGTAAATTCATATATCTTGCACAATTTATCGAGAGTGCTGTAATTTTGTGCATATGTATCTGGAGGTAGTCTGAGTTATTGGTCCAAAAATGGGCGGGATCGGAATAATGGGCGTGGCCCCGCCCATATAAACCAAATCTTGAAATTAAGATATCTGCACAATTTATTAGCGAGGGTGCTGTAATTTTGTGCCTATGTATCTGGTGGTAGTCTACGTGATTGGTCCGAAACTGGGCGGAATCGGAACAATTGGCGTGGCCCACCCCATGTAAGCAACCTTGTGAAATTTAAGTATCTTGCACAATCTATTTGCGAGAGTGCTGTTATTTTGTGTATGTGTGTCTGATGAAAGTCTATGTGATTGGTCTAAAAATGAGCGGGATCAGACCAAAGGGCGTGGCTCCGCCCATATAACCCAATTTTGAAATTGAGATATCTTGAACAATTTGTTAGCCATAGTACTTTAATTCTGTTTATATGTATCTGGTGGCTGTCTATATGATTAGTCCAAAAATGGCCGGGATCAGACAAATGGGCCAAAGCCAAATTTTGAAATTGAGATATCTTCACAATTTCTTAGCGAGAGTGCTGTTATTTTATGGAGATGGTTTTGGTGGCAGTATTCGTGATTGGTTCAAAAATGGAAGGGATCGGAAATCTAAATCTGGGGCAACGAAGTGGACCGGATCCAGCTATATCTATATAAATGAATGGGTGTATGTTACGTATGGACTCCAAAACGGCTGGATCGGTTTTGATGGGATTTTCAAATAATGTTCAGATAAGCCTAGAGGGTGACATAGCCTTTATAAGTTCTTGATTGAGGGGGCGTGGTTCTGCCCATATAAGCCAATGTTTTAAGTGATTCCTACTGTCCGTTTCTACGAATTGATTAAGGAGATTCCTACTGTACCTATCTATATGAGTCATATTTTGATAAATGGACGGGATCGGAAATCTGAAGTCTGGGGCTACGAAGTGGACCGGGTGGTATACTATATTTTTATACCCTCCACCATATGACGGGGGGGTATAACACTTCTAAATATTGATCTGAGAGCACATAAAATGTGTATATTCTTAATCGTCGTAAAATTGTAAGACGATTTAGCCATGTCCGTCCGTCCATCCGTCCGTCTTTTGTAATCACGCTACAATCTACAATACTTGAGCTAGGTAGCTGAAATTTGGTATAGATACTTCTTATACCTGCAGGTAACTTCGGGTTGAGAATGGGCTATAACGGTCCATATTTTGATATAGTCCCCATGTATAGCATCTGTCCGATTTGACTTCTTAACGCCATAGAGACCACAAATGTCAACTGATCGGGTTGAAAATTGGTAACTGGGGTTAATGTATACCCGCACCCTCACACGAACAACCGTAGCCATAGGTCCACGGTTTGAAGCAACCCCCATACAAAGGTCCCTCTAGATTTTACTTCTTCACGCAACAAATACCACAAATTTCAACGGATCGGTCTGAAATTTTGTAATATTACTTATTTTGTGCCCGAAACCATTCACATGCTATCCATAGTGGAGGGTATATAAGATTCGGCCAGGCCGAACATAACGCTTTTACTTGTTAGTTATTTATTGTATTACGACTATGTTGTGTAATTTGAGAATATTTATTTGTGGAACATTTCTGGATCAATCTCTAATATGTATGTGTATGAATAAAAATCTGTCATAGTATTCCTTCGAACAGTTTTTCAACTTGTTTAGACTTATGAAATTTAATACAGTTGCTGTGCACTGTTCTCATATGCCTATCAGCCTATTCTTTTATCGTTTACAAATTCTAAATTAAATCCAATAAGCCCTTAAAAGTCCCTTTAATTTCCATTGAATTACATCTCTATCGCGTATGCTATAAATTTCTGTAATTTTTCAATTTGTAATCTTTTTGGGTAAGATTCGTGTCTTAGTAGTTACAATGAAAACTTTCGGTAGGGTGCGTAAATAAATAATGTTAACGTCAATTTCCTCTTTGGATGTTATATATAGAAACACAAATTGGAAACCCGTCAAAACACCGGTACATATGTATATGGGTGCGGTTTAAAATATTCACAATATGTATATTATGAATCTCTTGTGCACAAAAACCTTCAAACGTCAACCTCAAATTAAAATTTATGTCCGTTTTTACTTCAGACATATGTATGTATGTATGTACCGATGTGTATGTATGTGTTTTTAGCTTATAGTCTACATAGTAAGTTTCAATTGAAAGTACATTTACATTAAATTGGTAAATATGTATATCGATACCTTCATTCCAAAGTATGCTAATTCGACTACGAATGTCTTAGGGATATTTCATTTTTATCCCCTCACCTTAGAGAGGAAGGTATATATCATTTGCTATGAGCCAAAAGTGTAACACATCGAAGGAGTGGCCTAAGACCTAAAGTATGTTCAGCGGATAACCGTTTTGGGTCATTTTAAGTCGAATGAGCGATGTCCGTCTGCCTGTCTGCTGGCTGGTGCGCACGATAACTCTCGAAAGGAATAACCGATTGACTTCAACTTTGGTATGTGGTAATATTTTCTTCTATCTCCGGCTAAGTTCGAAGATGGGCCATATTGCTCCACTCCTTCTAGTACCTCCCCCACAAAGTGTTAACATTTAGTGAAATCTTGATTATTTAATAACATCTATACTACTTATTTGAATCCTCTAAGATTCTACACATAGTATTAGTTTATTCGTCACTTTTAACTCGAGAAAAATAAGCGAAGTTGCCACGCCCCCATTTGGTACCTCCCACAGAAATAGACAATTTTGAACCAAAAGTTACCAGCTTATAACATTAATACCAGTGCATCTAAATACTTGCAATTTTGTACAGTGTAATGCTTTTATAGTATCTAGAGTCCAGAGAAAGTGGCCGTTATTGGGACGCCCCTTTTTGTTGCCTCCCACACAAATGGACAAGTTTTTGCCAAAAGTAAACAGCTTTTAACTTTAATACCAGTACATACTCTTAAGTTATTAAATGCAATTTGAATTGATAATGATTTAAATAAAACGAAAAAAAAATAAATTTACTAATATTTTTTTGTCACTCAAGGTGAGGGGATTCATAAGTCGGTTTACCCTACTGAACTTTCTTACTTATTAATTTTTCAATATTCCAAAATTTGGATTTATCATTCAAACGAATCAAAAGTTATGCGCAAAACAATAGAGATCATTTGGTTTGCTTTATAAATAAATTCCGTAAACATTAAAAAAATTCGTAAAACTTTCATCGACTCTCCTGAAAAACTAACTTATTCGACTTAGCATACTTTTGGAATGGAGGTATTGCTGTAGGAACGTTTAAAAAGGAATTCTGTTTTCTATTTGCGGTCGTTCGTCTATCTGTTGCTCGGTATATGTTCATGTTTCTGCCAAAGAAACCGCCCGCATCTCCCCCCATTTCTAGGCAAACCCAATATTACTTAGTTAGCAATTCAAATTTGTGTTAAAATTTAAAAGTTTTCAAAAATTCAATAGTCACACCTTTATGGTTGTTCCCAACTGGAATATGTTTTCGTTCATGATTTAAATAAAACGAAAAAAAAAATAAATTTACTAATATTTTTGGCCCTCAAGGTGAGGGGATTCATAAGTCGGTTTACCCTACTGAACTTTCTTACTTGTTAATTTTTCAATATTCCAAAATTTGGATTTATCATTCAAACGAATCAAAAGTTATGTGCAAAACAATAGAGATCATTTGGTTTGCTTTATAAATAAATTCCGTAAACATTAAAAAAATTCGTAAAACTTTCATCGACTCTCCTGAAAAACTAACTTATTCGACTTAGCATACTTTTGGAATGGAGGTATTGCTGTAGGAACGTTTAAAAAGGAATTTTGTTTTCTATTTGCGGTCGTTCGTCTATCTGTTGCTCGGTATATGTTCATGTTTCTGCCAAAGAAACGCCCGCATCTCCCCCCATTTCTAGGCAAACCCAATATTACTTAGTTAGCAATTCAAATTTGTGTTAAAATTTAAAAGTTTTCAAAAATTCAATAGTCACACCTTTATGGTTGTTCCCAACTGGAATATGTTTTCGTTCATGGAAATATTTCAAGGATAGTAATTGTTTATTAGGGAGTAGCGTATCATAACATTACATTAATCTTATTCGTCGTTGGGTCACTACATATGAAATAAGGAACAATTATTCTTAAATTCATATTTATGTGATAAAAAGCTTAAATGAATATAAAGCAACAATCTATGAAAACTTCTCCGATTTTAGGCAAAATACACAATTGAACTCCAATATAAATTTCTTGTTTTTCATTCCATATATTTGTAAAAATGTGTCTAGATTCTGTCTTTTTATTCCCTACGTCAATCCGTGGTACAGGGTGTCATAAGTTGGTTTTTGACGAGATGTTTGTAATATTGGAGCTGGACCCACCTTAAAGTATATCGGTCTAAGGAAGTCTGTCCGTCCGTCGGTCGGCCAGTCCAGATCACTTCATTGCATCAGGGACGAAGCCTGCTGAATGAAATTGGTCTAAATCGGTTCAGATTTAGATATAGCCCCCTTTATACAGTTACATCCCAATTTTGTATTTAAGCGCTATATAAGCTTTGCTGTATGTGTCTGCAATTACCCTGTATTATAAAAATCGGTTCAGATTTTTGTACAGCTCTCTATATATTTACCTCTCAATTTGGCATCTTCGCGGCATAGAAACCATATTCTGTCTCAAATCATTACGAAATTTGAAACAGAAAAGTTTAATAAACCATGCCAAATATAAAGAAAATCGGTATAGATATGGCCCACATATAACTACTTATATCCCGATTTTGCCTATAAGGGCTATAGATTTAATTATGACCGTCCGTCTGTCTGTGCATGTAGTTTTAATCAAAGTACAGGTCGCAATTATTGCGTGATCGCGATGAACACATATATAAGTAACTTTTTTGGCCTAAGGACTAACCCTATATAGCCCCCATATATATGTTTCCCCCGATGTGGCATCAAAGCGCTATAGAATTTGTACTTTATATCCGATCATTACGAACTTTAGCAGAAAGAAGTTTCTTATTACACGAACGAACACTGCCAAATTTGGGAAAATATCGGTTCAGATTTAGATATAGCACAATATATTGTAAATGTTACTCCCGATTTGATATCTACGCGCTGTAGAAACTATATTTTATATCCAATCCGTACGAAATTCGGCAGAGAGAGGTTTCTTATTACACAAATGAACAATGCCAAATTTGGGGAAAATCGGTTCAGATTTTGATACAGCTCCCATAGATACGTAAATCTCGATTTGATATCATATCGATATAGAATTTGTAATTTATTTCATTTCATTACAAAATTTGGCAGAAAGAAGTTTCTTAATTTAGAAGCGAATACTCGTACTGCTTTTTTGAGGAAAGTCGGTTCTGTGTTCAAAGATTTAGATATAGCCACTTACTTGTATATATGTTCATGCCTAAACTAGTTTTCGTCCGATCTTTATACACGAGTAATTTGGCAGAAATTAAGTTTTTGCTCCAATCTGATGAAAATCTGTTTAGATTTTATATATTCCCATATATTTGGTCCTTGCGATACTTAATATATGAAAGAATGTTGCGCATTGTAAGGTTATCGTTTCAGATCTAGTTTATTATGATCAATATTATCTTTATCCTCTCAACTTAGAGAGGAGGGTACATATCATTTGATACGAGCCAAAAGTGTAACACATCGAAGGAGTGACCTAAGTCCATAAGTGTGTTCGGCGGATATCCGTTTTGGGTCCGTCCGTTTGTCTGTCTGCTGGCTGGTGCGCACGATATCTCTCGAAAGGAGTAACCGATTGACTTCAAATTTGGTTTGTGGTAATATTTTCTTCTCTCTCCGGCTAAGTTCGAAGATGGGCCATATTGGTCCACTCCTTCTAGTACATCCCCACAAAGGGTTACAATTTAGTGAAATATTGATTATTTAATAACTTCTATACTACTTATTTGAATCCTCTGAAATTCTACACATAGTATTAGTTTATTAGTCACTATTACCTCGAGAAAAAATGGCAAAGTTGCCACGCCCCTTTTGGTACCTCCCACACAAATGGACAATTTTGAACCAAAAGTTATTAGTTTATAACTTTATTACCAGTACATACAAAGACTTGAAATTTTGTACGGTGTAATGCTTTTATAGTACCAAGAGTCCATAGAAAAATTGGCGTTATTGGCACGCCCCTTTTGCTACCTCCCATTTGTGTTTTGTGTAATGGACCTTTGTGTACCAATAGTTAACAGCTTTTAACTTTAATACCAGTGCATACAAATACTTGAAATATCGTACAGTGCAATGCTTTTATAGTACCTAGTGTCTAGAGAAAAGTGGCCGTAATTGGCCGCACCTTTTGGTACCTCCCACACAAATGGACCATTTTACACCAAAAGTTAAGAGCTTATAACTTTAATACCAGTGCATAAAAATACTTGAAAATTTTGACAGTGTAATGCTTTTATAGTACCAACAGTTAACAGGTTTTACTTTAATACCAGTGCATACAACTACTTGAAATTTAGTACAGTGCAATGCTTTTATAGTACCTAGAGTCTAGAGAAAGGTGGCCGTTATCGGCACACCCCTTTTGGTAACCCCCACACAAATGGACCATTTTATAAAAAAAGTTAACAGCTACATAAGTACTTTGTTAACTGAAACAAATTCAATTATTCCAGATTATTATCGAAATTCAATTATATTAAGCAATGGAAGATGTAGGGACCCGCCCGACTGTCTGTCTTTCCTTATTGGTTTAATAATGCTTATCCTGTAAAAATGTACAATATTTGTCAACATTGTGATCTAACACCCCCATAAATGTTCCTCCCTATTAGATCTATCTCCATAAAATCTGGAATTTTATTTTGTTCCATTTAAACATTTTTCATATCGGTCCACATTCTGCAAGTTTCCATATAAAGGTGACATACGATTTCTCTTCATGAAGATGTTATGAACTATTTCGGTGCTAAAGTAATGTTCTCATATATCGGTGCTAACTTTAACCCATTTGTGGCCGAGTTCATGAATACGTGATGTTATACAATTGCGTCTCTAGGATACCCAGGTGCAAATCGTGCGACTTTGAAAACTTTTGATACAGATAGTTTTGTTGTGAATAAATCTACTCCACAACAAGTCTACATCTTTCTTGACAACTAAATATAGTAGACTTAACACAAACTGTTAGAAAATCTAAATATTCGTACTCTCAACACCATTGTCGCAATTTGGTATAAATTTTTTTATTCGTATTAAATCCATGTTATGTGCCAAAGTAGATAGAGTTCCAAGCAGTCGCCTTATCGTAACCTTACTGTGTTATTATACGTTTTGTTGCCATGTTTTTATTGGCAAGCTAAGCTAATAAGCGGCAAGCTAAGCTAATAAGCGACAAGCTAAGCTAATAAGCTGCACTCTATGGTAAAACCTCAAATGTATTCCAACTTTTCATGCGTATATTTTGTTCGTAAATAACTTAATTTATTTGTTCCATTTAGCCAGTTAGGATACAATGTTTTGTGGAAAGTGATGCCAGTTTTGGAGTTAGTTAAAAACTGTACACATATTTGTTTGCGTAAATTTAAATTACAATTTAACGTTTTAAAGGTAATCTGTGAGGAAATTGCAAAGAAACAAATATGAACTCAATTTGAGAGATTTATAAAATGGAAATTAGTATTTTTGACAAGTATGGTTTGGAAATTTCAGACATTGACTACAAAATAATTCTAAAAAATACGGAATTTAAAAACATTGAGTTGATTGCTGCAGAAGTTATGGGGAAAATATTATTGTACAATTTATCAAATTTAGTGGGCTGTTACGCCCATTGTGAAAACTATTTCACCGAAATTCAACACAAATGATTTTCCACCGAATTGTGCAATACCCACCGCCATTATTTGCAAATAATATGTATCGAACCGTTTTATTATGAATTGTTGCAGGTTATATAGCGTACACATTTACAAATTACAGGCACATCGGTTAAAAAATGAAGCATCTTAGTCAAACTCGTCTGGGAATTTCATATTGGGCTACACTGGAAAAAATAAAATTTACAGTAATTAATTTCAGTCATATCGTTTGTTTATATTAACTCTCTTTGGTGATTTAACTTTAAATCTGGACCGATATGTTCCATTTTCCAAGGAACGCATTTGGGATATATGAAATAAAATGGCTAAATTTCGCTTAAAATACTAGAGCGTCAAGAAGTTTGATTGGAATGGACATTTATAAGTGAGTTATATCAATATATGGCCCGATGTGTTCGTTTTTCACTACACACTGAATAAAATGGCTTATGTAGTATATTGTCCCAAACATATTCTTCTTGAAATATATACATACATGTATATTGTACACTCGAAATATATTATAACACTAGGTCACAAATAACAAAATTTTCTCTGTTATTTGTTTCTAGCATACTTTTTCTCATTGATTTTGACCTACTAAACACGAAAATGAGTTTTAAAAATTTTTCTGTCGATTGGTTTTCGAGATACAAATTTTTGAACTTTTTGTTTTAAATTTTTGGAGGTACACTTACAATTTTGGGCATATCTTTCGTCTTCTTTGACGTATTTGATCCTACTACTACTCAAATTAAAGCAAATTGAGCCGTCTACAACTCATTCTCAGAAAATTTTCAAATCGGGTGAGTAGTTTTGATGTTGGCGGCTTAAAAAACTGAGTTTTTTTAGTAAAAATGTGGCAGAAAAATTCATATAAAAATTCATATAAAATATAAAACGCGATGCTAACAGCGATTTTGGTTTTTTTACGTATAGCTGGCATTTTTCCAAATAAAATAAGCACTTACTTAACAAAATCTGGAGTACTCTGCTAGCTTTCATTCGGTTCGGTTGTAAGCACGCATAAACCAATATACCAGTATTCGCGAAAACTGAAATTGACTTTTTCCAAAAACATTAAACAATAAACAATTTTACAAAAACAAAAATTTACTCCTCAGTGGTCTGGTGTACCGTACAATGGTGAAGCCCCCGGGGGCAAAACCCGCGGCCCGCCGCGCTGTGAACCCCAAACATATACACACTAAGGCAAGGTCACGTCCACGGTACTCTCCTTTCAACGTTGACTTAGTTGGAGCCACATGTTCAAATTACAATAGATTCAGTTCGTTATCAGATATGGAAGATGTGGACGACTCTACAGAGACAAACATCAAGCCCGATGTGCCAAAGCCTACCCCAAAACCTCCACCTATCGTTGCAGATGCTCGTGTCTCGATGAGAGAAATACAAGTTCTAGTAGGCAATGATTGTATCTTTAAACGAACTTCAATTGGAACTAAAATTTTTCCACAATCTCAAGAAAAATATGATTTCTGTATAAAAACCTTGAAAGAAGGTTTAATAGAGTTCCACACTTATAACGACAAAGCTAAAAAGTTATACACAACTTTCTTATACGGTCTTCCCAGGCTAAATACTGCGGACATCATGGAGGACCTTAAAACATATAACCTCTCTCCAGTTTCAGTTACTGAGGTACGAACTAAATACAGCAGCCTAGATAACGCAGTTTATAAAATACAATTCGAGAGAAAATCATTTAGCCCAATCCATTTAAGAAATATTACATCGGTTTGTAATGTAATAATTACATGGAAAAAGCACAAGCCCAAATCATCTGATAGGCCTACGCAGTGCTGGAAATGCTTGATGTATGGCCACGGTGGTGACCACTGTAACCGGAAACCAGCATGTATGTCTTGCGCAAAGACACACCTGACCACAGAATGTCCATTTACAAAGGATAAGAAACAACCAGCAGCTTTCACGTGTTTTAACTGTAAGCAAGCTGGTGAGGTAAGAACGGATCACGCCGCAAATGACATTAGATGTCCACTACGTCAAAAATATCTTGAAATTAGACATAAAGTTACTACTAGTCAAACCAAGAGGGCCGCGGCTGCACACCCCAGACGTACCAATGCACATGTGCCTTCAAACTTCCCCCACCACTATGCACCACAGCACCAAACCATCAACCAAACATACGCTGGCGCGTTAACTAATGACGGTTCAAACCTGTTTAATATGGATGAATTATTTAATATTTTCACCACAGCACTCGACGATCTAAGCAGATGTACCTCGAAAGTGCAACAAATGCAAGTAGTAATGTCTCTCCTTAAATATGCCTATGAATTTAAATAATGAGAAAACTATTAATATGTTACATTGGAATGCCAACGGCATTACTTCATACGCTCATCTTAAACAATTTGAGAATCTTCTAACAAAGAAAAATATACACATCGCAGGGCTAAATGAAACATTTTTTAAAGTTCACCATAAACCCTTTTTCTGTGACTACACACTATATCGCAACGACCGAGAAGATGCAAATGGAGGTGGGGTTGCTTTACTTATTCGTAAAGGTATCTATCACAGACTCCTTCCTATTACCAGTACTAGACTCATTGAAAATCTTTCAATAGAGATCACTATATATCAAAGAAAAGTGATAGTCAGGCGATCTTAATGCAAAACACTCTTCTTGGAACTGTCAAACTAATAACATAGCCGGGAATATCCTTAACAATCTGCAACAACAACGTAATTTCTTCATTTTTTACCCGAATAATCCCACCTTATATCCTCACCGCCAACACAGCAACCCCTCAACCGTCGATATTATTATAAGCAATTTGTCATTTCCTATGACTGTTACAGCGTTAGATTACGAACTTCAATCGGACCACCGACCTATTATCTGTTCAATAACAGCTCGGTTACAAAATGAAAGTACTGAGAGATTTTGGTACAATCATACAAATTGGAATCTTTTTCGAGAATTTATAGAACGAAGAATTGAGTTATCCGTAGAAAGCTATAACACCTGCTTATCTATTGATAAGGAAATTGACAACTTCACTAACCTCATACTTGCAGCTCGAAATTTGTCAACGCCTGTTCACAACACTGCTAAATCCTATTCATTACCCCCCGAAGTTTTACATCTAATCGGCCAAAGAAAAATGTATAAGAGAAAGCAACTTCGTTCTTGTAATAGTTTTCATTATAACCTATACAAGCAGTGCGTTACTTTTTTAAGTAAATTCATAAACAAGAAAATAAACAGCATTAGGAACAACAAATGGTCAAATCTCCTGGAGAACATGAAACCTGGGGACAAACGTTTCTGGAAAATTAGTCGTTCGTTACGATGTAAAGGTAGGAAGGTTATTCCACATCTTAAAGTTGACGATACCAAATTCACTACTGATGCAGAAAAGGCGGAGTTATTTGCAAATATATTTTATAAATCCCACGAGCTCACATTAAATTACACCCACTCTATAGACCATGAGGTTAATAATACCGCTGACTCCCTAAGATTAGAAAATCCCTCTACTGCTGGGGCAGTTTTCACTACTGCCCAAGAAATTTATTCAACACTCTCTCAACTGAAAACTTCAAAAGCTCCTGGACTCGATGGCATTCCAAATATAATTCTTAAAAAGCTCCCGGATAAGGCGATTCAACTTCTGGTTATATTATTTAATAGCTGTATCCGGCTTAATTATTATCCCACGGCATTTAAAAGGGCAAAAGTAGTTGCCATTGCCAAGCCAAAAAAACCTCCAAACGACCCATCTAGCTATAGACCAATAAGTCTTCTTAGTAATCTGGGAAAACTTTACGAAAAGTTAATTCTCATAAGAATAACTAATTATACGACCGAAAACAATATAATTTCGGACAATCAATTCGGCTTCAAAGCAGCACACAGCACCATCCACCAAATTGGTCGTATCAAAAACATAATAATACGTAACAAAATGCAGAGAAAATCCACGGGCCTAATACTATTAGACATCGAGAAAGCTTTCGACACAGTCTGGCATAATGGACTCCTGCATAAAATGGCGTCAGCTGATATGCCTAAATATATTTGCAAAATTATTTCGCACTATCTTGAAAATAGAGAGTTTGCTGTCTGCTTAAATAAAAGCTTGTCAACTTTTAAAACCATTCCTGCGGGACTCCCTCAGGGATCAATATTATCACCTACTCTGTACTCGATATATACTTCGGACTTTAAACCACCTAGAGGGATTGACACCGCCTATTATGCGGATGACACTGCCCTTATTTCATCCAGCAAGCTTACATCAGCCCTTATGAAAAAAATGGAGCACAGCCTCAATAGCTGCTACAAATACTACAATAAGTGGAAAATAAAAATAAACAGTAATAAGACGCAGTCCATCATATTTCCCTTTAATAAATCCCCTAAGAGAGTTCCAGGACGACAACTTAACTTTCTCGGAAATTTTGTTGAAATTGTAGATGATGTTACATATCTTGGTGTAATCCTAGACAAGAAGCTCTTATTTCGTAAACATATAGAATCTACTTGCCAAAAAGCAATAAATGCTTTCAGAGCTTTATGGCCTTTCCTGAATCGAAGATCAACTCTCAATTTAAAAAACAAAAATCTTATTTATAAATGTGTTATTAGACCCATTTTATCGTACGCATCGCCTATCTGGTACCGTGCCGCCAATACCCATCTGAAAAAACTACAAGTGATTCAAAATAAGTGTCTGAAAATGATTCACAAGAAGCCCTGGCGTTTCCCCACCTCACAATTACACGAAGAAACTGGATACCTGCTATTTCTTGACCATATTAAGTTATTAAATGACAATTATTTTGAAAAAGTTGCAACCTCACGCTATTGTAAAATACGCGAAAGTCTAGATTTACTTCCTTAAATTTAGCGAAAAATCTGTAATTTATTCAAACAGAAAATGTTGTATTAATTAAAGATTATTCTCACATAATTTTTATCTTAAACAATAATTTTCTCTCTATATTTGTACCTTTAATAAATCACGTATAGGTTTTTATATCCTTTTTGCCTATAATAAGTATAAAATGTAATACAATTATTTATACGATATCCCTAAGAACCCACTTGCTGAAATATCTTCATGATAAAATCTCATTACTTTTAATTATTAAGTGTGTATTATAAAACTGTGATTTGGATTAATAAACATAAATGAATGAAAAAAAAAAAAACTTAACAAAATCTGACAACTAATGGCGGACTTATAATTTTTTTGGTAAAAGACCGAAATTCCGCTATTGCACGATATTTTGATTTTCATTATTTGCACAGCTTACCTACCCAACGCAAACGAATAAATACATTTGAACTTAATTTAAAATAAACAAATTAGTCTTAGTATATTATTTTTTAATTTATTTAGAGCACTACATACTCAATGTATGGCACAATTAGAAATGGATGTGCCAGGTTAGCTAAACTAACGAAATTAACCAAATCAACGCCCAAAAAAAATGAGTAGAAACAAAGATATAACTGTACATTTTATGCCATGTGGAAAAACAGCTGACTTCTTCTTTGTTTTTTGTATTCGCTGCAATTGGTCTCACGTATTAGGGTCCAAATGTAGTCACCCATCATAGCCGTGTCATAGATGCCCTGATAGCGTCGTTCCATAGCCTTCAATTCCTGATGAAAGCGCTCGCCGTGTTCGTCGCTCACGTCTCCTAAATTCTCAGGGAAAAAATCCAAATGAGAATGCAGAAAGTGTATTTTAAGTGACATGTGCACTCCTACCCAAAAATGAAAAAAAACGAGAATTAAAACGCTATTTAAATTAACATTTGTTTCAAAAAAAACCTACCCATTGCTTCATAGTTCTTTACCAGATCCTCAACTATGTCCTTATAATTATCGCTTTTGTTGTTTCCTAAAAAGTTTTCCACAACAAGCCTGAAGGAATTCCATGCTGCGGCTTCGATGGGTGATAACAGCTTCGGGAATGTTTCATCTTTCAACATTTTTTTATCTCGGGTCCTGCGAAGACTCCTTCTTTAATTTTTCCCAGCGAAAGATAAGGGAAAATTCACCGTAAATAGGCAAAAGCTTCACCTTCTTTGTCCAATTTTTTGGCAAAATTTTTTATCAAACCCAATTTTATGTGCAGCGGCGGAAGTATTATATTTTCACGGTTCTCTATTAGTGGTTTGCGCTGAACATTCGCTTCTCCAACTACAGGTTTCGTTCGTTCCGGCCATTTTTATACCCTACACCACACTGTGGTACAGGGTATTATAAGTTTGTTTCACGGCAGATGTTTGTAACACCTTAAAATAACACAGCTAGACCCACCTTAAAGTATACCGATCGACTCAGAATCACTAGCTGAGTCGATTTAACGATGTCCGTCCGTCCGTCCATGTAAAGTTGTTCGTCGACTACAGGTCGCAATTTCACTCCGATCGTTTTGAAATTTTGCAGTTTAGAGTATTTCGCAGCTGTTAAGATCGCTATTGAATTTGGTTGAAATCGGTTCAGATTTAGATATAGCTCCCATATATATCTTTCGTCCGATTTGGCCCTTTAGTCCTATAGAAGCTGTATTTTACATCCGATCGTTTTGAAATTTAGAATGGTAGAGTTTCTTGATCCATGAACCAACATTGCTGAATTTGAAGCAAATCGGTTAAGATTTAGCTATAGCTCCCATATATATGTTTCGTCCGATTTGGCCCTTTAGTCCTATAGAAGCTGTATTTTACATCCGATAGTTTTGAAATTTAGAATGGTAGAGTTTCTTGATCCATGAACTAACATTGCCGAACTTGAAGAAAATCGGTTCAGATTTAGATATAGCTCCCATATATATCTTTCGTCCGATTTGGTCCTTTAGTCCTATAGAAGCTGTATTTTACATCCGATCGTTTTGAAATTTAGAATGGTAGAGTTTCTTGATCCATGAACCAACATTGCCGAATTTGAAGAAAATCGGTTAAGATTTAGCTATAGCTCCCATATATATGTTTCGTCCGATTTGGCCCTTTAGTCCTATAGAAGCTGTATTTTACATCCGATCGTTTTGAAATTTAGAATGGTAGAGTTTCTTGATCCATGGACCAACATTGCCGAATTTGAAGAAAATCGGTGCAGATTTAGATATAGCTCCCATATATATCTTTCGTCCGATTTGGTCCTTTAGTTCTATAGAAGTTGTATTTTACATCCGATCGCTTTGAAATTTAGAATGGTAGAGTTTCTTGATCCATGAACCAACATTGCCAAATTTGAAGAAAATCGGTTAAGATTTAGCTATAGCTCCCATATATATGTTTCGTCCGATTTGGCCCTTTAGTCCTATAGAAGCTGTATTTTACATCCGATCGTTTTGAAATTTAGAATGGTAGAGTTTCTTGCTCCATGAACCAACATTGCCGAACTTGAAGAAAATCGGTTCAGATTTAGATATAGCTCCCATATATATGTTTCGTTCGATTTAGCCCTTTAGTCCTATAAAAGCTGTATTTTACATCCAATCGTTTTGAAATTTAGAATGGTAGAGTTTCTTGATCCATGGACCAACATTGCCGAATTTGAAGAAAATCGGTGCAGATTTAGCTATAGCTCCCATATATATGTTTCGTCCGATTTGGCCCTTTAGTCCTATAGAAGCTGTATTTTACATCCGATCGTTTTGAAATTTAGAATGGTAGAGTTTCTTGATCCATGAACCAACATTGCCGAATTTGATCGCAAAACAGGTCGCAATTTCACTCCGATCGTTCTGAAATTTTGCAGTTTAGAGTATTTCGCGGCTGTTAAGATCGCTATTGAATTTGGTTGAAATCGGTTCAGATTTAGATATAGCTCCCATATATATCATTCGTCCGATTTGGCCCTTTAGTCCTATAGAAGCTGTATTTTACATCCGATCGTTTTGAAATTTAGAATGGTAGAGTTTCTTGATCCATGAACCAACATTGCTGAATTTGAAGAAAATCGGTTAAGATTTAGCTATAGCTCCCATATATATGTTTCGTCCGATTTGGCCCTTTAGTCCTATAGAAGCTGTATTTTACATCCGATCGTTTTGAAATTTAGAATGGTAGAGTTTCTTGATCCATGAACCAACATTGCCGAACTTGAAGAAAATCGGTTCAGATTTAGATATAGCTCCCATATATATCTTTCGTCCGATTTGGTCCTTTAGTCCTATAGAAGCTGTATTTTACATCCGATCGTTTTGAAATTTAGAATGGTAGAGTTTCTTGATCCATGAACCAACATTGCCGAATTTGAAGAAAATCGGTTAAGATTTAGCTATAGCTCCCATATATATGTTTCGTCCGATTTGGCCCTTTAGACCTATAGAAGCTGTATTTTACATCCGATCGTTTTGAAATTTAGAATGGTAGAGTTTCTTGATCCATGGACCAACATTGCCGAATTTGAAGAAAATCGGTGCAGATTTAGATATAGCTCCCATATATATCTTTCGTCCGATTTGGTCCTTTAGTTCTATAGAAGTTGTATTTTACATCCGATCGCTTTGAAATTTAGAATGGTAGAGTTTCTTGATCCATGAACCAACATTGCCAAATTTGAAGAAAATCGGTTAAGATTTAGCTATAGCTCCCATATATATGTTTCGTCCGATTTGGCCCTTTAGTCCTATAGAAGCTGTATTTTACATCCGATCGTTTTGAAATTTAGAATCCATGAACCAACACTACCGAATTTGAAGAAAATCGGTTATTAGCTATAGCTACCATATATATGTTTCATTCGATTTGGCTCTTTAGATCCAATCGTTGTTATACCTAACACCACACTGTGGTACAGGGTATTATTTAAGTATAAAATGTCCCAAAAGTAAATTTATGTAAACAATTTATACATGAATGACAAAATTTATATATCAGAGTTATTCAATATTACGAGAGTGGTGTAGGGTATTATATAGTCGGCACCCCCCGACTTTAGCCTTTCCTTACTGGTTTTTTAATATAATGCTGATCATCAGCGCGGCTATTCCAAAGGCACAGAAAACAGCAATGTCGCGTATAGCCTCCTTGGAGTCCACACAGAATGGCCACAACTTTGAGGTCGGCGCATATTTTCCAATTATATTTGCTATACTCTATGCATTTCAGCAAAATGTTCATAGTTTCATAGTTCTCCTTTGAATGAACCGCATGAGCAATAGGAAGAGATGGCTTTTCATTCCCATTATGTAAGAGAACTGCCTTCAAGCTCTCTTTGTTGCTGTCAATAAACAACCTCCATTCATTGGGGTTGTGAATTTGGTGAAGCTCTTGGAACAAGCCGTAAATGTCGCTGCAAAAACATATTTCGTCTTTCTTTGTATAAAATTTTGCATACTGCTGGTGACGCTTCCTGTACGCTGTTACTTTCACTTCTGAATCCGCAAATCCACACTGTACCATCCGAGACGCAAAAAGTTCGGATTTCCCCTTAGTGAGACCAAAATCGCGCACCCAATCGTTTAGTTCGGCATGTGACAGTAATTTTCGCTTTCTGCACGCCCCAAATTCGCTTGCACTTGACTCGGACTCTTGATCTGACGATTCTGCTTTTTGAAGAGATGCACCAGGGCACACTGGATATGGTACATCATTCGAATGTGGTACTGGAAGTGCAAACGATCCCACTTGAGCGTAGTTCCATTTTAAAAATCTCCCTACCCCACTGTTTGTGGTGAGGCAAAAATAACAGTCTGTGGAATGGCATAGCGGCTTTTTCCACATCATTGGTGTATCGAATTTCATATGGCGCCTAAAATTAAAATAAATTACTATATTTGCTTTGCTTAATGTGTTTAAATAAAAATTCTTACCTTCCGCCAGCTGCCCAGTTGGTTAGGATTATATAGCAAAGATCACATAGCGACTTAGGTGTCCATGGTTCTGTGATATTTGGTGAAATACCAAAATAATTCAAATAGTGCAATTGCACTGCTGGAGTAAACGTGTGTGCGTGATTATTCTTTATAAACTCGCCACAAACATTGCAGAAATTGTCTGGATTGTTCAAACACTCGAACACACGTAGTCTTTTACTCATTGTCTTACTTGTTGGGTAGGTATTATATGCACTTAAATTCAATTTGTTTCACTTTTTACTCGTACTACTCGCGTTCGTAGACACTTGTTGAATGACAAAAAACGATAAATGAACACCTATAAATACTAAGTATGTTACAATATTTTACTGACAGGTACTTATGAATGGGCGCATCTTTTAAGGGTGGCTATATACCTGATTCAGCAAGTGTGCGTTTCAAATTGTGGAAAAGTTTCCAAATAATGACCACTCACAAATGTGGGGGGAATTTCTGTAAAAAAATCCGATACAGGTAGCCATCGGGAAAACACACATCAATAAAAAAGTGTAATTCCCTTTTTTCCCTTTAATTGACTGTGAACGGAGTAGCAGTCATAAATGAACACGAAGAGCGTCCACGCACATTCAGAAGCGTATATTACTCTGCAACCACAATCATAAAAATTAAATAACTATTTGTGTATTACTTATTTTTTTTTTAATTCTGAGAATCATAAAAATTACGTAAACGTTTTTTCCAAACAATTTTGTACATGTAAAGTGGGTTTGCCAAAATTCGTATCGTAAAATGCACCTGTGTTTCTATGTTCTGCATTTTCATTATACCATTTTCGACGAAACGTCCCTACGGTATTGTAAATAGGTTTTTTACAATTATGAAATATTTGTGTTATTAATATTAATTTAAAAATTTTATCAAAACTGCAAAGTGCTGTGACATTTGAAAAAAATTTCCAAAAAAAAAATTGCTGATTTCACTAAATTTTTGAAATTTCACGTCCCTTGCCAGAACAGAAGACATTAACCCAGGGTGGTGAAATCTTGAACAGAAGTAACTTATGTATAGGAGCAACTGTTCCGTTCTATTCCAAAAGGATTATAAAAAACTTGCTTTTTCGATCCCTCCTAGTAGGTTAGCTGTGCAAATAATGAAAATCAAAATATCGTGAAATAGCGGAATTTCGGCTTTTACCAAAAAAATTATAAGTCCGCCATTTGTTGTCAGATTTTGTTAAGTAAGTGCTTATTTTCTTTGGAAAAATGCCAGCTATACGTAAAAAAAACCAAAATCGCTGTTAGCATCGCGTTTTATATTTTATATGAATTTTTCTGCCACATTTTTACTAAAAAAAACGCAGTTTTTTAACCTTTTTAAGCCGCCAACATCAAAACTACTCACCCGATTTGAAAATTTTCTGAGAATGAGTTGTAGACGGCTCAATTTGCTTTAATTTGAGTAGTAGTACCTCCAAAAATTTAAAAAAAAAGTTCAAAAATTTGTATCTCGAAAACAAATCGACAGAAAAATTTTTAAAACTCATTTTCGTGTTCAGTAGGTCAAAATCAATGAGAAAAACTATGCTAGAACCAAATAACAAAACGACTGTTGGCTAGTGTAATTGGAGAATGTTGTTTAAACACATTTTTGTTTATGTCCTAATATGTATTTTATTTTTGCGAATTTTATTTTCGAAAAAATATTTATTTGCATTTAAGTACTCAGAAAATACAATGCAATAATTTTAAGACTAGTTTTATGTTTTTCAGAATTCTAATTTAATTTTTTCCGATATTTTAAATGTTTTATTATGCTTGATGTGTTGACACCAAGTGATGACTTGGAATATATATAAAAAATTACAGGTTTAAAATAAACGTTATTGCTACTTATGCCGTTTTAAATTGTTAGGTATAACTCGAAAATAATGAAAAATTATAAGTGAATTCGAAAAATCTGCACAGTTTTGGAAAGCTATTTTAATCAAAATATATTGGGAAAATCCTAATCAATAACTTTATTTGTATGTAAACATATATTTTATTTGAGAAATAATAATTTGCAAATATATGTTTTTGTAACCTATTAATATATGCGTTCCAAATAAATATAAAATAATTTTCTCAAAAAAAAATAAAAATTAAAAAGGACAGGGTACAAGATCAAATAAGCTATGTATAAGCTGCAAATTTCAGAAGATTTGGTGGCGTTAGGTTAGGTTAGGCCAGGTGAGGTTAGGCGAGGTGAGGTTAGGTTAGGTTAGGTTAGGTTAGGTTAGGTTAGGTTAGGTTAGGTTAGGTTAGGTTAGGTTAGGTTAGGTTAGGTTAGGTTAGGTTAGGTTAGGTTAGGTTAGGTTAGGTTAGGTTAGGTTAGGTTAGGTTAGGTTAGGTTAGGTTAGGTTAGGTTAGGTTAGGTTAGGTTAGGTTAGGTTAGGTTAGGTTAGGTTAGGTTAGGTTAGGTTAGGTTAGGTTAGGTTAGGTTAGGTTAGGTTAGGTTAGGTTAGGTTAGGTTAGGTTAGGTTAGGTTAGGTTAGGTTAGGTTAGGTTAGGTTAGGTTAGGTTAGGTTAGGTTAGGTTGGGTTGGGTTAGGTTTTTTTTTTATGGGACGTTGTGATAGCGCACTATCATCTAGTGGTCCTACACAAGAACCACCACCCCGGAACCGCTTTCGCATTACTTCGGGGTGGGTTCGATATATGCTTTATTTTCGTTAGCCTCTTCCTTCTCCTATTCCCCCGTCCTAGTACATATTTTGTATTAGATTAGGGGTTCGGAGTATTCATGTCTTGGAACAATTTCTTCGACCTCTTATTGTCTCGATAAAACTCGCACATTTACTCTTACTCTTAAGCATCTCATCTACTAAGTTTTCCGGTGTTATTGTAGCTCGTAGATATTCATCTAGGGTGTTACGCAGATCTGTCCAATAACTACATACAAAGATTGTGTGTTCGACAGTATCATCCATGCTGCGACACATATCACACCTGGCGCTGTCTCTAATTTTAAATCTTGAAAGATACGCACCAAAATTTCCGTGTCCTCTCATTACTTGTGTGAGATAGAAATTTAGTTCGCCGTGTTTTCTTTCTAATATGAATGAGCGTTTACCTGTTACAAGTATAGCCTCTGTCTTTTCAGCTGCCAGCTTTAGGTGTTTGGATTTCAACCATGAACTTATTCGACTGAGGCAATCGTTCGTTTAAATTTCAGCTACGGCTGCCGATGATTGTGTCACGACTAGGGTTACGTCGTCTGCATATCCCACTAGTTTGCAGTTGTCGGGAAGCTGCAAGTTCAGGAGACCATCATACATGAGGTTCCACAAGAAAGGTCCCAATATTGACCCTTGAGGGACCCCAGCAGATACTTCATGATGTTGCATACCTTCGCCAGTTTCGTATTCTAGTACTCTTCTTGTAAATAATTATCAATTATTCGAATGAGGTAGCTCGAAAAGTGTTTTTCTCTTGTCGCCTGTTTTAACCTCCCAACTAGCCGTATTAAACGCATTTTTTATATCCAGTGTCACAATCACGCAGAATTCTTTGTTAGATCTGCATTCCTCCGCAGTCCTTACTACTTCAAAGATTGCATCTAAGGTTGACTTCTTTTTAACAAACCCAAGCTGCATCGACGAAAAACCTCCTTTTTCGCTCAGCTCAGCTTCCAGTCTGTTCAGAATAAGTTTCTCCAGAAGTTTTCCCACAGTATCGAGCAAACAGAGTGGTCTGTAGGATGATGCATTGTCAGAGGCTTGTCACCTTTTCGCAATAAAACCAGTAACTGTTCCATGCTTTTGGAAATATACCCTTCAACAAGCACCTGTTGAAAATACTGGAAAATAGGTTCGGCCAGTTCTCTCCGATTATTGCTATAATTTCATTTGGAATATCATCTGGGCCTGGAGCTTTGCGCCGTTTTAATTGTTTACACGTTTGTTTAATTTCCTCGTCTGAAATGGGCTTATTCAATACAACAATCGACGATGTGTAAAAAGTTTCACTGGATTCTTCCGCCTTTGGAAAGAGAGTATCCACAATAGTTTTTGACCAAAGTGGATTTGTTATTCCAGGTATCTGCTTATTTTTTCCAACCTTTTTCATGATAATACGGTATGGTAAGCCCCACGGATCATCATTTATCTGTTGGCAAAGATCTTCCCAAGCTTTCACCTTGGAGTCAATGTTTTTCTAGCCTGCCTGTATAACTCCATATAGAGATCTTCGCCTCTTCTCCTTGTAGCTAGACGTTTTGATTTATGACATTCTTTCCTCAAATTTGCAATTTCGTCGCTCCGCCAATAAGCAGCTTTCCTTGTATTTTTTCTCGGTCCGATTTTACTCATTCCGGAATTACATGTTTCGCATAGAATACTATTAAGACATGATGTGACTGCATCCAAGTCGTTGCTTTCGATTGTTTCGGCAATTTGGGGCCTTGACTGTATGTCTCGTAGTATCTCCCTACATGCGTCAATATTTAGGTTGTTTGTGTTCCACCGTTGTCTTGTTGGTCTGGATCTTTGATGCAGAGTGTCTTTATCAATAATAATCATAATATATTGATGAGCACTTAGTGTTTCTTCTTCCAAAACCTCCCAACGTTGAATTTTCCTTGCTATTGGTGTAGATGCAAAAGTCAAATCTATTATGGAGCCAGCTGTTCCTCTTCTAAAAGTCATTGAGGTACCCCTATTAATGGTGATCAGTCCCAGGCCTGAGATCATCTCCCCGACAGCTTCTCCTCTTCTGTCTAGCAAGTTTGATTTCCATTCGGGTGATTTTGCGTTAAAATCTCCAACTATTAGGACTGGCGTATTAAATCTTTTTATACTATCATATAGCCTGTCAAGTGCAATTCTGAAGTCAGCGATTTCGATACTAGGCGAAAAATAGCAACCATTAATATGTATTACCACAAAATTGTCATGATCTTCTTCTACTTTGTTGACATTTATATCCGGATTGCGTATATAAATCGCCGATTTTCCTAACTTATCCTGGTACCAAGAACCAGTGTTGCCTTTTTTATACTGCTCACTGACCAGTACTATGTCAGTTTTCTTTAGTGATGCGCTGTTAATCATCAGGTCCTGAGCTTCGCGTCCCCTGCCAAGATTTATTTGTAACAATCTAAGAACCATTTTGACTGTTGCATAGCGTTTTGCTACCAATGTAATGGTTAACCTCTTGTCGCCCAGCGTCTATACATATAATGCACCTTGTAGCATTTTTACATTCTTTGGCCTTATGTCCATCTGTGCCGCATTTTCTGCAGGTATTACTGCGATCCTTTCCTTTGCATGTGTTGGCGATATGTCCTGTCTCCATACATCTAAAGCAGCGCCTGCTAGGCGTTTTCCTCTTTACTCTGCAGTTTACCCATCCTATTTTTATTCTCTTCTTCTTAAGGATGATTGTAGCTGCACGCGATGATACCTCTACAAAGGCTTGTTTAGTACGACCATAAGACTCGCGTATGTTATAAACTTTAATGAGTCCCTGTTTATTATCTCCTACTATACGTAATATGTCATTGACTATGTCTTTAGCATCTGTTGATTCATCCATATCTTTTATTTCAAGGATATACTTTTCCTTTAGGGATTTTACTTGGATATTTTCCCCCATCGACAGTTTAATAGCATCTTCTAGTTTTCGAGCCTGGCCATCTCCCTTTGCCATCTCTACTAACAAATCTCCTTTCCTGGTTCGGCGAATATATTTTATGTTTACTCCAACCTCCTCAGGATTTATCTTTGTCTTCATATCCTATAGGATTTCAGCATATGTAGAATCAGAAGCCTTAATAGTTATGGCTTCCCCCTGGTTCTAAGAGGTTTTCTATCAGTATTTTCTCTCTTATTATTCTTCTTGCTCGTTTTGTTCTTATTCCTACTCTGTACTGTGGTCCATGTCGTTTCTTCTACATTTCTATCGTTGGTTTCGGTACCAGAAGACCCAGGTTTCTTACTGGATGTTGGAATCACTGCAGTTTCCTCTGTTTTTTTTGGGATTCTCCTTAACCGAAACCTTCTTATTTTCGGTTTGAACGGCCTTACAAGAAGTTTCACCTTTCTCCTTTATTGGCCGTGGGCAATAAATGATATTGGCAATAGCGATGGTTTCCCTGAAGGCTTTTACTTTTTGTATAGTGCTACAGCTTGGGCGAGTTGATCTCTGATCGCTCTATGGACATTTTTTGCTTCCGCCACAACAGTGTCCATAGCATTTAATCGATCTCCCAAATCAACAAATGCTTGCTCCTCTTCATATTTCAGTTGCAATATATGATTTTCTTCGTCGTCGAAACTGTTAGGTTGCTTTGATACATGACTAATATCCGCTTTGATGGGCGATCTAAGCGTTTTCTCACTCCTTTGGAAGGGATTTTCCTGGTCCACTCGGTTGTTATCGTTATTTTTTTCATTTTTATTTTTGTTATACTTGTTATCGGTTTTATGAAGGTTATCGTTGTTTATATTCATTTCTCTAGGGTCTCAACTCAAGGCCGCTATCTCCACTCGTTGTGCAGTCGCGTTTTTATGATCCCATGGTTGTCTTTGCAAGCAGGGAGGCCATGCAAGGGTTGACGTAAGGTCCTCATGGGTCCTTACGTTCAGAGCCAGATCCGCGTTAATCAGGACAGTGTCAACTGAACCTGCACCACCAACTTAATGGTGACGAATTTTGAGCGCACTTTGAGACTTGCCAAGTTTTACCGAGACGGAGGCGACTTCGGCATTAGCCTGAAAGCCATTTCCGCAAAATTTCACTTCCGCGTAATCAGGTTTCAGAATGCCAGAGTCGTCAGGTCAGAAGTTCGTCTTGCCATGTACGTGTTTTCCAGTATACCATAATTGAGATCTTACTGGTCTCGACCTCAATGTCTTACGACCGCATCGCATCTATTACTGCCGCCCCTCCTGGAGTCAGACGCAGACCAGGGAGCCGCCCAATATGGGACAGACGCTTCTGGGTTTATAAATTCGGGGATCCATGGAGGCATTACTCTCCCAACTGCTCCTCTTATGAGGGCACCCTGTGTGGAGGAACACTTAGTTACTGGCGGTGTTCATTCACCATGTCACAAAGTCGTTATCGGGACATGTACCTTTTTTAGTACGCCCTCGGACTCTGTCGCTCTTGGTCGGGGGCTGCTTATTTTTCACAGCTAGCCTGCATATCTGCAGGCCGTACAGCTATCCGCCACCTGCTGACCCCGGTAGTAGCCTGAGCTTAGCCCTACCGGTTGGGTTAGGTTAGGTTAGGTTAGGTTGTTAAAATTGTTAAGAAGAAGCTTAAATGCTTAAATGCATCGCCACCGAAAGAAGCCGCTGTTCTCGATAGGATTGTCAAAAACCTTTTTCCTGAACAGACACCTCCTTACTCGATGGATCATACCAGCAGTGTACCAGTTACACCTGTTCCAGTTACCGTTCCTGAAGTTTTGAAAGTAATGTCAAAGTTCAAAGATAAAAAATCACCGGGTCCTGATGGAATCCCCAACCGGGTACTAAAGGAATTCGTTAACACTTGCCCGAACCAAATAATGCTGTTAATGGACACATGCTTGCAAAGAGGCTCCTTCCCTAAAATATGGAAAAGGCAGAAGCTAGTTCTTCTGCCTAAGGACAAGAAACCGGCTGAAAACCCATCATCCTACCGACCATTGTGCATGATTGATACGTGTGGTAAATTATTAGAAGGTCTAATATGTGGACGGCTAGAAGAGCATATTGAATGCATTGATGGCCTGTCAGAATTCCAATTTGGATTCAGGAAACGAAAATCTACAATGGATGCAATAAAAATAGTAGTTAACACAGCTGCGACTGCTATCCAAGGAAAAGGTGGAAAGCACGGCGGAAAAGAATATTGTGTGGTAGTAACACTTGACGTGAAAAATGCTTTCAACACTGCAAAATGGGATGAAATTGTAAATGCGTTGCAACGTATCAATACTCCATCCTAATTCGTGGAAATTGTCAAGGATTACTTTAGAAATAGATATCTGTCTTATGACACTGACGAGGGTCCTAAGGACTACAAGGTAACAGGAGGTATTCCACAGGGTTCGGTGCTTGGACCATTATTATGGAACCTGATGTACGATGGTGTACTGAGACTACATCTACCAGACAACGCTAGGATTGTTGGTTTCGCGGATGATATTGCACTGGTGATAGTGGCAAAATACCTAGGAGAAGCAGAAACGGTAACGAATTCAAGCTAGGATTGTTGGTTTCGCGGATGATATTGCACTGGTGATAGTGGCAAAATACCTAGGAGAAGCAGAAACGGTAACGAATTCAAGCGTTAAATTGGTTCAATCCTGGCTTAACAAAGCAGGATTAACGTTGGCAGAACACAAGACGGAAGTCGTACTGATTAGTAGCCGCAAAGTGATGGAGGAGATACAAATTTTAGTTGGTACAAATTGCAAGGGACAAATCCATCCATGATTGGCAAAACAGGTGGACGACATCCAGTGATGGGCGATGGACGTTCGACTAATCCCCAATTTAAGAGTATGGCTGGATATATCATATGGAGAATTGGACTACTTCTTGTCGCAGATGCTGAGCGGCCATGGTAGCTTCAAATACTACCTACATCGCATCGGCCGAGAAACAGACCCATTTTGCCCAAATTGTGAATATATCGTGGAGGATGCTGAACATGTTTTGTTTGAATGTCGTCGGTTTACAAATCGGAGGCTGCAGTTGGAGGAATCGCTAGGAGTTGCTTTGACTCCGGACAACTTAGTTGGTTTTATGCTACCCTCGCAAAGTAACTGGCAGTGTATAGCGACGTTAATTAGGTCCATTATGACTGAATTGTGCGAGCAAGAAAACTTACGACGAAGAAATGTTAGATAGTGATGGATCGTGACGATCTTCCCCACCCTGTGAAGTAATACCTAAAGGTGGTCCCACAGGGCTGAATGGACAAGTGTAGAGGTGTTTTTAGCGGGTTAAAGTCCCGCACTATTTGCCAACTCCATCAGACAAATGTCTTTCGACGATTTTCACCTCATTAACAAAAAAAAAAAAAAGGTTAGGTTAGGTTAGGTTTTTTTTATGGACGTAGTGATAGCGCACTATCTACTAGTGGTCCTACACAGGAACCGCCACCGTGGGACCGCTTTCGCATTACTTCGGGGTGGGGTTCATTTACTGCTCGGTGCAGTTGTCTCTTTATTCCCAGTCCCCCTTCCATCATTTATTTATGAGATTAGGGGTTCGGCATATGCATTTGTTGGTATGCTGTTTTTTCTATCATGATTGTCTGTATGAGGTTGGAGTATTTGTACCAGTCCTGAACATTTCTCATCATTGATGTAACAACTTGAGCGATTATCATATTCATTACCTCTGGATATAACGTTCGTCTGCTGCTCCAATATCTACATTTTAAACCAGTAAGGAAAGACAGAAAGTCGGGCGGGGCCGACTATATAATACCCTACACCTACCTACCAATGCGAAAATGGGCATTGCGATAAGAATTTGGCAGTGTTCATACATGTAATAAGAAAACTCTCTCTGTTAAATTTCGTACGGATCGGATATAAAACACGATTTCTACAGCGCTTAAATGTTAAATCGGGTGAAACATATATATGGTGGCTATATCTTAATCTGAACCGATTTTCCCCGAATTTTTCAGTGTTTATTCATGTAATAAGAGAACTCTCTCTGTTAAATTTCGTACTGATCGGATATAAAACACGATTTCTACAGCGCTTAAATGTTAAATCGGGTGAAAGATATATATGGTGGCTATATCTAAATCTGAACCCATTTTCCCCGAATTTGGCAGTGTTTATTCATGTAATAAGAGAACTCTCTCTGTTAAATTTCGTACCGATCGGATATAAAACACGATTTCTACAGCGATTAAATGTTAAATCGGGTGAAACATATATATGGTGGCTATATCTAAATCTGAACCGATTTTCCCCGAATTTGGCAGTGTTTATTCATGTAATAAGAGAACTCTCTCTGCCAAATTTCGTACTGATCTGATTTAAATACAGTTCCTACAGCGCTTACATGCAAAATCGGGTGAAACATATATATGGGGGCTATATCTAAATCTGATCAGATTTTCTCCGAATTTGGTAGTGTTCATTCACGTAATAATAAAACTCTCTCTGCCGAATTTCATAAAGAACGGATGTAAAATGTGGTTTCTACGGCGCTTGCATGTCAAATCGGGTGAAACATATATATGGGGACTATATCCAAATCTGAACCGATTTTAACCAATTTCAATAGGGATCGTCCTTGGGCCAAAAAAGAGGACTATGCTAAATTTCATCACAATCGGACCATAAATACGACCTGCACTTTGATTACAAGAATACATGGACATACGGACAGACAGACGGACAGACAGACGTACATGGCTAAATCGACTCAGAAAGTGATTCTGAGTCGATCGGTATAATAAACAATGGGTCTATCTCTTCTCCTTTTAGGTGTTACAAACAAATGCACAAAGTTTTAACCAACTTTGTACCACAGTGTGGTGTAGGGTATAAAAATGAATAAAAATGTCAAAATTTTTAAAATACATACAGGTGTATAAAGTCATAATACCCTGTACCACAGTGTGGTGTAGGGTATAAATAGTGTGTTCGACGTTGTCCTCAAATTCGTTACACATTTCACATATTGCTTCGTGTCGTATTTGGAATTTATTTAGGTAACTGCCAAAACTACCATGAGCACTGAAAACCTGTGTCAGGTAAAAGTTTAGTTCTCCATGTTTTCTGTTCATCCACGTCTTTATGATTGGTATAAGGCTGTGGGTCCATCTACCTTTGTCGGTTTCCTCCCATCGTCTTTGCCATATTAGCATCATTTTCTCTCTTACAGCTTCTTTTATTCGGTACGTTTCCCTGTTGCGATTCTCGGCAGTATACTGTATCAGTATACAAGAGATCAATTGGTGGTATTCCAGCGAGAACGGACACAGCTGCAGTCGATATAGTCCGATATGCCGATGTTACGCGTAGTGAGGATGTCCTATGAACTTTCTCTAGTAGTTTTCTAAGCACTTGGCTGTTTGAAACAGCTTCACTTAGGACTGGAGCAGCATATAACACCTGTGAGTATGCTACTGTTGCAATTAAGCGTCTGGTTGTCTGTCCTGGACCTTTTATATTTGGCATTATCCTTGCTAATTTTGTTGCAGTTCCTAGTGCTTTTTCTGATACCATCTTAATATGCGGCTGGAACGTCAGTTTGTTGTCTAAGATTACTCGGAGGTATCTCAGGCTCTTACTTATTTTTATCTCGTGCTTCTCCACTCTCAGTTTTGGATGTTCAAAAGACAGTCTCCTAGTTACCAGGATATCTTCTGTCTTGTGTGCAGCAAGTGTTAGGTTTTTTGAGTTTAACCATCTATTTATTCTTCCTAGGCAGTCATGTGTTATTATCTCTATAAGTGGTGCGGAAGGTTGATCCACCACTAGGGCTATGTCATCTGCATATCCTACTAATGTTGATCTTTCCGGGAGTTTTATGTATAATAACCCGTCGTACATTAAATTCCATAGGAAAGGACCCAGTATGGAACCTTGAGGTACGCCCGCCGTCACTTTATATTGTTTGAGTCCATCGTCCGTTTCATACTCCAGCATCCTATCTCGTAGATAACTATTAACCATTTTGATTAGGTATTCTGAGAAATTTCGTTCTCGCATTGTTTTACGAATTACTTGCCAGTTCGCAGAGTTGAAGGCATTTTTTATGTCTAGGGTGATAATAGAGCAGAATCTCTTCTGTTGCATTGAATCTCTTGCTGCATTTATTACCGTGCGGATAGCATCTATGGTTGATTTGCCTTTTATGAAACCGAACTGCATGGATGAGAAACCTCCCTTTCTATTTAATTCACTTTCGAGTCTGTTAACTAGCAGTTTTTCTAAGAACTTTCCGCAGGTGTCCAATAGGCAAATAGGCCTGTACGATGATGGATTCTCTAGTGGTTTGTCTCCTTTGCGTAATAACACAAGGTATTGTTTTTTCCATATCTTTGGAAAAACTCCATTTTTTAAGCACTGGTTGAATGTATCTAAGAAAATATCCGACCAGAGCTTACCAACTATAGTGACTATTTCATTTGGGATGCCATCTGGGCCAGGTGCCTTGCGTTTCTTCAGGTTGTTACAGACTTCGGTAATTTCATTGTATGAGAAAGGGTCATAAGGAGTTGCGCATTGACGCGTATCAAAGTGTTCCTTAGTTCTATCAGTTTTGGGGAAAAGTGTACTCACTATTTTATATATATTGGATTCATGATACCCGGAATTTTGGTTCGGTTTCCAAGTTTCTTCATTATTATTTTATAAGGGAGGCTCCATGGATCCTTGTTTACTTCTTCGCATAATAATTCCCAGGATTTTCTCTTTGATTCTTTTATAACTGCTTTCAGCCTCTTTCTTGCTATTCTGTAGAGGTCCATTGCTTCTAAATCACCTTTTCTTCGTGTGGCTACACGTTTCGCTTTGTGACGTGATTTTCTAAGCTCAGCAATTTCGTGGTTCCACCAGTATGCGTGCTTTCGAGATTTACCAAGTGATGCTGTCTTTTTCATTCCAACATTACAGATATCTGCAAGAATGTTAACGAGCTGTTCCGCAGAGGTATCTACGTTTGTGTTGCCGCTTAACTGAATTTAGCTCTGTTACCTTTTCTTTACAGTTTTCAGTGTCGATTTTGTGTGTGTTCCATCTAGGACGGTTCGGATTCGCTGTGTCCATTTTGTGTAGTAGGTCCATTTCCATCAGGATGTACTGATGATCGCTTAGGGTTTCGTCTTCTAGTACTTCCCATTGACTATTTTTTGCTGCTACACTCGGTGACGCAAAGGTTATGTCAATGATTGAGTTGGAGTCCCCACTTCTGAAAGTTGGGGATTTTCCTCTATTAAGAACAATCAGGCCAAGGCATGCAATCATTTCACTGACCGCGATTCCTCTCTTATCTGTTGTTCTTGAGAACCATTCCGACGATTTTCTATTGAAATCTCCACCTATTATTACTGGAGTATTTCCAGCTTTCACGTGTTGCTCTAGTTTGGCAATTTTGTTTATGAATTCTGCGAATTCAATATTTGGCGAAAAGTAGCAACTATATATACGTATGCCTTCCGTATGTAGGACTACAAAATCTTCATTATCTTCTTCAATTGCGTTAATCGACATCAGTGGATTGCGTACGTATAGAGATGATTTGCCCGTAACGTCTTGGTACCACGCCATTTCTTTCCTCTTAGTATACTGTTCACTTACTAGTACTATATCAACCTCTTTGTACTAGTACTATATCATAGCATTTTTGCTTCACGACCTCTGCCTAGATTTACTTGGAGTATCCTAATCGTCATTTTTATATCTACATGTGTTGCTACTGCCCACATAGTGGCTAATATTTTGTCTTCCAGTCTCTAGGCAGATTACACACCTTGGTTAATTTTTACATGTGTTTGCCTTATGTCCGTTTAGGCCGCATTTCATGCAGGTTTGGCTGCGATCCTTTCCACGACAGAATCGTGCAAGGTGGCCTTGCTCTAAGCATCTAAAACACCTTTTGGGAAGGGTTTTCCTTCTTACTCGACATATTACCAGTCCGATTTTATTCTGTTCTTTTTTAGTATGGTAACTGCAACATTTCCAGGAACTTCCACGAGTGCCTGCTTTGTACCGCCATTCTCGGATGTTACGAACTGTTATTTTGCTAGCATCGGTTTTTGCAGAGGCTTTTAGAATGCCACTGATTATGTCATCATTTTCAGTGGTTTCTTTCATATCTCTAATATCTAGGAGATATTTTTCTATGAATGTTTGCACGTTCACATTTTTTCCGAGTGATCCTTTTATTGCACCTTCTAGTTTCTTGGCTTGACCGTCTCCCTTTGTCATCTCGATTAGGACATTTCCATCTGCTGTTTTCCGAATCTTTTTTATGCCAACACCAATTTCCTCGGGTTTTATTGCGTTCTTCATTTATTTCACTATTTCAGCATAGCTGCAATTGTCTGTTATAATTGTCAAGGTTTCTCCTTTGTTTCTAATCTGTTTCTCTATATTTTTACTTGGTCTCTTCTTTTTATTGCGATTTTTTCTTTCCACCAAGGACCACTGCTGTTCTTTCTCAACATCTGTAATATTTTCATCTGGTTTCTGTATCCTGACCTTTTTGTCCAATTTATTTTTCTCCGGAGAGATTGAGGCTGCTCTTTTGGAACTTTTCTTTTGGGGCTCTTTCCCTGTTTGGGTACCTTTATTTGTCGTCTTAAACACTGTATTTTCCTCTGGTGCACCTATAACGTTGATCAGTGCTATCGCTTCTCTATTCTCAGGTATCTGTTGGTACAAGGCAACGGCCTGCACAAGGTTATCTCTAATACTCTTATGTGTGTTCCTTGAGTCCATGACTATAGTATGCATAGCACTCAGTTTGTTCCCAAGGTTAACAAAATCTATTTCTTCTTCATTTTTAAGTGAGTCAAAATTACTATCTTCGCTCATTGCTCCTGTTATAGAGGATGTTTGGAAATTTCCACTCCTAACTGGAGATCTTTGTATTTTTCCGCTGGGTCGGAAGGGGTTTTCTTCTCTTACATCTGTTATGCTATTTATTTTTTTGGGGGTTTTTTATATTGTTTATGTTATCGTTGTTTACATTATCGTTGTTAATATTTTCGGTACTCATTTCTTCACTGGGTCCCAACTCAGTTACGTTTTATTTGGTCTCATGGTTATCATTGCTTAGCAGGGAGGCCATGCGAGGGTTGACGCGAAGTCCTTATGAGACTTTGCGTTCAGTGCCAGAACCGTACAAATCAGGACAATGTCAACTAATCCTACACCACCAACTTAATGGCGACGAAAACTTAGAGCGTATTCTGAGACTTGCCAGGTTTTAAGGGGACGGAGGCAGCTACGATATTAGTCCAGAAGCCATTTCTGTAGGGTTTCACTCCGACATACTCAGGTTCTAGAATACCGCAGTCGTCAGGCCAAGGGTTCGTCAGTTCATATCCATGTTCCCAGTATGCCGTAAATGAGGATCTTACTGGACTCGATCCTATTGTCATAAAACAAGTAAGAAAGTTTCAGTCGGGTAAACCGACTAAGGTATACCCTCACTTTGTGAGTAATGTAATATTGAATATTACTCGAATTATTCTGTCAATTTGTGTGGGAGGTACCAGAAGGGGTTTATCAAATACACCTTTTTTTTGCTGAACATTAGATACTTTAAATTCATTGCACTGTGCCGACTTATAAGCATTTATGTGCACTGGTATAAACGTTATAAGCATTAAATTGTGGTATGATTTGGGCATTTTGTGTGGGAGGTACAAAGAGGGGCATGGCAATAACGCCCATTTTTCACAGGGCTATAGACACTATAAAAACATTACACTGTACAAAATTTCAAGTATTTTTATACACTGGTTTTAATGTTATAAGCTGTTAACTTTTGGTGCAAAAAGGTACCTTTGTGTGGGAGGTACCAAAAGGGGCGTGACAATAACACCCATTTTTCCCTGGACTGTAGGCAATATAAAAGCATAATACTGTACAAAATTTCAAGTATTTTTATACACTGTTATTAATGTTATAAGCTGTTACCATTATATTAATTAACATTTGGTTGTTAACATTTGGGACGTGGCGACTTCGCCCATTTTTCTCGTGTTGATAACGACTAATAAGCTAATACCATGTGTGGAATTTCAAAAGATTCGAATAAGTAGTATAGCAGTTATTAAAGAATCAACATTTCACAACATTTTAACCCTTTGTGGGGAGATACTAGAAGGAGTGGACCAATATGGCTCATCTTCGAACTTAGCCGGAGATAGAAAAAAATATTACCACATACCAAATTTGAGGTCAATCGGTTACTCCTTTCGAGAGTTATCATGCGCACCAGCCAGCAGACAGACGGACGGACATTGCTCATTCGACTTAAAATGACCCAAAACGGATATCCTCCGAACATACTTGGGGTCTTAGGTCACTCCTTCGACGTGTTACACTTTTTTCGTAGCAAATGATAATTACCCTCGTCACACTAAAGTGAGGGTATAAAAATAGAATAATAATTTAATCCAAAGCAAAATATCCTTAAATAGGTATCTCTTCTCTCTCTCTTAGGTTAGGTTAGGTTAGGTTAGGTTAGGTTAGGTTAGGTTAGGTTAGGTTAGGTTAGGTTAGGTTAGGTTAGGTTAGGTTAGGTTAGGTTAGGTTAGGTTAGGTTAGGTTAGGTTAGGTTAGGTTAGGTTAGGTTAGGTTAGGTTAGGTTAGGTTAGGTTAGGTTAGGTTAGGTTAGGTTAGGTTAGGTTAGGTTAGGTTAGGTTAGGTTAGGTTAGGTTAGGTTAGGTTAGGTTAGGTTAGGTTAGGTTAGGTTAGGTTAGGTTAGGTTAGGTTAGGTTAGGTTAGGTTAGGTTAGGTTAGGTTAGGTTAGGTTAGGTTAGGTTAGGTTAGGTTAGGTTAGGTTAGGTTAGGTTAGGTTAGGTTAGGTTAGGTTAGGTTAGGTTAGGTTAGGTTAGGTTAGGTTAGGTTAGGTTAGGTTAGGTTAGGTTAGGTTAGGTTAGGTTAGGTTAGGTTAGGTTAGGTTAGGTTAGGTTAGGTTAGGTTAGGTTAGGTTAGGTTAGGTTAGGTTAGGTTAGGTTAGGTTAGGTTAGGTTAGGTTAGGTTAGGTTAGGTTAGGTTAGGTTAGGTTAGGTTAGGTTAGGTTAGGTTAGGTTAGGTTAGGTTAGGTTAGGTTAGGTTAGGTTAGGTTAGGTTAGGTTAGGTTAGGTTAGGTTAGGTTAGGTTAGGTTAGGTTAGGTTAGGTTAGGTTAGGTTAGGTTAGGTTAGGTTAGGTTAGGTTAGGTTAGGTTAGGTTAGGTTAGGTTAGGTTAGGTTAGGTTAGGTTAGGTTAGGTTAGGTTAGGTTAGGTTAGGTTAGGTTAGGTTAGGTTAGGTTAGGTTAGGTTAGGTTAGGTTAGGTTAGGTTAGGTTAGGTTAGGTTAGGTTAGGTTAGGTTAGGTTAGGTTAGGTTAGGTTAGGTTAGGTTAGGTTAGGTTAGGTTAGGTTAGGTTAGGTTAGGTTAGGTTAGGTTAGGTTAGGTTAGGTTAGGTTAGGTTAGGTTAGGTTAGGTTAGGTTAGGTTAGGTTAGGTTAGGTTAGGTTAGGTTAGGTTAGGTTAGGTTAGGTTAGGTTAGGTTAGGTTAGGTTAGGTTAGGTTAGGTTAGGTTAGGTTAGGTTAGGTTAGGTTAGGTTAGGTTAGGTTAGGTTAGGTTAGGTTAGGTTAGGTTAGGTTAGGTTAGGTTAGGTTAGGTTAGGTTAGGTTAGGTTAGGTTAGGTTAGGTTAGGTTAGGTTAGGTTAGGTTAGGTTAGGTTAGGTTAGGTTAGGTTAGGTTAGGTTAGGTTAGGTTAGGTTAGGTTAGGTTAGGTTAGGTTAGGTTAGGTTAGGTTAGGTTAGGTTAGGTTAGGTTAGGTTAGGTTAGGTTAGGTTAGGAACTATAGAATTAATTACACTGTGCAAAATTATAGTATGAACTGAAATTTAAGTTATATGCTTTCACTATTTAGTGCAAAAAGGTTCATTTGTGTGGGAGGTATCAAAAGAGGAGCGGCAATATTGTCCACTTTTCACAAGGTTATAACGACTAACAAAGTAATACATACTTGGGGCCTTAGGTCATTCCTTCGGTATGTTGTACTTCTGGCCCGAAGCAAATAATATATACTCTTGTTTCAGAGGGCATAAAAAACTTTGCATATGTATATTTTTTGGTTTTATAAAATATTATGCCTCAATCTAGAAACAAATGCACAAAGTCAGAATACCCTATTTCACTGTGTGGCAAACCGACTTAAAGTCCCCTCACCTTGAGTCCAAAAAAAAGTATAAAAATACAACAATTTCTACTTTTCCATATATATCGTTCTTGTGTGAACTGAAAAAAGCATTATATTTTTTTCTCGTGCATAGCAATTTTGCCATCTGTGTTCATCTTTTTGCTACCCGGACTTTATGTAGATACTTAAGTATTAACGCTTAAATGTATTTTTGATGTAATGCATTAGTCTGAATGTTCATTTCACTTAAATGCGTTAGTTGTGCTACATTGCGGAAGTGTTTAACTCTTACATCATTCAATGAAGATTTCAACATCGGCGGCGAAAGAGGGTGTATGATCCACAAACGGAATCGCAAACACACATTTCCTGTAATTCAGTTAAAATGTGATGCATTTAATTGTTATATATCAACAAGCAAGGAAAGACAAAAGTTATAAACTTGAGAAAAATGGTCGAAATCATCATTAGCCTTTTTATACCTCCCGAACAAGGGGACCATTTTCTATAAAAAGTTAACAACAGTGTACATAAATGGCAGACATTTTGTGCGACTTAAGGCTTTGCCTACAGTCTAGTGAATTATTACAATATTGCAAAATTATACAGAAATTGAATAGCTCATAATTATAATACCAGTGCACACTAACAACTTAAATTTGGTACTGTGCAATGATTTTCTTGCACCACCGACACAAATTGACAGATTCATTCGAACAATGTGCTACAGAATATTATGACTTTGTGCATTTGTTTGTTACGCATATAAAGAGAAGAGATAAACCCATTGTTTATTATACCGATCACTCTTTGATTCGATTTAGCACCATATATTCTTGTGATCAAAGTGCAGGGCGCAAATATTAACCGATATTTACGAAAATTGCTACAGAATCATATGTTGGGCCAGGGACGATCCCTATTGAAATGGGACATATCGGTCCTTGTTTTGGTAAAGCCACACATAAAAATACCTTCCGATTAGACTTCTTGATTTAGCTGAAATGTAACATATATTCTAAATATCGCCTGCTTAATACTATTTTGGCCCATACGCCATTTTTTACACCCTACACCATACTGTGGTACAGCGTATTTTGAATTTGTGCGTTTGTTTGTAACACCCCGCTATGGGTGATTTTCTAGCCTAAACCTCTTAACGTTGAGTTATCGATCTCAAATTTGTACACAACGTCAGTCGCATATAAAGGATACTTTCAGTAAGAATTAAAAGTAGTGGGGAAATTACTGCGCCAATCTCATGCACTTCAAAAATACATTACGTAACTGTTTATTTATTTGGTCACAACTTTGCAGCATACTTACATGTGTGTAGTCCTATTTCTTGGAATATATCTTTAAGGGGCTAAAATGCAATGCAGTGGTTAAGATGCAGTAAATAAAAAAAATAATTTTTAATTTATTTACAAGAAAGGCATTTAGAAAGTTAGTACACATGGAAGAAAATACATTTAAGGAAAAACAAGTAAAAGCGTTAAGTTCGGTAATGCCGAATCTTATATACCCTCCACCATGGATAGCATGTGACCTCACAAAATAACTCAAACCTAATGTAAATAACACCGAAAAACACAAAAATATATAGTAGATGAGAACAGTAGGAATCACAACAAGTTAGATGCTATATATGGGAGCTATATCTAAATATGGACCGATATCGCCCATTTGCAATCCCAAACAACCTGCAACTATAAGAAATATTTATACCAAATTTTATCAACCTAGCTCTATTATTACGGACTGTAGCGTGATTACAACAGACGGACGGACGGACAAACGGACATGGCTAAATCGTCTTAGAATTTTACGACGATTAAGAATAGAGTTGTTACAAACGGAGTGACAAAATGAATATACCCCCCATCCTATGCTGGAGGGTATAAAAAATGTGAAAAGAATGCAGTTGGTAGATGTAATTAATAATGACACTGTCTGCGCAAAATGCACTTTAAAAATGTATCCCCAATGAAAATAAGTTGACCCGCTTAATCGAATGGCATTAGCAGTTTTGTTCCTGTGACATCCCATTTTGGAGATATTTAGGCACAAAGTTTGTTGGGTAAACAACGGGGTTAGTGAATTCAAACACACTTTTAGTATAAAAGGCTTAGAAATAGACGTTGCAAGTCAAAGAACAAAATAAAGGATACATTTCTAAAAGTATTCCAAAACACCCGGCATACCTGCTCATCCCCCTTCAAAATTAATGACATATCAAAAGTCGTAGAAATTTATGGTTTTTTTACTGATGTATTCGACAAAAAGATTCCATGTAAAAAATCGCTATAGGTCCACATAGTTTGCTGGTAAAGGAATGGTTAGTAAATTCAGGAACCGTTCTGGTACAGAAAGCTTCGGAATAGAAGTTTCATGTCAAAGAACGAATGAAAGGAGACACTTCAAGAAGTATTTCTCCTAAAACTCCAGACACCCCCTTACCCACGAAAATGCCCTCCAAAAAAAAAAGGATTTATCAAAAATCGTGAAAATTGTTGGATTTTTTGGGTGATGTATTCGACAAAAAGATTCCTTGTACAATACAACTTTATGTTAACCCTATGGTTATTTTTAAATATATCGTATTTTCTGGTTATCTTTGAACAATTGAGAATAAAAGAACATTACAAGACAACACAAAACTCAATCCATGACCAACAATTACGATATATTTAAAAAACCAGTCGGTTGGCATAAAAACACTTTTTTACAAGGAATCTTCATGTCGAATACATTACCTAAAATCCATCGAGTTCTACGACTTTTGATACAGTATTACTTTTGGAGGGAGATTTTCAGGGGTACGGGGTGAGCGGGGGTGTCGGGTATTTCGGGAGAAATACTACTTGAAGTGTCCCCTTTGTTTCATTCTTTGAGATGGAATATATATTCCGAAGTTTTGTATACTAAAATTGTATTTGAATTTGCTAACCTCCTTGTTAACTCAGCAAACTTTGAGGCTAAATATCTTTAAAACGCGATGTCACCGAAAAGATCGGTTAATGCCATTCAAAGCGTTTTTTTTCATCGAGGATAAATTTTTGTGCATACACAGTGTAATTAATAATATCATCGTAAATTTTTTATTGAGTTGGTTGTACTAAAATCATACAGGCAACATTTTCACCTCCTGATATTAATAATTCGGCTGCATCTGTTTTCTGATCTATATAGGACTTTTCGGAAAATTAGTTTCTGGACGACCAACTTTATTTCCTGATTAATAGCGAAACAATTATGTACATTTAATTTCATTCATTCTGATTGTACGACGACTTTTTTTTTAATATGCATTATAAATATTCTAGTATTTAATGTAATTTCTTATTAAATGTACTTGAAGTGTCCCCTTTGTTTCATTCTTTGAGATGGAATATATATTCCGAAGTTTTGTATACTAAAATTGTATTTGAATTTGCTAACCTCCTTGTTAACTAAGCAAACTTTGAGGCTAAATATCTTTAAAACGCGATGTCACCGAAAAGATCGGTTAATGCCATTCAAAGCGTTTTTTTCATCGAGGATAAATTTTTGTGCATACACAGTGTAATTAATAATATCATCGTAAATTTTTTATTGAGTTGGTTGTACTAAAATCATACAGGCAACATTTTCACCTCCTGATATTAATAATTCGGCTGCATCTGTTTTCTGATCTATATAGGACTTTTCGGAAAATTAGTTTCTGGACGACCAACTTTATTTCCTGATTAATAGCGAAACAATTATGTACATTTCATTTCATTCATTCTGATTGTACGACGACTTTTTTTTAAATATGCATTATAAATATTCTAGTATTTAATGTAATTTCTTATTAAATGTATGTATTCTATCACCCCTATCTTTTTTGAGGATTCTTTAAACTTAATGTTGTAAATAATAAAAATAGTGGCATGCATGGCATTAGGTGACAACCCTTTTGTTTGGCTCAAAAAAGTTTAAGTCAAAGAAAAAAAAATAAATTTCTTACTGCATTTATTTCACAACAATTATTGGATTAATTTTGATATTAATTAATAGCCAATAAATAGTCATAATTTAATTGTTTTTAAAACAATTTAATTCAATTTCCAATATTTCGCAATTACTTTAAATTGATTCATCAGGGAAAAATAGAAAAACAACAACACAATTTTAAAAACTTATTCTACTGAAGTTTCACTACCATCGTCTAAGGTTGATATTGCACTGATACTAAGAAATTTGTCAGAGTCAAGTATCTTGATACAAAAATTATTAGTTTTAAATCTGAAGAAAATCGTCTCAGATTTGGATATAGCCCCCATATACGTCCCTACGAGTTGGCATCTAAAAGCGCTAAAGGTTGTATTTTACGTTTAATAATTTTGAAATTTGTCGTATAGAAATCGGTTCACATTAAGATCAAATTCCCATCAAAAATAATAAATAATTAGATATGTCATCCCGGAGCGAGTAAGTTGTCAGTTACGAACGAATAGAAATTTCAACGAGTAGGACTTCAAAGAGTGAGTTTTTCCGCGGATTTCGGACCGATTTTCCCGAATTTATTGTAATTATTACAATTAAAAAATTTATATTTATCGATTGGTGCAAAAAAGTTCAAACTGTGTTAGCGGAAACCTGTTTTTTCGCGTGTGACATTTCATTCCTATTAGTTCGTAACTGATAGATTTTGACGTTTCGTCCGGACGGAACATCCGTATAACTTAAGGTCTGTGATTCCCATACCTCCCCATACTTGTCTTTGATTTGGCATCTGTGCTCTTTAGGAGTCGTACTTTACGAGTACTTCCAAGTACTACTAATCATGGAAAATGCATTGATTGTTCCAAGAAAGAATATGTCAAATTATAAAAAACTCGGTTCAGATTTAGACATATCGCTCACTCACTTCAAGAGTGACATAACTCAAAATTTTATATTTTTGAGGATGCCTTACAAAGATCCGCATTTTTCAAATGTCCATAAATTAATCTCAGCGAAATTTGGTCTATAAGTAAACAACCATATTTCGAATTATTCAAGCGTGTTTAAACATCTTATTTCATGTTACTTATCTTTTTATACGGACTTAAAGTTACACATCTTGGCAATTTTCAATTTTGAGTTATGTCACTCTTGAAGAGAGTGAGCGATATCTCCCATATGTACACCTCCTGATTTGGATTTTAAGTCATTTTATCTATTTCATAATTGTTATACCCGACACCACACTGCGGCACAGGGAATTATGACCAGGGTTGCGAACATAGTGTTTTTCCCACTAGATTTAGTGCTTTTCAGATCCCGCAAATTTAGTAAGATTTACCTTTTAGAAAATATTGTTTTATGGCACTATTTCTAGGAAACCCTTAATCATTGACAGGTATAAAAATATTTGTTGTAATGTTCATTCAAATAGTTAATAATATTCATTCATATATGATTTTTGTAATTTCCCATATTACATCCCAGCAAAAAATAAAAGAAGTACTTCCAAAAGAATAACATTATAAGTACTTCCAAATCATAAGTATGAACTTTTTTCGACATTTAGTGAAGTTCTTCTAAATAACTAACCAAAATGTAATTTCGGAATATAAATTATTAACCCTAGAATGCATAATTTCAAAACGATTGGATGTAAAATAAAGCTTCTGAAGAGATAAAAGTCCAGATCGGAAGGAACATATATATTTATATGGCGGCTATATTAGAATTAGTGAATGATTCTGGAAGCTAGTCGACTTCATCAACCAAATTTCGATTCAGTCGACTAGGTCGATTAATCGGAGCTAAAAGTCGACTTTTTCATAGTCGATTAAAATAACATAAAGTCATTTCAAAGTACTGATTTTCTTCGAAATATGTTAAATTGTGCAATTGTAGTACATTGGATTGCGATAAAAACTGAATTTATTAATAACACTTTATACTTTCCAAAAATGTTGATATATCGTCATCAGAAATGCCCAAGAGCGTAACCCTCAAAAATTCGTTTTACGTCCAAAAATCACGATTTTATTGAAGAAAAAAAAGACGTAACATCAAGTGCTCGTTTTTGATAAAGCACAAAAGGCGTAACCCACATTGTATTGAACAAAACGTACTGTATTCATCTATTTAACCTTCGAAGTTGTTCACTTGTTGCTGTTTTGGTTTTTGTCAATCGTGTTTGACAACTATTTTAGATGCAAAATTCTATTCTGTATTTAAATTTGGCCTTTATCTGAATGGTATCCACTTTTTTATTAAATTTCGCAGTGTGCATGATTCTATAAACTAATCTTTGCCAAATTTAATAATGATCTGAAGTAAAACATGAAAACACATTTTTCCAACCTTGCTAGTGGATTCTCGGATTAAAAAATTCTTTGTGCAAACTATAGTACATTTGACTAAAATATGACTTCTATTTAGCTTAGATGCCAAATCGGTAGGAACACATCCATGCGACTATGTGGGGCTATATGCAAATTTGAACCGATATTGTTCACACAGATATTAACTGTTAAAATAAGATACTTTTTACCAAATTTCATGAATAACGAAAGTAAATTATATCTTCTATAGAGGGAATAAGCTAAATCGAAGGAACATTCATATATGTTATATGCATGAATATCGAAAGGAAATTATGTCTTCTATAGAGGGAATAAGCTAAATCGAAGGAACATTCATATATTTTAAGATATCTGGTTCTAAACTGATATTGAAATAGTTGAGAGATTTTTGATCGTTCGCCGTAGACGAAAGAAGATAAGTTTCATAAACAGGCCCTATATCTAAATACGGATTGTCTTTCAATTTTTATACGAATTGTCTTGTCTCAAAATAAAGATATGTGCAAAATTTCTTTGAGATCCGACTATATTTGTGACCAGCACATTGATTACAAGAATGCATGCCCAGACTGACATAGCTAAATCGGTTCAGAAAGTGATTCTAAGTCGATCGGTATAATAAACGATGGTTCTATATATTTCTTCTCATTTTGGGTGTTAGAAACAAATGCATAAAATTATTATAAATTGTACCACAGTGTGATGTAGGTTATAATTAAATAATTTTAAAAGAAATTATGGTAATTAAATATACCCTACCATACTTTCTGTACCACACTGTGGTACTTTACTACTCTCTGAACCGGGGCTACGGAAAATACATAGGGCCGCACAAATGTGCTATGTATTACAGTGTAAAATAAAAATACTTTTTTATTGGTGAGAATGTTGATCATTTGCGAAAATGTTACTAGAAGTTACACTATGGGGTCATTCGGTCACACTTTTCAAGAGCCAGCTACATCATACAGATTACAAACATCTTCAAATATTATAAACTTACTTACATATACATATATGATCGTTTATCTCTTTGCCCAATAGTATATTATTTATATGTTCCCTTCCCTATGTCAACATTTGTATTCCTTTTAAATTATGAGATCTCTGGACCCAAAGATGTTAATAAGAACGACATACATTCATCAAATAAATACAACACTAAAAAAGCAAATCTTACAGTGTTTTAAAAGGAGTTGCGCAAAAGTGGTGACAAAGAAGTACTTCCCCGTCGCGACAACCCCTTGTTAAATTCATTGGTGAAAATCCAAATTAGAACAACTTCCGGATCATAAGTTGGGGATTTTTATTGCTTCTTTGGATGCTCTTTTTTTGCTGGGATGTATCAGGTAGAAATGTCAGGTATATTATTGTTTTTATATAAATATATAGCATCTTCGAGAGTGTATATCATTACCAATTTTGCAAGTATGACGTTAACAGTTAAGAATTCGTCACTATTATTTTGTGTGAAATCTCATTTCACACTTTTGAGGAAAAAGTCCGTAGAAAAGTAGAATTTGTCGAAGGAACATATAAAATTAAAGTATTAAAAATCGAAATCACAAAAATTTGTTAAAAGTTTGATGTAAAGTGGACAACAGCAAAATCGCGTTAAAAATTTCTTGAAAAATATTCAGATTGGTTCGAGAACAACATAGATTTAACAGTTTGTACTTCACCTGTTGGTCCACCCCATAAACCTTCGAAGATGTATCGACAAGAACTAAGAAGAGGCGTTTGTCCAATAATCTTTCGGCATTGACTACTGAAGAAGTTACGGATACTTTTAAGGCAATGTTGAAAAAAGAGAAACAACCAACTGATGCTTTAAAAATTGCCGGTGAATTGTTGAGAGTATTCCGACACCATCATTTAAGTCAGTTTTTACGGATGAAGAAGCACTTGCTCTTATGCTACAACTGGGACTCAGCAAAGACAACTACAACACACTTAGGAAGGCATTGTCCGAAAAAGGAGCCGATGTCTTACCTTCATATAATAAAATAAAGGACAAAAATAAGTCTATTATTCCTTCATCGCTACAAGTTTCACCAAGTGGAGTCGGCATTGGTCTTCCTAACCTTCTGGAAAATACAGCACTAGTAGGATAACCACTAGTGGGATATGGAAATACAAATGATGGTAACACTGCACAGTGTTTCTTCAAGGATTATGAAATCACACCTAAGATCACAGGAATTGATATGGAATTACTGAGAAAAATCAACATAATTCTAATGGCAATCAACAGCTAAAACAAAGTGAATGCAGAACAATTTGGAAATACTGTCTATGTATTTTGAAACATTTAATAGAACTGTATCCATGGAAAGATATGACCCCAACAGTACATAAAGTATTGCGTCATGGAGATATAATTATTGCATTTCATATCCTTTGGGCAAGCTTACGGAACAAGCCCAGGAGGCACGAAATCGCTATTTTCGCAATGTTCAGCAATTTCACTCCCGAAAAAGTTCAAGAGAATTTAAAAATGAAGATATATCTCTTATCTTCCGATCCTGTTCTATTTTTAATAAAAACAAGTAAAAGCTTTAAGTTCGGTCATGCCGAATCGTATGTACCCTCTACCATGGATAGCATGTGACCTCACAAAATAACTCAAACCTAAAGAAAATAACAATAAACCAGTAAGGAAAGGCTAAAGTCGGGCGGGGCCGACTATATAATACCCTACACCACTCTCGTAATATTGAATAACTCTGATATATAAATTTTGTAATTCATGTATAAATTGTTTACATAAACTTACTTTTGGGACATTTTATACTTAAATAATACCCTGTACCACAGTGTGGTGTAGGGTATAAAAACGATTGGAGAGCCAAATCGGATGAAACATATATATGGTAGCTATAGCTAAATCTTAACCGATTTTCTTCAAATTCGGCAATGTTGGTTCATGGATCAAGAAACTCTACCATTCTAAAATTCAAAATGATTGGATGTAAAATACAGCTTCTACAGGGCTAAAAAGCAAAATCGGACGAAACATATATATGGGAGCTATAGCTAAATCTTAACCGATTTTCTTCAAATTCGGTGAATCAAGAAACTCTACCATTCTAAATTTCAAAATGATTGGATGTAAAATACAGCTTCTACAGGGCTAAAGAGCAAAATGGGACGAAACATATATATGGGAGCTATAGCTAACTCTTAACCTATTTTCTTCAAATTCGGCAATGTTGATTCATGGATTAAGAAACTCTACCATTCTAAATTTCAAAACGATTGGATGTAAAATACATCTTCAATAGAACTAAAGGGCCAAATCGGACGAAACATATATATGGGAGCTATAGCTAAATCTTAACCGATTTTCTTCAAATTCGGTAGTGTTGGTTCATGGATCAAGAAACTCTACCATTCTAAATTTCAAAATGATTGGATGTAAAATACAACTTCTGCAGGACTAAAGGGCCAAATCGGACGAAACATATATGTGGGAGCTATAGCTAAATCTTAACCGATTTTCTTCAAATTTGGTAGTGTTGGTTCATGGATCAAGAAACTCGACCGTTCTAAATTTCAAAATGATTGGATGTAAAATGCAGCTTCTACAGGACTAAAGGGCCAAATCGGACGAAACATATATATGGGAGATATAGCTAAATCTTAACCGATTTTCTTCAAATTCGGTAGCGTTGGTTCATGGATCAAGAAACTCTACCATTCTAAATATCAAAACGATTGGATGTAAAATACAGCTTCTATAGGACTAAAGGGCCAAATCGGACGAAAGATATATATGGGAGCTATATCTAAATCTGAACCGATTTCAACCAAATAGGGATCTTTACAGCTGCGAAATGCTCTAAACTGCAAAATTTCAGAACGATCGAAGTGAAATTGCGACCTGTAGTCGACGAACAACTTTACATGGACAGACGGACGGACAGACAGACATGGTTAAATCGACTCAGCTAGTGATTCTGAGTCGATCGGTATACTTTAAGGTGGGTCTAGCTGTGTTATTTTCAGGTGTTACAAACATCTGCCGTGAAACAAACTTATAATACCCAGTACCACAGTGTGGTGTAGGGTATAAAAACAAACCAGTAAGGAAAGGCTAAGTCGGGCGGGGCCGACTATAAAATACCCTACACCACTCTCGTAATATTGAATAACTCTGATATATAAATTTTGTAGTTCATGTATAAATTGTTTACATAAATTTACTTTTGGGACATTTTATACTTAAATAATACCCTGTACCACAGTGTGGTGTAGGGTATAAAAACGATTGGATCTAAAGAGCCAAATCGGATGAAACATATATATGGGAGCAATAGCTAAATCTTTAGCGATTTTCTTCAAATTCGGCAATGTTGGTTCATGGATCAAGAAACTCTACCATTCTAAATTTCAAAACGATTGGATGTAAAATATAGCTTCTATAGAGCTAAAGGGCCAAATCGGACGAAACATATATATGGGAGCTATAGCTAAATCTTAACCGATTTTCTTCAAATTCGGTAGTGTTGGTTCATGGATCAAGAAACTCTACCATTCTAAATTTCAAAATGATTGGATGTAAAATACAGCTTCTTCAGGACTAAAGAGCAAAATCGGACGAAACATATATATGGGAGCTATAGCTAAATCTTAGCCGATTTTCTTCAAATTGGGCAATGTTGGTTCATGGATCAAGAAACTCTACCATTCTAAATTTCAAAACGATTGGATGTAAAATACAGCTTCTATAGAACTAAAGAGCCAAATCGGACGAAACATATATATGGGAGCTATAGCTAAATCTTAACCGATTTTCTTCAAATTCGGTAGTGTTGGTTCATGGATCAAGAAACTCTACCATTCTAAATTTCAAAATGATTGGATGTAAAATACATCTTCAATAGAACTAAAGGGCCAAATCGGACGAAACATTTATATGGGAGCTATAGCTAAATCTTAACCGATTTTCTTCAAATTTGGTAGTGTTGGTTCATGGATCAAGAAACTCTACCATTCTAAATTTCAAAATGATTGGATGTAAAATACAACTTCTACAGGACTAAAGGGCCAAATCGGACGAAACATATATATGGGAGCTATAGCTAACTCTTAACCGATTTTATTCAAATTCGGCAATGTTGGTTCATGGATTAAGAAACTCTACCATTCTAAATTTCAAAACGATTGGATGTAAAATACATCTTCAATAGAACTAAAGGGCCAAATCGGACGAAACATTTATATGGGAGCTATAGCTAAATCTTAACCGATTTTCTTCAAATTCGGTAGTGTTGGTTCATGGATCAAGAAACTCTACCGTTCTAAATTTCAAAATGATTGGATGTAAAATACAGCTTCTACAGGACTAAAGGGCCAAATCGGACGAAACATATATATGGGAGATATAGCTAAATCTTAACCGATTTCAACCAAATTCAATAGGGATCTTTACAGCTGCAAAATGCTCTAAACTGCAAAATTTCAGAACGATCGAAGTGAAATTGCGACCTGTTGTCGACGAACAACTTTACATGGACAGACGGACGGAGACAGACAGACATGGTTAAATCGACTCAGCTAGTGATTCTGAGTCGATCGGTATGCTTTAAGGTGGGTCTAGCTGTGTTATTTTCAGGTGTTACAAACATCTGCCGTAAAACAAACTTATAATACCCAGTACCACAGTGTGGTGTAGGGTATAAAAACAAAAAAATATAGTAGATGAGAACAGTAGGAATCACAACAAGTTAGATGCTATATATGGGTGCTATATCTAAATATGGACCGATAACGCCCATTTGCAATCCCAAACAACCTGCAACTAGAAGAAATATTTATAATAGATTTTATCTATCTAGCTCTATTATTACGGACTGTAGCGTGATTACAACAGACGGACGGACGGATGAACGGAGAGACGAACATGGCTAAATCGTCTCAGAATTTTACGACTATTAAGAATATATATACTTTATGGGGTCTCAGATCAATATTTAGAGGTGTTACAAACGGAGTGACAAAATGAATATACCCCCCATCCTATGGTGGAGGGTACAAAAAGATGGATATGTTACCCATCTTTGATATGTGACAATCCTGTGGAATACAAGGATTTGTTTTGTCTCCTAGACATGTATTATTAAGATTAGTTTACAGAAATAAAATAATAAAATATATATTACAGAAATAAAATAAGAAAATAAATTATTTTTCCCATTTCTTCGCTTACGAAATGGGTATACCCAAATTTAAGGCAACAAGAGTCACACCAACATATTATAAAGGCCGACATCTTTTATCCTTCTTACTCAATTTTATGATTGTTCTTCTTACTAAATTTTATTATTGTTTGATAAAAACATGTGATCTACAAGAAATCAGTGCATATTGACTGATATAATAACCAATAAGTACATGAAGGTAGGGAAAAATTCAAAAAAATATTTTGCATATAGACAGAAACGTAAATACGGCATAAAATTCTTAAAAATGTATATATTTCGATGAATTTTTTTTAAGGTTCTTTATTTTGATATTAGAAATAATAATCAAACGCAACCTGAGGAAATTTCTAATGGAAAATCCCTCAATTCCCAAAAAATACATCAAAAATCCCCAAAAATGGGATTTTTACTTTTAGTCCTATATCTTCGATATGAAAAGCCGCACTCGGGATCCCCTTTGCAATCGATTTTGTTACACCCTAATACAAATAAATAAAAAAATATTTAATAATTTAGCTTTGCGATTGGAGAAAATCGATCAAACTTTTGAAATTTATGTAAAAAAAAGGTCCAAATCGGAGAAGGGTGGCAACAACACCAATTAAAATTTTGGCTTCGGATTTTCTCTAACAGATTCTGTAATACGTCTCCTTTAAAATAAGTATAAATTTGATATACTTTGTGTAACAAACTTTTTCTACAAGACCTAAATACGAATTGGACTTTTTCGCCAAAAAATCTACAAAAATTAAATTTTTTCAAAAATTTTACTTAATAGGGCCATTCTTATTTCTTGACAAAATTTTTTTTTAATTTTATTGGCACTCCATAAAAAAACACGCGAACAAAATCGTAAACTTTTGACTGAGATGTGTTGGTTCATGGATCAAGAAACTCTACCATTCTAAATTTCAAAATGATTGGATGTAAAATACAGCTTCTACAGGGCTAAAGAGCAAAATCGGACGAAACATATATATGGGAGCTATAGCTAACTCTTAACCGATTTTCTTCAAATTCGGCAATGTTGGTTCATGGATCAAGAAACTCTACCATTCTAAATTTCAAAACGATTGGATGTAAAATACATCTTCAATAGAACTAAAGGGCCAAATCGGACGAAACATTTATATGGGAGCTATAGCTAAATCTTAACCGATTTTCTTCAAATTCGGTAGTGTTGGTTCATGGATCAAGAAACTCTACCATTCTAAATTTCAAAATGATTGGATGTAAAATACAACTTCTACAGGACTAAAGGGCCAAATCGGACGAAACATATATATGGGAGCTATAGCTAACTCTTAACCGATTTTATTCAAATTCGGCAATGTTGGTTCATGGATTAAGAAACTCTACCATTCTAAATTTCAAAACGATTGATGTAAAATACATCTTCAATAGAACTAAAGGGCCAAATCGGACGAAACATATATATGGGAGCTATAGCTAAATCTTAACCGATTTTCTTCAAATTCGGTAGTGTTGGTTCATGGATCAAGAAACTCTACCGTTCTAAATTTCAAAATGATTGGATGTAAAATACAGCTTCTACAGGACTAAAGGGCCAAATCGGACGAAACATATATATGGGAGATATAGCTAAATCTTAACCGATTTCAACCAAATTCAATAGGGATCTTTACAGCTGCAAAATGCTCTAAACTGCAAAATTTCAGAACGATCGAAGTGAAATTGCGACCTGTTGTCGACGAACAACTTTACATGGACAGACGGACGGACGGACAGACAGACATGGTTAAATCGACTCAGCTAGTGATTCTGAGTCGATCGGTATGCTTTAAGGTGGGTCTAGCTGTGTTATTTTCAGGTGTTACAAACATCTGCCGTAAAACAAACTTATAATACCCAGTACCACAGTGTGGTGTAGGGTATAAAAACAAAAAAATATAGTAGATGAGAACAGTAGGAATCACAACAAGTTAGATGCTATATATGGGTGCTATATCTAAATATGGACCGATAACACCCATTTGCAATCCCAAACAACCTGCAACTAGAAGAAATATTTATAATAGATTTTATCTATCTAGCTCTATTATTACGGACTGTAGCGTGATTACAACAGACGGACGGACGGATGAACGGAGAGACGAACATGGCTAAATCGTCTCAGAATTTTACGACTATTAAGAATATATATACTTTATGGGGTCTCAGATCAATATTTAGAGGTGTTACAAACGGAGTGACAAAATGAATATACCCCCCATCCTATGGTGGAGGGTACAAAAAGATGGATATGTTACCCATCTTTGATATGTGACAATCCTGTGGAATACAAGGATTTGTTTTGTCTCCTAGACATGTATTATTAAGATTAGTTTACAGAAATAAAATAATAAAATATATATTACAGAAATAAAATAAGAAAATAAATTATTTTTCCCATTTCTTCGCTTACGAAATGGGTATACCCAAATTTAAGGCAACAAGAGTCACACCAACATATTATAAAGGCCGACATCTTTTATCCTTCTTACTCAATTTTATGATTGTTCTTCTTACTAAATTTTATTATTGTTTGATAAAAACATGTGATCTACAAGAAATCAGTGCATATTGACTGATATAATAACCAATAAGTACATGAAGGTAGGGAAAAATTCAAAAAAATATTTTGCATATAGACAGAAACGTAAATACGGCATAAAATTCTTAAAAATGTATATATTTCGATGAATTTTTTTTTAGGTTCTTTATTTTGATATTAGAAATAATAATCAAACGCAACCTGAGGAAATTTCTAATGGAAAATCCCTCAATTCCCAAAAAATACATCAAAAATCCCCAAAAATGGGATTTTTACTTTTAGTCCTATATCTTCGATATGAAAAGCCGCGCTCGGGATCCCCTTTGCAATCGATTTTGTTACACCCTAATACAAATAAATAAAAAAATATTTAATAATTTAGCTTTGCGATTGGAGAAAATCGATCAAACTTTTGAAATTTATGTAAAAAAAAGGTCCAAATCGGAGAAGGGTGGCAACAACACCAATTAAAATTTTGGCTTCGGATTTTCTCTAACAGATTCTGTAATACGTCTCCTTTAAAATAAGTATAAATTTGATATACTTTGTGTAACAAACTTTTTCTACAAGACCTAAATACGAATTGGACTTTTTTCGCCAAAAAATCTACAAAAATTACATTTTTTCAAAAATTTTACTTAATAGGGCCATTCTTATTTCTTGACAAAATTTTTTTTAAATTTTATTGGCACTCCATAAAAAAACACGCGAACAAAATCGTAAACTTTTGACTGAGATATTGGCTAAACTCGAAGGCAAAGTCGGCGAAAAAATTAAAAATTCAAATTTAAAATCCACATATCTCGGAAACTCTTCAAGATATCTTCAAGCTATAAAATGTTTATTGTAGGTCTGGTCTAGGAGTATCCACAGATACTCCATTCAAAAGTTAGAAGCCGATGAAAATTTTTTATACCCGAGGTGGTCGACTTTAGGGCCCTGTAGATCCGCCCCTGTATGAGATAGGGGGCCCAAGTTCCGAACATAAACTCTCTAACACCTCTTGTATACACACCTAAATTTTCATGGCCATACGTTAAGTGGTTTTGAAAAAGCAGAATTATGTCCATTTTTTTACATTTTAGCCCACTGTGCGACGTTCATTGTGGCCCATGTAATACAAGTTCCAAAAAAAAAAATGTTTTATAAAGTTGGATATGGACCTAAAAGACGCCCTAGTTAAAATGAAGTATATCGGTCAATGTTTTGATATATCCTCCATATGGTGAAAAGGAGTGACCAAATGACTTAAAATTTCGTACGTGGTAATATTTTCTTCAAGACTAGTTTGTGTTTGGTGAGTAACCATGTCGCCCCACTTTTTATGGTACCTCCCCACAAATTTTTAAGATTTTATTACATTTTAATACTCTTATAACTTCCATACTACTGACACGAATCTTGTCAGCTTTCATACATCGCTGAAACAAATGTTATAAAATTAAAGAATGGAATAAAGAATATAGATAATTTAATTAATATTAATTAATTTTTCTTCGTAATATTTCTTACATCAAAACATAGAAATTCTTCTATTGTAATATTAAAGCAGTAAGGAAAGGCTAACGTCGGGTGGACTATATGATACCCTACACCATTGTAGCAAGATTGGATAACAATGAAATATTTAATGTATACATACTTCAACTAAAAATCGTTTACACAATTTAGCCAAATCGGACGAAACATATATATTGGAGCTATAACTAAACCTGATCCGATTTTTTTTAAATTTTTCAATGTTGGTCCAAGAAAATCTACCATGCTAAATTTCAAAACGATTGGATGTAAACTACAGCTTCTATAGGACTAAAGAGCTAAATCGACCTAAACATTTAATGGAAGCTATATACTACTCTACCATGCTAAATTTCAAAACAATTGGATGTAAAATACAGCTTCTATAGGGCTAAACATTCATTCTAAAACATGCTAAGTCGACTTAGTATGTTTTTATGGAGATTGCATTTTTAATTTCTAAATATTCCAAATTAAATTCTGCCAAAATTTGGTGTTTATTCGTACAAAACAGTACAGGTCATTCAATTTCCATCATAAAGGAATTCCAAACAATTTTAAAAAATCATCAAACTTTAATCGCCTCTTCGAAAAAAACTACCTTTTTGCACTTAGCATAGTTTAGATCGGAGGTATCGATATATGGGCGCTATACCGAAATCAAACCGATTTTTTTTCAAATTCTGCAATGTTGGTCCATGGATCAAGAGACTCTGCCATGCTAAATTTCAAGAATATTGGATGTAAACTACAGCTTCAATAGAGCTAAATAGTCAAATCGGACGAAACACATACATATATGCTATAGCTAAATCTAACCCGATTTTCTTCAAATTCAATAGGGCTATTTTTAGCTACGACTCCTAACTGCAAAATTTCAGCACGATCGGCATGAAATTGCGACCTGCACTCAGACGGACAGACATGGTTAAATCGACTCAGCTACACCCAGGAATTATTGGCAACAGAAATTGTATCAATAGACCAAAGATTATTATTGCAACGATTAATTGGTTACTATAACAGAAAAAAATTAATAGATCATCGTTCTTTTTATACCCTACACCACACTGTGGTACAGGGTATTATAACTTTGTGCATTTGTTTGTAACACTCAAAAGGAGAAGAAATAGACCCACCGTTTATTATACCGATCGACTTAGAATCACTTTTTGAGTTGATTTAGCTATGTCCGTCTGTCTGTCTGTGCATGTATTCTTGTAATCAAAGTACAGGTCGCAATTATGGTCCGATATCGACGAAATTTTACACATATTTTTTTTTGGAAGAAATCGGTTCAGATTTAGATATAGCCCCCATATATGTATACGTTACCACCGATTTGACATGTAAGCGCTGTAAAAACTGTATTTTATATCCGATCAGTATGAAGTTCGGCAGAAAGAGGTTTCTTATATTATGAATGAACACTGTTAAATTTAGAAGAAATCGGTTCAGATTTAGATATAGCCCCCATATATACGTTACCCCCGATTTGACATGTAAGCGCTGTAAAAATGTTATTTTATATCCGATCAGTATGAAATTCGGCAGAAAGAGGTTTCTTCTTATATGAATGAGCACTGTTAAATTGGAAGAATAATAACAACTTTATTTTATATCCGATGAGTATAAAGTTCGGCAGACAGAGGTTTCTTATTTTATGAATGAACACTGTTAAATTTGGAAGAAATTGGTTCAGATTTAGATATAGCGCTCATATATACGTTACCCCCGATTTGACATGTATGCCGTGTAAAATTGTTTTTATACCCTACACCACACTGTGGTACAGGGTATTATAACTTAGTGCATTTGTTTGTAACACCCAAAAGGAAAATTAATAGACCCATCGTTTATTATACCGATCGACTTAGAATCACTTTCTGAGTTGATTTAGCTATGTCCGTCTGCCCGTCTGTCCATCTGTCTGTCCGTCTGTCTGTGCATGTATTCTTGTAATCAAAGTACAGGTTGCAATTATGGTCCGATATCGACGACACTTTACACATATCTTTTGTTTGGCACAAGGACGATCCCTATTGAATTTGGTTAAAATCGGTTCAGATTTAGATATAGCCCCCATATATATGTTACCCAGATTTGACATGTAAGCGCTGTAAAAACTTTATTTTATATCGGATCAGTATGAAATTCGGCAAAACGAGGTTTCTTATTATATGAATGAAAACTGTTAAATTTGGAAGATATCGGTTCGGATTTAGATATAGCCCCCATATATACGTTAGCCCCGATTTGACATGTAAGCGCTGTAAAAATGTTATTTTAAATCCGATCAGTGCGAAATTCGGCAAATAGAGGTTTCTTATTACATGAAGGAATACTGCTAAATTCTGAGAAAATCGGTTCAGATTTTGATATAGCCCCCATATATATGTTACCCCCGATTTGACATGTAAGCGCTGTAAAAACTGTATTTTATATCCGATCAGTGCGAAATTCGGCAGAAAGAGGTTTCTTATTACATATATGAACACTGTCAAATTCTTATCGCAATGCCCATTTTCGCATTGTTAGGGAGGTGTAGGGTATTACATTGTCGGCCCCGCCCGACTTTCTGTCTTTCCTAACTGGTTTTTATTTTATTTATTGAACAAAAAACAAAACAATTCACAACCAAATTAAAAATCCCATATAACAAATTCATCAATATTATGATATGTGGAAATATTTGAAACACATTTTAGTATATGAGAGAACAATGCAAATTAATGTTTTGAGGAGCGATGTTGGTAAAAAAATATATTTTTATTTTTAAACACTTTATTAATTAAATCCCTTAATCCTAAGGTTGTGTAGATTCATTTGCAAGTTAAGAGTAGAATCCTGAAGATGAACCCTGATTTATGAATACGCGATAGCGAACCGATTTCCTTGAAGCTAGATGTTCTCCTTGTAGTGTTTCAAACTGAACTGACTAAATTCTGTTCTATGTATTCATTATTATCAATTCAGAAGTAGTTTGATTACGTATTGTTCTTATTAGTCAGAATTATGAACAATAAGTTCATCGGATTCTTTGGAAAGACATTAAGCACTTTTCCATTCTCAATGGTAATAAAACTTAATGGCTCGTTTTGCGCGGATTTCCAATTAAAATATGAAATATTATATTATTATATTATGTTTAAATCCGTTGCTAAGTACTCTTGTACTATTGTTTATGCTTATCAGTGGCGTGTCATGTATGACTCATTGCTTTTGTTTACGTTAGTCATGGGCGTGTCATGGTGACAAGCTGTATTAACTTAGATAAAAATACTATTGTGCCAATATCGCTTAACCTTATGCTTTCAATTGCATGATTGTTGCATTTATTATACCCTACACCACACTGTGGTACAGGGTATTATAAGTTTGTTTCACGGCAGATGTTTGTAACACCTGAAAATAGAAAATAACACAGCTAGACCTTAAAGTATACCGATCGACTCAGAATCACTAGCTGAGTCGATTTAAGCATGTCTGTCCGTCCGTCCGTCTGTCCATGTAAAGTTGTTTGTCGACTACAGGTCGCAATTTCACTCCGATCGTTCTGAAATTTTGCTGTTTAGAGTATTTCGCAGCTGTTAAGATCGCTATTGAATTTGGTTGAAATCGGTTCAGATTTAGATATAGCTCCCATATATATCTTTCGTCCGATTTGGCCCTTTAGTCCTATAGAAGCTGTATTTTACATCCAATCGTTTTGAAATTTAGAATGGTAAAGTTTCTTGATCCACGAACCAACACTACCGAATTTGAAGAAAATCGGCTAAGATTTAGCTATAGCTCCCATATATATGTTTCGTCCGATTTGGCCCTTTAGTCCTATAAAAGCTGTATTTTACATCCAATCCAATGGATCAACCATGAACCAACACTACCGAATTTGAAGAAAATCGGTTAAGATTTAGCTATAGCTCCCATATATATGTTTCGTCCAATTTGGCCCTTTAGTTCTATAGAAGCTGTATTTTACATCCAATCGTTTTGAAATTTAGAATGGTAGAGTTTCTTGAGCCATGAACCAACATTGCCGAATTTGAAGAAAATCGGTTAAGATTTAGCTATAGGTCCCATATATATGTTTCGTCCGATTTTGCTCATTAGTCCTGTAGAAGCTGTATTTTACATCCAATTTAGAATGGTAGAGTTTCTTGATCCATGAACCAACACTACCCAATTTGAAGAAAATCAGTTAAGATTTAGCTATAGCTCCCATATATATGTTTCGTCCGATTTGGCTCTTTAGATCCAATCTGTGGTACAGGGTATTATTTAAGTATAAAATGTCCTAAAAGTAAATTTATGTAAACAATTTATACACGAATTACAAAATTTATATATCAGAGTTATTCATTATTACGAGAGTGGTGTAGGGTATTATATAGTCGGCCCCGCCCGACTTTAGCCTTTCCTTACTGGTTTTTTATTTATGTTAAACATTTTGCTCAACATTTTCTGCATTCCACACATTATTATCCGCACAAAATTTTATTTGAATACACATACCGGTCTTGAAAAAAATTTTGAAGATTTATTTATGTCGAATAATTTTATTTTTTATTTGTCATATATCAAGAAAAGAACAGCAAACGAAGCATTCGGTTGTATTCCCCAAAATATATTTAATTATTCTAAATTTGGGAAATTATTGGAATAACTAAACAACTGATTATTTATTAATACTTTTTTGTTTTGGAAACCAACTATTCGTTGCAATAATAATCTTTGGTTTATTGATACAATTTCTGTTGTCAAGAATAAAATATTCGTTGTCGCTACCAAATATCGATCATATGGTACTATAATGAAAATTTAAAAGTATTTACCACAACTAGCCGAGTGTCAATGAAAAAACAATCTTAAATCGATTGATACAACCATCGATTTAGTTGCAAGCAATTTCATTTTGTTGTTTTAACTATTTATTTATAAATACAACCGGCACTATGCTATGCTAGTACTATTTTTTTTATTGTTACTATCGAATTCCAACCAATTGTTTCCTGGGTGTGGATAATAATGTGTGGAATGCAGAATATGTTGTGCAAAATGTTTTACATAAATAAAACCAGTAAGGAAAGGCAGAAAGTCGGGCGGGGCCGACTATATAATACCCTACACCTCCCTAACAATGCGATAAGGGTCATTGCCATAATAATTTGGAATAATTGGTAAATGGGTAGAAACATATTATCTAATTCTGAAACGATAAACGCAAAATTAAGCAATATTCGTTCCTAAATTGAGAAACATCTTTTTGGAAAATGTTAATGATCGGAAGTAAAATACAACTTCTATATATGGAGCTTTAATATAAATCTGAACCGATCTTCCCTGAATACTTATTCATGTAAAAAGACCTCCTTCTGTCGAATTTCGTACTGATCGGATATAAAATAAGTCTCTACAGCGCTTACATGTCAAATCGGGGGTAACATATATATGGGAGCTATATCTAAATCTGAACCGATTTTCTCCAAATTTGGCAGTATTCCTTCATGTAATAAGAAACCTCTTTCTGCCGAATTTCGCACTGATCGGATATAAAATACAGTTTTTACAGAGCTTATAGGTCAAATCGGGGGTAACATATATATGGGAGCTATATCTAAATCTGAACCGATTTCTTCCAAATTTAATAGTGTTCATCCATATAATCAGAAACATCTTTCTGCCGAATTTCATTCTGATCGGATATAAAATAAAGTTTTTACAGCGCTTACATGTCAAATCGGGGGTAACATATATATGGAGGCTATATCTAAATCTGAACCGATTTCTTCCAAATTTAATAGTGTTCATCCATATAATAAGAAACCTCTTTCTGCCGAATTTCATACTGATCGGATATAAAATAAAGTTTTTACAGCGCTTACATGTCAAATCGGGGCTAACATATATATGGGGGCTATATCTAAATCTGAACCGATTTTAACCAAATTCAATAGGGATCGTCCTTGGGCCAAAAAAAAGATATGTGTAAAGTTTCGTCGAGATCGGACCATAATTGCGACCTGTACTTTGATTACAAGAATACATGCACAGACAGACAGACGGACAGACGGACAGACAGACAGACGGACAGACGGACATAGCTAAATCAACTCAGAAAGTGATTCTAAGTCGATCGGTATAATAAACGATGGGTCTGTTTCTTCTCCTTTTGGGTGTTACAAACAAATGCACAAAGTTATAATACCCTTTACCACAGTGTGGTGTAGGGTATAAAAATTATAGCAACAATCACGAAATTGAAAAAACAAGGTTAAAAGATATTTGCATAAAAGTTTTGTTATGCATTGTACTCTCGTGTACAAAAAATTGTGTCAAATATTTCCACATGTCATAATAGTGATGAATTTGTAATTTGGGATTTTTAATTTTGTTATGAATTGTTTGGTTTTTGTGTTCAACAAAAAATAAAAACTAATGAAAACTCTTTTTAATTAATCGTCGGTAGTAAAATTTTTAAAACAATTGCTTGTGGCAACATACAAAAGATAATGTTAGCTACCGTTTTCGTAGTTGGCGCAACCAACTATGATTGTTGTCAACATGGAAGCAGAAGTATACCACAACCAAAATGTTGGTTGTCCTGATGGAATCGCAATGATAGTAGACAGATTTACGGTTGAGGCAACCAATCTGTTTTCTGTGTGTAGTGATTCTGAGTCAATCGCTATATTTGAAGGTTGATCTATGAAGGTTGAACATATGCCATGAAACAAAGCTATAATATCTTGAACCGCATTGCTGTGTAGGTTATACAAATACTCTCTGGCAGGGACCTACAAGAAGTTCCTCTTGAAAGTGTACACAGCTGGTATATATTCCGCTCGGCCGGTCAACATTGTATTAGAATGTAATATCCTCATGTGGTCCCAACTGTTTACATTTCGTTAATATGAGTAGACCACACTATTAACTTTCTGCATAATACGACTCAGAGGTCAAGAATTCGCAAAACGTGTCTCGGAAAATCAATTTAATCGGTTTAGTTGTTATAGTAAGTTGACCCCAGGCTGGACATAAAATAGTTGCTTTCGCATCTCCATGAATATCATTATATTCATATTAATTTATAGATACTCAGCTCCTAGGTGACTTTTGAAAGATTGATAGTTGTTTTGATCACAACTGAACTGACCACAGTTCAAATCGTGCGAATGTGAATAGCGCATTCCAACCACGTCATTAACTGTATGTGCAAACATTCAGATGAATACTTTTACTTGGGACCAGTGGTCAAGATGCTTTGTATGTTCCAAATTCCGATATAATCTGATCAGTCGTGATTTCGTACTGACCGGATATATAAATTAAATGTGAAAAAGGGTGTATATACTCGTATATATGGGGACTATATCTGAATCTGAACCGATTTTCCCCGAATTTGGCAGTGTTCATTCACGTAATAAGAGAAGTCTCTCTGCGAAATTTCGTACTGATCGGATATAAAATACGGTTTATACAGAGCTTACGTATCAAATCGGGTGAAACATATATATGGGGCCTATATCGAAATCTGAACGGATTTTCTCCGAATTTTGTAGTGATAATTTATGTAAAAAGAAAACTCTCTCTGCCGAATTTCGTACCGATCAGATATAAAATACGGTTTCTACAGCGCTTACATGTCATATCGGGGGTAACATATATCTAAATCTAAACCGATTTTGACCAATTTCAATAATTATCGTCCTTGGGTTCAAAAAGAGCACAGTCCTAAATTGTATCACAATCGGACCATAAATACGATCTGCACTTTGTATACAGGGTCTCCCATATTCGACGGACCCATCTGGCAACGCCATAACTTTTGACAGAGATGTCATATCGCTTAATGACATACCGCGTTTGAAGCGTCAGTCCAAGCAGATTTTTACCATGGAACAATACACGCCACGCGAGCGCTCTGAAATAGTTGAAATTTACATTCAACAGAAGAAGTCAAGTCAACGTGCTTTTAAAATATTAAAAAATGTGAGAAGTGCGCCTTCTAAGAACACCATTAAGCGTTTATACGAAAAATTTTCGACTGGTGAGACTCTTTCTAATCCAAAGAGGCCAAATAAAAGTCGACCAAGGCGATCGGCCGAGAATATCGCTGCCGTACGAGCCAGTGTTGAGAGGTCCCCAAGAACATCCCAAAAACGCCGTTCTCAGCAGTTGGGCATGGCTCGGTCCACTTTACAACGGATTATTCGCGTTGATTTGCATTTGTTCCCGTACAAAATTCAATTGACGCAAAGATTGTTGCCTGCGGACAAGCCTCGTCGATTGGAATGGGCCCAACGAGTCCGTGGGTCCGTCGAATATGGGCAACCCTGACAGACGGACATGGCTAAATCGACTCAGAAAGTGATTACAACGATAAACGATAGGTCTATCCCGTCACCTTTTGGGCGTTACAAACAAATGTATTCGAATCGAGTTCGAATTCGAATCGAGTTCGAATTCGAATTTATATCGAATCTAGTTATGTTTACAGAGTGATGCGTAAAAGTGACAAGTACGAATCTGTCAAAATATTTGCGAAAACGTGCTAAGTTCAGTCCCTCCCACATAAACCAAATTTTGAAATTAGCAGTCTACGTGATTGGCCCGAAAATGGGCGGAATCGGTCTAAAGGGTGTGGCCCCGCCCATACAAATTTTAAATTTAATATTTTTTGCAAAATTTGTTAGCGAGAGTGCTGTTATTTTGTGTATATGTATCTGGTGGCAGTCTGATGTATAGGTAAAACAAGTAAAAGCGTTAAGTTCGGGCATGCCTAATCTTATATACCCTCCACCATGGATAGCATGTGACCTCACAAAATAACTCAAACTTGAAGAAAATAACACCGAAAAACACAAAACTATAGTAGATGATAACAGCAGGAATCACAACAAGTTAGATGCTATATATGGGAGCTATATCTAAATATGGACCGATATCGCCCATTTTCAATCCCAAGTTACCTGCAGCTATAACAAGTATATATACCAAATTTCAGCCACGTAGCTCAATTATTATATATTGTAGCGTGATTACAACAGACGGACAGACGGACATGGCATAAAAAAATGAATATACCCCCAATCTTTGGGGGAGGGTATAAAAAACGTCAAAAATTGCAGGACCAGTATTAGTATTTCGTCCATAATTTTTACAAATATTGAGTCTCCAAAAATCCAATTACTGTTATGGATTTGTGAGAGTATGGCACATATTCTATGTAAATTTGTAAAAAAAATCAAAGGGGGAGCAATTTTTTAGATTTTCTTTTTTAAAAAATGTTTATTTTTTTTAAAATTTTTTCGAAAAAATATTCTTAACGAAATATTGCGCGACGTTTTCTCCTTAAAACAACTTTGCAAAAATCGGTTCAGCCGTTCGAGAGCAATTACATATTTCGTGAAGCCCAAAAACCTTAACGTCTGATTCCAGTCTAAATAGGATTTTATTTACTTTTAGCATCCACACGTGTGGTGAAAGGACTCCTCCTAGAGGGTTTCCTCTAGTCGCTCTCATTACAACTGAAGTTGTCGCGAAATAAGCAGTGATATCTCTAATTTAAGCATAGTCATAATCCAATTGGCAAGAAATTCTTCTGTGCCGGTTTCTCCCAGTGTCTCTTCTATTGCTGATGGTAGAGGAAAATTTACTTACGTTCCTCCATGGTAGAGGAACGTACGTAAATTTCAAACAAGCCCAAAATAAGTCTACGAAATAGTCAGATATCACGTCAAATGGCTCTTGCAGCATTATGGGATAAATTCCATCGGAGCCGGGAGATTGAAAGAGATAAAAGTCTAAGAGTCTGTGTTGCTCACTTAACGCTATGATGGGTGATTAGACCATCAACAACCTGTATATTAGATAATTCCTGGTTAAACTGGTAGCTAAAAGGGGAGCCATTTAAAATTATAAATTTGAACTACCGATTACTTTGACTTGTGATTTCAGCCCTTTGGATTATTTTTTGTGGGGAGTAGAAGTGGCAAACTATCGATAGTGGCCCTATCGTATAGTTTCGTTAGTTTTAAAAAAATCCATCGATATATTGATTCTCAACTATCAAATCTTAATAAAAATATCGATATATCGACGATACTATCGTGATACTATCGAATTTTAATAGTCCTCAAAGAAAATCGTTTTTAAGTGAAATAAATAATTAAATTTGTTTAAAAAACAAACCAACTTTTTATTTTCTAAGTTCAATTCAGAAAAACTAAAATGATTACATCCATTTTTTTAATGTATGCCAGTTAAAAATGAGATCAGTAGATATTTTTGTTCATAAAAACAACATATCTACATTTTTTTATAATTTCGTGCGCCTGTCCGAAATAAATTGTCCAGTTTTGCTGAACATTCTTTCTTGTTAGAGCTTAGCCCAGTTCTATACTCCCTTATTGTAGACTTTGCCTTGTTGTTAATTGTCTAGAAGATTTGGCGTGTTTCCACTTGTTTTATGTGATTTTGGCATGTTAGGTATTTTGCCTGTTTTTGTCGGAACATAATGAAAAAGGCCTCCAAACTTCCGAACCGCATTCGCTGGATCTTTTGTTAGCTTGATAATCTGTGTGTTTGTTTGCATTTGTAAACTTGCTGGACGCTTTAAATTTACAATCTTAGTGGCGGATCATTACGGATTCACTATCGATAGTGACCAAAAATATCGATAGTTTTAAAATATTGAATAAGCAGAGAACAATCGATAGTCACAAAAAAATTAAACTTTCGATACTATCGATAGTTTCCCACCTCTAGTGGGGAGCCATTAAGGATACGCAAAGCATCCAGAGACAATTGAAGCGTTGAAACATAAAATCGAAGTTGCCATTGAAGAGATTCGATCCGAAACAAAGTACCAACAAAATTTGGGATGATCGGATGAGGTACTGCCGAGCCAGCCGTTGTAGTCAGATGAATGATATTCTGTTCCATTACACAGTACAACACAAAAAAAAATAACAGGGTTCTGTCAGTGGATTCTGGTAGAGGAAACCAAAAAAATATATACGTGTATCGGCGTTTTGAAAGATCACATCGGAATTTTATTTTAGGGGGGGTTAAAGTTTCCCCCCCTTTGCTTGTTCGTGCAGAATATCGGTATATAAAACTATGTGTTCTGTTCATCTGAGGTGTAGGGTATCTACAAAAATGGCCATCATTTTTGTAGAACATTTCAACCCCGCCCCACCCATTTTTAGGGGAGTTTTTTACGATTTTTTAAAATATAGGCAAAAATCACCGTTATGGGGGGAAGCTAGAGGGTTAATATATTCCACAAAAATATAGGCCTTAACATTTGCTACAAAGTTGCTGAAGATATCCTACACCTCAAATGAACAGAACACATAGTTTTATATACCGATATTCTGCACGAACAAGCAAAGGGGGGAAAACTTTAACCCCCCCTAAAATAAAATTCCGATGTGATCTTTCAAAACGCCGATACACGTGTATATTTTTTTGGTCTCCTCTACCAGAATCCACTGACAGAACCTTGTTATTTTGAAAAAAGTTTGAAATTGTTGTACAGTGTTATTAAATGACAAAGTTCAACCTTTCCAATAAATTTGAAAAATTATCAGTACTTCTTTTTACAGTCCATTCAAATTTACAATTTTAAATGGCCCACCCTTTTTTGTGTGCTGTACTGAAATGCAACCTGCAAAGTATACTTTCATCAGATGTGATAGTGTATCGATAGGGGATTTAGTCCAAAGACCTGATTCATCCTGGATACTACCCACGAAGTGCGGTTCCTTAGGTGTCATTAATATTGGATTATTCATCAATAAGGTTGCAGAAATCCTCTCTTTCAGCTTTCCGGAGTTATTTCTTGTATGTGCGAATGCAACTTTTATAGACCTCCCATGATTGATCTCTACCACTTTTGTTCTACGTGTTGAAAGCTTTCAAAGATTGCTTTCTTAGAGAACTGAGATTTTGATTCCAAAACTTTTTATCTTTTGAGTTTCTCTGCCTATTCATTAGGTCCTCCAATGTACTAACTGAAGTGTCTATGTCTGCTATGGTTTCAGAGGGCCTCCAAAAGTGAAAGTTTTCTTTAAGAAATTACTGAATTTATACCATTTTGATATTCTTGGAGTCCTAAAGGATACAGAACAATTCTTATTGACGTTCGTAATACTATTCTCAATTAAGTAATAACTGGGTCATAATGAGGGATGTAATCGGAAGACAGGATAAGTTCTTTACTTTCCTGTAACAGAGTCATAGTCATAAAATTCCGATCACAAAACTGATTTAAAACAAGTAAGAAAGTTCAGTCGGGTAAACCGACAAATGAATCCCCTCACCTAGAGTCTCAAAAAAATATTAGTATATTTATTTATTTTTTTGTTTTAATTAAATTATTATCAATTTAAATTGCACTTAATAACTTTAAAGTATGTACTGGTATTAAAGTTAAAAGCTGTTAACTTTTGGTAGAAAAAGGTCCATTTGTGTGGGAGGTACCAAAAGGGGCAGGCCAATAACGACCATTTTTCTTTGGACTGTAGTTACTATAAAAACATTACACTGTACAAAATTTCAAGTATTTTTATGCACCGGTATTAAAGTAATAAGCTGGTAACTTTTGGTACAAAATGGTCCATTTGTGTTGGAGGTACCAAAAAGGAGCGTGGCAATAATGCCCATTATTCACTGTATTGTAGGTACTATTAAACCATTACACTCTACAAAATTTCAAGTCTTTGTATGAACTGGTAATAAAGTTATAAGCTATTAGCTTTTAGTTCGAAATTGTCCATTTGTGTGGGAGGTACCAAAAAGAGCGTGGCAACTTCGCCCATTTTTCTCGGGATAATAGTGACTAATAAACTATACTATGTGTAGAATTTCACAGGATTCAAATATGTAGTATAGAAGTTATTAAATAATCAATATTTCACTAAATGTTAACCTTTGTGGGGGAGGTACTAGAAGGAGTGGACCAATATGGCCCATCTTCGAACTTAGCCAGAGATAGAAGAAAATATTACCACATTCCAAATTTGAAGTCAATCGGGTACTCCTTTCGAGAGTTATCGTGCGCACCAGCCAGCAGACAGACGGACAAACAGACGGACGGACATTGCTCATTCGACTTAAAATGACCCAAAACGGATATCCGCCGAACATACTTAGGGTCTTAGGTCACTCCTTCGATGTGTTACACTTTTGCTTCGTAGCAAGTGATATATACCCTCCTCTCTAAGGTGAGGGGATAATGAAACATTCGTAGTTTTTCTTAAAAAGATGCAAACTCGATTTTTATAAGATTCTCTATGGTAAATCTACATGCACCTCTCATCAGCGAGGCCCATTATTTATTACGATTGCCATGTCTTTGTTTTTCCTATGTAATCAGTGCATATCGTATTGACATTGCTCACAACGTGAGCAACTTCGCGCCTTTCAATTTTAGGTTTAGATTAGGGTCCTAAATTGGTCTATGTGAGCTGGTAAAACTGGTTCCCCCTATATTAAACCCAAATCAAAAGTCGCGAAAGTTAAAAAACACAAATCTAAAAATCTCGAAACTACTACTAGGGAGATGTGACTTTCTTTTTTAGGAGGCAGTATACTGATCTAATATTTTTCCCAAAAAAAAAATATTTAAATACACGCACATGTCCTTTACAAATTTGTATCCGAATATGCTGGAATTCCACATAATAATGGTTTGGTGCAGCCCCTACAATTTCCTCCATGTATTGCTAGGCATTTACGGGTGCTGGGAAATGGCATTCAAAAAACAATACCAGCTTTACATTTTAGAAGCTGAAGTTTTGATATAGCATTTATGTAATTGCGGTACAAGGTGCTCTGCATTCAAACAACGTTTTTGAAAAAAAAAACTTAGCATTCTAAAGCTTTATAGGGAAAACATGATCTGAAGCCAGAAGAATATTTTAGATACAAATCAAAGTGATTTAAATTCCAATATAAATCAAACGAAAACACAATTATTTGGAATATTTGGAATTTAAGAATGCCATGTCCCTTAAAACATGTTATGTCGACTTAGCATACTTTGAAATGAAGGTTCATTAAGTCACGTGACCAACGCGTATTATATGCACATACATTAGATAACTATGTTTGTACTTCAGCTATGTTATTCTACAATTTTATTACAATACAAATGAATGGATGTTCTTTGTTGTGCGTTGCAACAATGTGTATTTTAATTGCTAAGGAATTCTTGATACTCGTCGGATGACTCTTTCAAAATGACTTTTGCGGCATGGCCGAAATAATCCGCTGAAAGTATAATAGTAATTAAATATGGTCTAGAATTAATGGACTCTAATTTGTAAACGTGCAAACCTTGACTCGTGTACAGAACATTGTTGCCCCTGACAATAAAATAAATGAAATTAACTCAATCGACACCGATAGGCTTCTCAGATTTATATGCAACAATTTTCAGTCAAATCCCGACTTTAAATTTTCTAATTTTAAATCTAAATACCATTCCTAATATGAAATTCAAGTACGACGGGCTTTTTCCAGTTATATGTAAGATGATTCAACTCTGAGTAGATTCTAGGGCATCCTTGTACATGTTTATAACAATGACGTTTTTCCATTGCATCATTAAATATGAATTTCATAGCCCATTTCTCTAATGCAATTTTGTATTCTTCTAATTGTTTTCTACTGTATTGCCCGTTTTATAACAAACTGACAATGCGACTCGTTGCACGGACAGAACAATAGAATTCAAAGCCACCATCTTTTAGAGTATTGTCAAGCATTTAATCTTTTCTGGAAATTTCTTAAGGAATTGAGAAAGTTATGAATGAGTTGAGATAATAATCGTTAGTTGACAAATTGTAAGTGCAAACATTCTCGTAAATTTAACAATGGCATTATAAGTTGTACTGAAAGGAGGATGAGCAATCTTTATAACAACCACTGTTGAAGAATAACAGATTTTGAGGAAGTAAAACATAAGTTTTGTAAATGGAAATTTGTGATCTGAAAATATTTTATGTATAATTTACATATTGATTCATATAGGGTTTTCGATTTAAGTTATAACTTGTGAGAAATATCTTATTAATATAAACCAGAGGAAATATAGAAAGTCGGGCGGGCATTGCGGAAATTGCGATAAAAATTTTGAATAATTGAGGACTTGAGGATGTTGTTGATGTAAACAGATATATACAGGGTGGCTGATATGTATTGCAACCAACTTTAGGTTTCTATCATTTCTAAACCGCTAGTCTGATAGCTGACAGATTTATTTCAGTGACAGTTCATTTTATTGTTTACAAGCTTACAAAAGCATTTTGATCTATTGCATTCAGAAAAAAAGTTATTCGTGATGGAATTCAAGCGTGATAGTGTGATTGCTTTATATTTTGTTGGAAAAACACAAGTGGCTATCGTTAGAGCCCTCCAGCATTTAAATGTGAATACATCTTTTGTTTCTCGTACCATTGCTCGTTACAGTGATACTGGCAGTGTTGCATCGCGTCCAAAAAGTGGACGAAAAAAACGGTAACAACACCAGAAATGATCCGAAAAGTGAAGGGCAGATTTGATCGAAATCCACGCCGCAGTGGTAGAAAAATTGCTCGTGAGCTGAACATATCGCGAGAACGGATACAACACATATTAAAAAATAAGCTTGGACTAAAGCCATTGAAGTTCCAAAAAATGCAAGAGCTCACCGATGTACAAAAAAAAGTTAGACTGGAAAGAGCCAAGGAGTTGGTTTTCTCCGATGAGAAGCCATTCCAAATTGAGCAGTTTGTGAACAAACAAAATGATCGGGTTTACTTACCAAAGAGGTCAGCTGAAAATGTACACCTTCGATTGGCCACCAGAACTCAAGCGCCGCCGATGGTAATGGTGTGGGTCGCCGTAACGGCCGATTGTCGCTCCCCGCTCGTATTCATCGACCATGGTGTCAAAAGAAATGCCGAATATTATCGGGAAAATGTCCTAATAACAGTATTGAAGCCCTGGGCAGACAAACATTTCGGCCGCAGACCATGGACATTCCAACAGGACTCAGCACCATCGCACTCAGCACGCATCAACCAAGAATGGCTTAAAAAGGAGCTTCCTCGCTTCATTTCTACAGCACAATGGCCACCAAGATCTCCGGATCTCAATCCGTTGGACTTTTGCGCCTGGGGCATTTTAGAGAGTAAGGTTCGCACTAAAAAATACCAAAGTATCGATCATCTCAAGACGGAGCTTCGCCGGGAATGGGCCAAAATACCGCAGAGCCACTTTCGTGCAGCGTGTGATGGCTTTGTCGGCCGTTTGAAGGCCATAATTCGTGCCCAAGGTGGCAAATTCGAACAAATCTAAAATGTTTCTAAAATTTTATGTTACTTCCGACATTTTTTGCTTTTGAACAATAAAATTTAAAAAAAAAATAAAAAAATATAGCGCTTTACTTTGTTGCATTACATATCAGCCACCCTGTACACATATCTTAAAGATGGGATGTAAGGAGTGGGCCAGTTTAAATTTTAAATTTGAACTATAGGTTACTTTGACTTGTGATTTGAGTCCTTTGCATTATTTTCTATGGGAAGCCATTAAGGAAAAATGTTACGCAAAGCATCCAGAGACAATTGAAGCGATGAAACATGAAATCGAAGTTGCCATTGAAGAGTTTCGACCCGAAACAATCGAATATATACTAAACCAGTAAGGAAAGGCTAAAGTCGGGCGGTGCCGACTATATAATACCCTACACCACTCTCGTAATATTGAATAACTCTGATATATAAATTTTGTAATTCATGTATAAATTGTTTACATAAATTTACTTTTGGGACATTTTATACTTAAATAATACCCTGTACCACAGTGTGGTGTAGGGTATAAAAACAATTGGATCTAAAGAGCCAAATCGGATGAAACATATATATGGGAGCTATAGCTAAATCTTTACCGATTTTCTTCGAATTCGGCAGTGTTGGTTCATTCTAAATTTCAAAATGATTGGATGTAAAACACAGCTTCTACAGAACTAAAGGGCCAAATCGGACGAAATATATATATGGGAGCTATAGCTAAATCTTAACCGATTTTCTTCAAATTCGGTAGTGTTGGTTCATGGATCAAGAAACTCTACCATTCTAAATTTCAAAACGATTGGATGTAAAATACAGCTGTTATAGGACTAAAGGGCCAAATCGGACGAAACATATATATGGGAGCTAAAGCTAAATCTTAACCGATTTTCTTCAAATTCGGTAGTGTTGGTTCATGGATCAATTAACTCTACCGTTCTAAATTTCAAAACGATTGGATGTAAACTACAGCTTCTATAGAACTAAAGGGCCAAATCGGACGAAACATATATATGGGAGCTATAGCTAAATCTTAACCGATTTTCTTCAAATTCGGTAGTGTTGGTTCATGGATCAAGAAACTTTACCATTCTAAATTTCAAAATGATTGGATGTAAAATACAGCTTCTTCAGGACTAAAGAGCAAAATCGGACGAAACATATATATGGGAGCTATAGCTAAATCTTAACCGATTTTCTTCAAATTCGGCAATGTTTGTTCATGGATCAAGAAACTCTACCATTCTAAATTTCAAAACGATTGGATGTAAAATACAGCTTTTATAGGACTAAATGGCCAAATCGGACGAAACATATATATGGGAGCTATAGCTAAATCTTAACCGATTTTCTTCAAATTCAGTAGTGTTGGTTCATGGATCAAGAAACTCTACCATTCTAAATTTCAAAATGATTGGATGTAAAATACAGCATCTACAGGACTAAAGAGCAAAATCGGACGAAACATATATATGGGAGCTATAGCTAAATCTTAACCAATTTTCTTCAAATTCGGCAATGTTGGTTCATGGATCAAGAAACTCTACCATTCTAAATTTCAAAACGATCGGATGTAAAATACAGCTTCTATAGGACTAAAGGGCCAAATCGGACGAAACATATATATGGGAGCTATAGCTAAATCTTAACCGATTTTCTTCAAATTCGGCAATGTTGGTTCCTGGATCAAGAAACTCTACCATTCTAAATTTCAAAGCGATCGGATTTAAAATACAGCTTCTATAGGACTAAATGGCCAAAACGGACGAAAATATATATATGGGAGCTATAGCTAAATCTTAACCGATTTTTTTCAAATTCGGCAATGTTGGTTCATGGATCAAGAAACTGTATCATTCTAAATTTCAAAACGATCGGATGTAAAATACAGCTTCTATAGGACTAAAGGGCCAAATCGGACGAAAGATATATATGGGAGCTATATCTAAATCTGAACCGATTTCAACCAAATTCAATAGCGATCTTAACAGCCGCGAAATACTCTAAACTGCAAAATTTCAGAACGATCGGAGTGAAATTGCGACCTGTCGTCGACGAACAACTTTACATGGACAGACGGACGGACGGACGGACGGACAGACATCGTTAAATCGACTCAGCTAGTGATTTTGAGTCGATCGGTATACTTTAAGGTGGGTCTAGCTGTGTTATTTTCAGGTGTTACAAACATCTGCCGTGAAACAAACTTATAATACCCTGTACCACAGTGTGGTGTAGGGTATAAAAATTGGGTTGATCGGCCGAGCCAGTCATGGTAGTCATATGAATGATATTGTGTTTTATTATTAAATGATAAAGTTCAACATTTCCAATAAAACAAGAAATTTGAAAAAATTATCAGTATTTTTTTTATAGCCGATTCAAATTTTAATTTTCAAATGACCCACCCTTTATGTACTATTTTTTTTTGGGTTATTACTGATATTTCAATTGACATTGAAATTAATGTAAATATATTTTTAATTTGTTTTTTGTGAAATTCACAAAAGCTCTCTCTTTTAAATACATTTGTCAATAATAAATCATGAAGTTCACATAGAACTTCATATAAGTATTTTTATACCATATACGCTGAAGAAAATCGCTTCTGTAGTATAGTGTCCCAAAAATATTCGGCTTGAAACATATATATGTTTGGAGTACACTCTAAATAGATAATATTTGGTACATACAAACAATATGTATTTGAGAATATGTTGTTCTAAACAAATCGGTGTTTCCATCGTAATATTTGTCTTGTGTTAAGTGTTAAGTCTTTCAGTAATTCTAAATTATTTTTTTAGAAATTTTTAATGTTTGAACAACAATAAATTACTGACAGGATTTACAATTCAGATGACTTGGAATAGTCAGAAAATTAAAATGAGTGTTTTAAAACCGAAGATAATGCTGTATTAGTATTTTTAACCGGGAGGTATAACTCGAAAGCAAGGAAAATTTAAAACTGAAATTTGAAAATGTAGCAAAGTTTTGAAAATCTTTTTAACCCCCAATTTCACAATCTCCGGTTAGAGCTAACTCACAGTTAAAAAACTATACAACTATAACCGTAGGTTAGCTCTAACTGTAGGATAACCGGAGATTGTGGAATTGGCCGTAAATGAAATATGTTAAGAGAAATTCCCAAACAATAATTTTATTTGTATTTAAATACTGTTTGTACTGTATTTGTTCAAATATATTAAAATATGTGATCCAAATACATTTATTGATTTTTAAATAAAATATATTCGTTCAGTAATATTTAATATTCTAAAAATTGTGTTCCAAATATATTTTATTTCAATTCAAACATACCAAAAATTTCCGTTTTTTCCCCTTGTAGGGGGTATATTCATTTTGGCACTCCGTTTCTAACACTTCTAAATATTGATCAAAGACCCCATAAAGTATGTATATTCTTAATCGTCGTAGAATTCTAAGACGATTTAGCCATGTTCGTCAGTCCGTCCGTCCGTCTGTTGTAATCACACTACAGTCCGTAATAATAGAGCTAGGTTGATCAAATTTGGTAGAAATATTTGTTATAGTTGCAGCTTGTTTGAGATTGCAAATGGGCCATATCGATCAATGATTTGATATAGCTCCCCTATAGAGGTCGCTCAAAATTAGGCTTTTTTAAGTCATAAATACAACATTTTCTAAGCATTTTATGCGAATCTTTGCAGTTTGTGTTTTATTTAGACAAGAATTCATCACACCAAAAACTTGTTAAATCAGTTCATATTTTGTTATTGTCCACCTACAGATGTCGCTCCCAAAAAGGCTTGTTTAAGCCATAAACTACACATTTTCTAAGCAATTTACCTGAAACTTTGAAGTTTGTATTCTATTTTGGCAAGAATTTATACAAGTCAGTTTATATTTTGTTGTAGTTTAAGGAAAAAAATTAGATCGATTCTGAGATTAATATTTCTATTTCCGTGAAAAGTGACCGAATTAAATTGTTTAAAATAAAATTAATATTTTTTATGAAAAGTGCACGGAAAATCCTTTAAGAAAAATATTTTCAATTGCTTATGCTTTGTAGCATTAAAATTAACTTCAAAACCCCATTACAAAGAAAAAAATATTATCATATGTACCAATTATTACTAAATCCTACTCTATCTCAGATCTCTTCTTAATTTTTTGTGATCGGGAGGAAACTTGCACCAAGTTTAGTCCTATTGGGTAGTAGTTACGACATAAAATTTCACCGAGATCGGTTAAGAACTCTCCGAATTGAGATTTTTATTAAAAAACTATTATTATTGTTTTCGTAATATCTTGTAATATATCTTTAAAACACTGATGGGATGAGAAAGTGATATTATGAGAAGATGAGGGCTATTTAATTTATGATTCTTTAAAGCTTTAAACTAGGATAAATGGTTCTCCAGTTATGCTAAAATATGTGGCTCAACCTCTATTTTTATACCCTACACCACACTGTGGTACAGGGTATTATAAGTTTGTTTCCGACTCAGAATCACTAGCTGAGTCGATTTAACCATGTTTGTCCGTCCGTCCGTCCGTCTGTCCATGTAAAGTTGATCGTCGACTACAGTAGCAATTTCACTGCGATCGTTCTGAAATTTTGTAGTTTTGAGTATTTCGAAGCTGTTAAGATCCCTATTGAATTTGGTTGAAATCGGTTCAGATTTAGATATAGCTCCCATATATATCTTTCGTCCGATTTGGCCCTTTAGTCCTATAGAAGCTGTATTTTACATCCAATCGTTTTGAAATTTAGAATGGTAGAGTTTCTTGTACCATGAAGCAACATTGCCGAATTTGAAGAAAATCGGTTACGATTTAGCTATAGCTCCTATATATATGTTTAGACCGATTTTGCTCTTTAGTCCTGTAGAAGCTGTATTCTACATCCAATCATTTTGAAATTTAAAATGGTAGAGTTTCTTGATCCATGAACCAACACTACTGAATTTGAAGAAAATCGGTTAAGATTTATCTATAGCTCCCATATATATGTTTCGTACGATTTGCCCCTTTAGTTCTATAGAAGCTGTATTTTACATCCAATCGTTTTGAAATTTAGAATATACAATTTATACATGAATTACAAAATTTATATTTCAGAGTTATTCAATATTACGAGAGTGGTGTAGGGTATTATATAGTCGGCCCCGCCCGACTTTAGCCTTTCCTTACTGGTTTATACATATATTTATCTTAATTTTGATAGACAAACAAGTCCCATCCCACTAATAGACCACAAAGCTCTTAAAGGAAATGACCGAAGCATTCTTTTGAGCAAAAAAAAAAATAAAGCAAAAACAAGTAAGGAAAGGCTAAAGTCGGGCGGGGCCGACTATATAATACCCTACACCACTCTCGTAATATTGAATAACTCTGACATATAAATTTTGTAATTCATGTATAAATTGTTTACATAAATTTACTTTTGGGACATTTTATACTTAAATAATACCCTGTACCACAGTGTGGTGTAGGGTATAAAAACGATTGGATCTAAAGAGCCAAATCGGATGAAACATATATATGGGAGCTATAGCTAACTCTTTACCGATTTTCTTCAAATTCGGCAATGTTGGTTCATGGATCAAGAAACTCTACCATTCTAAATTTCAAAACGATTGGATGTAAAATATAGCTTTTATAGAACTAAAGGGCCAAATCGGACGAAACATATATATTGGAGCTATATCTAAATCTTAACCGATTATCTTCAAATTCGGCAATGTTGGTTCATGGATCAAGAAACTCTACCATTCTAAATTTCAAAACGATTGGATGTAAAATATAGCTTTTATAGAACTAAAGGGCCAAATCGGACGAAACATATATATGGGAGCTATATCTAAATCTTAACCGATTATCTTCAAATTCGGTAGTGTTGGTTCATGGATCAAGAAACTCTACCATTCTAAATTTCAAAACGATTGGATGTAAAATACAGCTTCTTCAGGACTAAAGAGCAAAATCGGACGAAACATATATATGGGAGCTATAGCTAAATCTTAATCGATATTCTTCAAATTTGGTAGTGTTGGTTCATGGATCAAGAAACTCTACCAATCTAAACTTCAAGACGATTGGATGTAAAGTACAGCTTCTATAGAACTAAAGGGCCAAATCGGACGAAACATATATATGGGAGCTATAGTTAAATCTTAACCGATTTTCTTCAAATTCGGCTATGTTGGTTCATGGAACAAGAAACTCTACCATTCTAACTTTCAAAACGATTGGATGTAAAATACAGCTTTTATAGGACTAAAGGGCCAAATCGGACGAAACATATATATGGGAGCTATAGCTAAATCTTAACCGATATTCTTCAAATTCTGTAGTGTTGGTTCATGGATCAAGAAACTCTACCATTCTAAATTTCAAAACGATTGGGTGTAAAATACAGCTTTTATAGGACTAAAGGGCCAAATCGGACGAAACATATATATGGGAGCTATACCTAAATCTTAACCGATTTTCTTCAAATTCGGCAATGTTGGTTCATGGATCAAGAAACTCTACCATTCTAAATTTCAATGCGATTGGATGTAAAATACAGCTTCTATAGGACTAAAGGGCCAAATCGGACGGAAGATATATATGGGAGCTATATCTAAATCTGAACCGATTTCAACCAAATTCAATAGCGATCTTAACAGCTTCGAAATACTCTAAACTGCAAAATTTCAGAACGATCGGAGTGAAATTGCAACCTGTAGTCGACGAACAACTTTACATGGACAGACGGACGGACGGACGGACGGACGGACGGACATGCTTAAATCGACTCAGCTAGTGATTCTGAGTCGATCGGTATACTTTAAGGTGGGTCTAGCTGTGTTATTTTCAGGTGTTACAAACATCTGCCGTGAAACAAACTTATAATACCCTGTACCACAGTGTGGTGTAGGGTATAAAAAGTTTTAATTTTGCAAAAAAAAAAATTACAAAAGAAATTTTTGCGAACATTATTTTTTTAAAAGGATTGAAGAAATAGCTATCGGAATCAACATTTTGTTAATACAATAGGTAATTAGTTATATGGATGGGAAAAAGGGCCGTTTGACCAAAATTTAAAAATTCAGCATCCTGGACAGTCCTTAGCCGATCCCGTTATGTGCCATAACCACTATCCAATAGGACTAAATTTCATCAATATCAGAAGACATAGCTTTTCAAAATTGACTCACTTAACCTTTAATAACACATATACATATCAAATTGTTGCATGACGGACTGACTGATCTCCGCCCAGCCCAAACGCCTAAAGCTACAGTCATGCAATTTGGTATGATGGTAGTACTTGGTGCATAGACGTGCAATAAGGCGGGATTTTTCGAAATTCGCGATTTAGACCCACAGTGGCTCAAAAATGGAAAAACAAGTAAGAAAGTTTCAGTCGGGTAATCCGACTAAGGTAAACTCTCACTTTGTGAGTAATGTAATATGGAATATTACACAAATTATTCTGTCAGTTTGTGTGGGAGGTACAAGAGCGGGTTTAACAAATACACCTATTTTTCGCTGAACAGTAGATACTTTAAATACATTACACTGTGCCGAATTATAAGCGTTTATGTGCACTGGTATATTAACGTTATGAGATATTAAATTGTGGTATTATTTGGCCACTTTGTGTGGAAGCTACAAAAGGGGGGTGGTGATAACGCCCATTTTTCACAGGGCTATAGGCACTGTAAAATCATTAGACTGTACAAAATTGCAAGTATTTTTTACATACTGGTATTAATGTTATAAGCTGTTAACTTTTTTTTCGAATAAGTAGTACAGAAGTTATTAAAGAATCAATATTTGACTACATTTTAACCCTTTGTGGGGGATGTACTAGAAGGAGTGGACCAATATGAACCATCTTCGAACATAGATGGTGCTAAGATAGCTCATGGAACATAAACAAGCCATTAAATTTATTATTTTATAGTGACAACCGTCCAGTGAATTATGGGCGTTATTGCAAAGCCCTTTTTGGTACCTCCCACACAAAGATACCATTTTTTACAAAATGTTAACAACTTATAGCGTAAGTAACAAAGCACAAGAATACTACAAAATATTGCACAGTGTAATGCTTTTAAAGTACATATAGCCCTGTAAAATATTAGCGTTATCACCAAGCCGTTTTGGTACCTCCCACACAAAATGGTTAAATTATACTAATTGAATAGCTCAAAACGTTAATACACGAGTACCAGAGCTCATAAACCCTTACATCTCGGTACAGTGGAAATTTTTGAAATATTTACTGTTCAATGAAAACAAGTAAAAGCGTTAAGTTCAGCCATGCCGAATCTTATATACCCTCCACCATGGATAGCATGTGACCTCACAAAATAACTCAAACATAAAGAAAACCAGTAAGGAAAGGCTAAAGTCGGGCGGGGCCGACTATATAATACCCTACACCACTCTCGTAATATTGAATAACTCTGATATATAAATTTTGTGATTCATGTATATATTGTTTACATAAATTTACATTTGGGACATTTTATACTTAAATAATACCCTGTACCACAGTGTGTTGTAGGGTATAAAAACGATTGGATCTAAAGAGCCAAATCGGAAGAAACATATATATGGAAGCTATAGCTAAATCTTTACCGATTTTCTTCAAATTCGGCAATGTTGGTTCATGGATCAAGAAACTCTACCATTCTAGATTTCAAAACGATTGAATGTAAAATATAGCTTCTATAGAACTAAAGGGCCAAATCGGACGAAACATATATTTGGGAGCTATAGCTAAATCTTAACCGATTTTCTTCAAATTCGGTAGTGTTGGTTCATGGATCAAGAAGCTCTAGCATTCTAAATTTCAAAATAATGATTGGATTTAAAATACAGCTTCTATAGAACTAAAGGGCCAAATCGGACGAAACATATATATGGGAGCTATAGGTAAATCTTAACCGATTTCAACCAAATTCAATAGCGATCTTAACAGCTGCGAAATACTCTAAACTGCAAAGTTTCAGAACGATCGGAGTGAAATTGCGACCTGTAGTCGACGAACAACTTTACATGGACAGACGGACAGACGGACGGACGGACGGACGGACAGACATGGTTAAATCGACTCAGCTAGTGATTCTGAGTCGATCGGTATACTTTAAGGTGGATCTAGCTGTGTTATTTTCAGGTGTTACAAACATCTGCCGTGAAACAAACTTATAATACCCTGTACCACAGTGTGGTACAGGGTATTATACTTACTGTTCTCATCTACAAAAGAAATATTGTAGATGAGAACAGTAAGAATAACAACAAGTTAGATGCTATATATGGGAGCTATATCTAAATATGGACCGATATCGCCCATTTTCAATCCCAAGTTACCTGCAGCTATAAGAAGTGTCGATACCAAATTTCAGCCACGTAGCTCAAGTATTATAGATTGTACAAGATTATACAACAGGCGGACGGACGGACGGGCATGGCTAAATCGTCTTAGAATTTTACGACGATTAAGAATAAATATACTTTATGGGGTCTCAGATCAATATTTAGAGGTGTTACAAACGGAGTGACAAAATGAATATACCCCCCATACTATGGTGGAGGGTATAAAAAGGTGTATTTGCTAACCCCCTTCTGGGACATCCAACACAAATTGACTGATAAATTCGTATAATATTACCATATTACATTACTCACAAAGTGAGGGTATACCTTAGTTTACCTGGCTGAAACTTTCTTAATTCTTTTTATACCCTACAACACACTGTGGTACAGGGTATTATGACTTTGTGCATTTGTTTGTAACGCCCAAAAAGAGAAGAAATAGAACCATAGTTTATTATACCGATCGTCATAGAATCAATTTTTGAGTTTTTTTGGGCTAAATCGCCATGTCCCTCTGTCTGTCCATGTATTCTTGTAATCAAAGTGCAGGTCGTATTTATTGAAATTTAGCACAGTGCTCTTTTTTGGCCCAAGAACGATCCCTATTGAAATTGGTCAAAATCGGTTCAGATTTAGATATAGCCCCCATATATATGTTACCCCCGATGTGACATGTAAGCGCTGTAGAAACTGTATTTTATATGAGATCAGTACGAAATTTGGCAGAGAGAGTTCCCTTATTACATGAATGAATTCGGGGAAAATCGGTTCAGATTTAGATATAGTCCCCAGAAAGAGGTTTCATATTACACTAAGGAATACTGCCAAATTCGGAGAAAATCGCTTCAGATTCAGATATAGCCCCCATATATATGTTACCCCGATTTGGAATGTAAGCGCTGTAGAAACTGTATTGTACATCTGTTCAGTGCGAAATTCGGCAGAATGAGGTTCCTTATCACATGAAGGAATACTGCTAAATTCGGAGAAAATCGGTTCAGATTTAGATATAGCCCCCATATATATGTTACCCCCGATTTGGCATGCAAGCGCTGTAGAAACTGTATTTTACATCCGATCCGTGCGAAATTCGGCAGAAAGAGGTTTCTTATTACATGAAGGAATACTGCCAAATTCGGATAAAATCGGTTCAGATATAGATATATAGACCCCATATATGTTACCCCCGATTTGACATGTAAGCGCTGTAGAGACTATATTTTATATCCGATCAGTACGAAATTCGACAGAAAGAGGTCTTTTTACATGAATAAGTATTCAGGGAAAATCGGTTCAAATTTATATATAACCTCCATATATATGTTCCTCCTGATTTGGTATCAAAGCGCTTTAGATATTGTACTTTACTTCCGATCATTACAAAATTTTCCAGAAAGATGTTTCTCAATTTAGGAACGAATATTGCTTAATTAAGCTATTATCGGTTCTGAATTAGATATAGTCACATGTACATATATGTTCCGACCCATTTACCAATTATTCAAAATTAGTATCGCAATAACCCCTATCGCATTGTTAGGGAGGTGTAGGGTATAATATAGTCGGCCCCGCCCGACTTTCTGCCTTTCCTCACTGGTTTTTATATTTTTTTTTAATATTGAAGAATATGCTATCAAGAATACCTTTGACATCATTTTCTAAATACAATAGTCAACACTGTGCATTTTTGAAAAATACACGGACTTGACAGTATATGTTCGATTCTACTGCCAACGGGCTGTACAACCGTATACTTGTTTTTTCCAACAGCAAACTCAGACTTGGTGCCTCTTAACTATATTTGGCAATAATATAGCTAAGAATATGCTGAACAACGTTTGTTAATATTTTATGACAAAGTTTTTTCCTGCACTTTTTTTCTTCAAAAATTCGAAGATAAAATAAATAAAACCAGAAAGTAAAGACAGAAAGTCGGGCGTAGCCGACTATATAATACCCTACACCTTCCTAATAATGCGATAAAGGTCATTGCGATAATAATTTGGAATAATTGGTAAATAGGTAGGCTACAATAATTGGTAATATTTGGCTACATCTAAATCTGAACTGATTGTCAAAAAATGAGCAATATTCGTTTCAAAATTGAGAAACACCTTTCTGCCAAATTTTGTAATGATCGGAAGAAAGTACAACTTCTACAACGCTTTAATACCAAATCAGGAGGAACATATATATGTAGGTTATATCTAAATCTGAACCTGTTATCCCTGAATGCTCATCCATGTAATAAGAAACCCCTTTCTGTCGAAATTCGTACAGATCGGATATAAAATACAGTGCGTACGTTTCAAATCGGGTGTAACATATATATGAGGGCAACATCTAAATCTGAACCCATGTCCCCGGCAGTATTCCTTCATGTAATAAGAAACCTATTTCTGCCAAAGTTCGTACTGTCGGATATAAAATACAGTTTCTACAGCGCTTACATGAAAAATTGGGGGAACATTTTATATGGGGCCTATATCTTAATATGAACCGATTTCCTCCTAATTTGACATTGTTCATTGATGTAATAAGAAACCTCTTTCTGCCGAAAATACTGTTTTTACAGCGCTTACACGCCAAATCAGGGTAACATATATATGGGGCTATATCTAGAGACTCACGAGACTGCTCCCTGTCAATTTTTGTACAAATCGTTTTAAAAATGTTGTTTATGCAGTGCATATATCAAAATCGCACGTACATATATATGGGAGCTATATGTAAATCTGAACCGATTTTTACCAAATTCAATAGGGACCGTCCTGTACTTTGATTAGAAGAATACACGCACAGCCAGACAGTCAGACAGACTGACAGACAGACGGACATAGTAAATCAACTCAGAATGTTATTCTAAGTCGATCGGTATAATTAACAATGGGTCTATTTCTTCTCCTTCTGGGTGTAACAAACAAACAAATCCACAAAGTTATGGTACCCTGTACCACAGTGTTGCGTAGGGAATAAAAAGAAAAAATACAGCATAAGTTACAGGATTTTTGTAAAGTGTAAAAATTCTACACCCTCCCGATTTCTGGGGGTGTAAAAATTTAAAAAATTGTACACTATTAAACTCGGAGAGCCCTTAACCGGTCTCGTTGAAATTTTGTGTCAATCTTCTACCCAATAAGACCGAACTTGGTGCAAGTTTTATCCCAATCAGAAGACATCGGTTTCAAAAATTCACTCACTTGACATGAAATCCCACATCCACATTTCGAGGTCTTAAAACGGAATGAGATAATGAGTAAACCCCACCCTATGGTGGAGTGTACGAGTACTACAACTGTTTAGTGTGGATTAGAATTATTATACTCTACACCACACTGCAATTTGTTTCATGGCAGGTGTTTGTAACACTTAGAAATACTACAGCTGAGTCGATTTAACTATGTCTGTCCGTCCGTCCGCCTGCCTGTCCACCTAAAGTTGTCCGTTGAGTACAGGTCGCAATTTCGCTCCGATCGTACTGAAATTTTGCAGTTAGGAGTCTTTTGTCTGGAAATAAGCCTATTGAATTTAAAGGAAATCGGTGCAGATTTAGATATAGCACCCATATATATACATATTTCCTACGATTTGACCCTTTAGCCCTAAATCAGCAGTATTTTACATCCAATTGGTTTGAAATTTACACTGATAGAAAAACCGTTCGTCACCATGACGAATCAGTTTCGTCAATATATCCTCGTACTGGTGACGAAAAGTTTCGTACATGCGATGTTTTTGTACGTCAATAGAACGAACACAATCATCAACCCATGTTTTTGGCGATTTCGAAATTCGTCGAGGGAACGATAAGGTTTCATCCCCACGGCGAAAAGGTTTATTTGACCATTTAGCTGAAAATATGTTCTATAGGTGATCTGATTACCTTAGTTAAATAATTTGTTGTAAAAGTTTAATTTAAAAATTCTAATAATGGTGATGAATGGAGTTTGTCGTGGTGATGAATGGTATTCGTCGTGGTGATGAATGGGATTCGTCTGTTGGCAAATACATTACTTGATGAGATTATTTTTTATTTAAAATATCAGAAGTATTGAATACTTCTCGTTCGTTTTCTTTCAGCCTTTCCTGATAAGAACTGCGTGTCGAACCGAATAATCACAACTGAACTAGGCAAAGCAGTCAAGTTTATTTTCCATTACGTTTTTAATGGTCTAAAACCAGAAGAATATTTATTGAAAATTTAAATATATAAATAGTTGGGGGCATGAATTAGTCGTGGTGATGAATGGAGTTCGACGAGCTGATGAATGGAGTTCGTCGTGGTGATGATTGGGATTCATCGTAGAGATGAATGGGATTCGTCGTGGTGATGATTGGCAGTCGTCGTGGTGATGAACTCGATTAATTGTAGGGATGAATGGTGTTCATCGTGGTGATGAATGTAACTCGTCATGGTAATGAACTCGATTCATCGTAGGTATGAACTGTGATCATCCTGAGGACGAAAGTTTTTGGAAACAGAGATTCGTCATGGTGACGAACAAATTCATCAAGAGGATTATTCCATACGTTAACTGACTTTTGACGAACAAATAATCGTGATGATGTACAAATTCGTCGTCATGACGAAGCTTTTTCTATCAGTGTAGTATGGTACAATTTCTTGATCCATGGACCAACATTGCTCAATTTGAATAAAATCGGTTCAGATTTAGATATAGCTCCCATGTTTCGTCCGATTAGGCTAAATTGTGTAAACAAATTTTAGTTGAAGTATATAAGTACGAATAAGTACATTGAATATTTCATTTTTATCCAGAGGGCATCATATAGTCGAATATAGGCTTTCCCTACTGGTTTTATAATATGTAAAGGGTGGGTCATTTAAAATTTTAAATTTGAACTACCGATTACTTTGACTTGTGATTTGATCTAAAGATTATTTTCTGTGGGGAAATATTAAGGATATAGGATACCCTAAGTATCCAGAGACAATTGAAGCGTTGAAACATCAAATCGAAGTTGCCATTGAAGAGATTCAACCCGTAACCATCGAAAATGTTTTGAAATATTGTGTTGATCGGATGAGGTACTGCCGAGCCAGTCGTGGTAGTCATATGAATGATATTGTGTAAATGACAAAATTCAAACAATAAAACAAGAAACTTGAAAACATTATCAGTACTTTTTTTAATAGCCGATTCAAATTAAAATGTTTTAATAGCCCACCCCCTATGTACTCTTTTTGGGATATTACTGACATTGCAATTGACATTGAACTTCATATTTTATTTTTTTTTTGTGAATATCACAAAAATCTCGTTCTTAAATAGTTTTGTCAATAATAAATCACGAAGTTCATATTCATATAAATTCATATAGATATTTGTGTACCCTCTACCGTAGGATGGGGGGTATATTCATTTTGTCACTCCGTTTGTAACACCTTTAAATATAGATCGGAGACCCAATAGGTTTAGGTTTAGGTTTTGGTTAGGGTGGCAGCCGTATTATTTTTTTACAAGCTCACATAGACCAGTTTAGGTCCCTAGTGTTACCACGGGCTGAAATGCCCCTCATCGAAACTGTTTAATATACAAATTTATCTATAGTACGAATATCGGTACTGAAAAGATCTGTTAGGCTGCCTAGAAAGGCCGACCGCAGTATGTCCAGTTGTCGTTTGCTCAGAGCGGGGCAGTCACATAGCAAATGCTCTCCACTTCATCCTCATCTCCACAGCTTCTGCAGAAGTCATTGGAGTCAATACCAAATCTTTTGCCGTGTTCGCCGATCAAGCAGTGTCCCGTCAGAACTGATACTAACGTGGACAATCTTTGCCTCTCTAGTCCGAGGAGATATTTTGATCTTCTCAGGTCATACCTTGGCCGTTTGAAACACCTTGAAGGTGCACATAGTTGGTATATAGTCCACTCGGTCGGTTACCATGACACTAAACTTTAATATCCTCATGTGACCGTAGTTCTTGTACCTCCACATTGATAGGCAGTTTAGTCTTATTGCCGCTTTGGTTGCAACTTCTCTCGCCACAATATTAATCGGCAGTATATGGAGTAGGGCTTGGAGAGACTCGGTCGCTGTAGTCCATAAGGCTCCGCTTATGCTCAGGCAGGCGGTTCTCTGAACATTTGCTAGTAGGTTGGTGATAGTTAGTTTGACAGTTGCCGTCCACCATACCACAATGCCGAATAACAGTATTGGACGAACTACTGCTATATATATCCAGTGGACGATTTTAGGAGAGAGGTCCCACCGCGACCCTACAGCCTTTTTGCAGGAATATAAGGCGACGTTGGCCTTCCTTACACGTTCCAATACGTTAAGTCTAAATAACCCAAAACCCAAACCCAAAATAACCAAAACCGCTGCTTCTGGCCCATATAGCCAATTTGTTCAGAGCCACCTGTAGGATGTCTCTGAGGACGTTTACGAATTTGCCACTCCTTGCAGCCACAACGTTCTAGATCTAGCAGGATTGCATTCACCGCTAGGTTCCAAATTAGTGGAGACAGTACTCCTCCTTGTGGGGTCCCTCTGTTTACAAACCTTGTTAGAGTTGTGGACCCAAGACATGCTGTTATGCGTCTTCTGTTGAGCAGACTTTGAATTAGTCTAATCAAATTAGAGTTAACATTTAGATGTGAGAGTGCCGCAATTACTGCATCTGAGTGAATGTTGTTAAAAGCCCCTTCTATGCCAAGAAATGCCACCATGGTGAATTCCCTGAAATGCAGGGGCGATTCGATAGTGCTCACAAGTTTGTGCAGGGCTGATTCTGTAGACTTCCCCTTATTGTACGCATTTTGGTTCACCGACAGGAGTTTTGTATCCAGGTTTTCCCTAGTGAAATAATCTAAAAGTCTTTCAGACCTTTCAATAGAAAGGATAGGCTAATTGGCCTGAAGTCTTTTGGCCTAGTATCCCTCCATCGATTCGGGATGTATGAAAACCAGATACAGCCTACATAAATTTTCTGCAGCCAGGGGATAATGTTCTTTAACATTTTCTGCATTTCTGCTGGAGTGATGCCGTCTGGTCCTGGTGACTTGAAGGGTTCGAAACTGTAAATAGCCCAGCTTATTCTGGATCTTTCAGTCAACAAGCTAGCAACGCTCGCAGTCCACTCACATTCTTGTTGGACTTGCTGATCTTCGGGTTCTGTTGGTGAGTTAACCTGGAAATGTGTGTCGAGCAGTACATTCAGCGACTGCTCGCTGGTTTTTGTCCAGTTATTTGCCTCATCCTGCAAGTAACACACTGTACAGGGTGAAGTTGATAGTATTTTCCTCAGCCTTGCGGCGTCGGAGACCTTTTCCACTTCGCCACAGAAGGTATACCAAGAGCGTCTTTGCGCCTTTCTAAGCTCCTTCTTATAGATCTTGAGTTGCTCTTTATAGGCATCCCAAACATTAGCGACCCCTGTAGATTTAGCCTTGTTGAATAGCTTGTTGCAGGTCTTTTTCATAGCCGTTAGCTCAGAAGTCCACCATTGGGGTTTAGTTTTACCCTTGTACCTTGTTTTTGGACAGGCTTCTGCAAGGGAACCATTGAATGATGTGGTGATATGCTCGATCAGATTATCCAGACCGGCTTTGTCATTCGGTCTGTACAGAAGTTGTCGTCCAGTACATTCCACCCAATAATTTTGTCTGACAGACGGTCAGTAGCAAACGTTACGTCTAGTACTTCTTGTCTGTCTTTAATTGTAAAGGTCGGTTTATTACCTATGTTAGAAATATTAAGTTGGTAGTTAGAATAAAGTCAAGAAGCGAAACACCCCTATCGTTTATGTCCGTACTACCCCAGATAGTATGATGAGTGTTCGTGTCTGCGCCAATAATCAGCTCGACCTCGTCAGACGTTGCTTCTTCTACTACTTCCCTGAATAGAGCAGTCGGTACTACAGCTTCATAAGGCAAGTAACTGGAGACTAATATATGCGATTACCTATCTCCAGACTAGCAGATGTTTGGTCTTTACCACTTAAATTAGCCAGGAGAAGGATACATAGATCTTTCCTGGCCAAAATGCACGTTCACTACTGCACCTGTGGACAGGCGCAGCAATAGAGCCGCTGAGGCTGCTTTAGCGTGATGGAGGGTAATCTGTAGAATTCTTACCATCATTAGTAATTGACAGATTAACATCTACCCCGACAAGGGTGCTATCGAACTTTTCGTCCGTATCATCGAGAAGCGTGTCGCCGCCAGATGCGTCAAAGAGTCCGGAGACTCCCCTCAGCCCCTCTGTATCAGAAGTAGAGCTTTCGTCCTCAGAGAATGGCGTTACAGATCTTCTGTTAGAGTTGGAGTCACCAGAAATAATGGGGCTGGGTACCTTCGCACTTCCCGAAAGCCGTGTATCAACCACGGTGGACGACTCACCTTCCGCAGTGGGAGCTATATTCTGCTTGTATACCTTCAAGACTATAGTCTCGAAGCCATATTGTAGGGTTGCACTTGCACGTTGTATATGGGAGGTGGATTCAGCGTTAAGGATCAAATTGACCTGCCGCTTTTTACCATCCGCCTCACCCACCTTGCTGATTCTCCAATTATGGGCCGGCAGACCAGGATTGGAATCTTTTATAATTTCTACATTATGGCCTCTGTGCCTTTTTCGAAGGCAGGGGTTCATCAGGTGATCTGATTCTTTTGACTTTATTAACCGTTAACACAGCTGAATTTGTGGCTCTTTCAGCCGGCTCATAGGCCTTAGAAGCATCTATGACGCCTTTAGCCCAGGTAAGTGACACTTTTTTTTCGGTAAGAGACGAAACCTCAATAGCCTCCAACTTCGTCAAAACTCTGAGCGCTATCCGGTGCTCATTATGCTTCCATTTTGACGGTCGGACATGACGTTTTCCCCTCGCCACACCACCTGTTGTGAGTACTGGGGGGAAATTTTCACCATTTTTGGTGTCGTCGGCTTTGGCCAAGACCAACGGACGGACAGTGATTGGGAACCGCCCTCCATCGGAACACGAAGGCATCCCCGTCAGGGAATTTATTTATTTTTTGTCTGTAGTAGCCCGTAATAGGTACTACGATGTAGGACTTCCAGACTTTGTACACATTTTTTTGCGATTGCGTAATAGGTTTCAACTATCCGCTCTGTGATAAACACGTCCGTTCACTGCGACTGATCAGTCACTACCCATAAGGTATATAGAGAGACCCCATAAGGTATATGTATATATTGTTAATCGTCGTCCGTCCGTCTGTTGTAATTACGCTACAATCTATAATACTTGAGCTAGATGGCTGAAATTTGGTACATATACTTCTTATATTTTCAGGTATCTTGGGATTGGCCAATATCGGTCCAATCGGTCCAAAAAAGGGTACAAAATGTTTATTTTTATACCCTCCACCATAGGATGGGCGTATACTAATTTTGTCATTCCGTTTGAAACACCTTGAAATATTTATCTGCGACCACATAAAGTATATATGTATACTCTTGATCGTCGTAAAATTCTAAAACGATTTAGCCATGTCCGTCTGTCCGTCCGTCTGTTGTAATCACCCTACCGTCCGTAATAATAGAGCTAGGTTGATCAAATTTGGTAGAAACATTTCTTATAGTTGCAGGATGTTTGAGATTGCAAATGGGCCATATCGGTTAATGTTTTGATATAGCTCCCCTATAGAGGTCGCTCCAAAATACGGGTTTTGAGCCATAGATACCACATTTTTAAAGCAATTTAGCAGAAACTTTGCAGTTTGTATTCTATTTTGACAAGAATTAATCACAGCAGAAATTTTACAAATCGGTTCATATTTTCTTATAGTCACCCTATAGAGGTTGCTGAAATATATGCGTATTTAAAACATAAATACCAAATTTTCTAAGCATTTTTACTGAATCTTTGCAGTTTGTATTTAATTAAGACAAGGATTCATCGCAGTAAAAATTTTTAAATCAGATCATATTTTGTTATAGTCCACCTATAGACGACGCACTTAAAAAGGCTTACTTAAGTCATAAACACCACATTTTCTGAGAAATGTAGGTGAAACTTTGCAGTTTGTATTCTATTTTGGCCACAATTTATATCAATAAAATGTATACAAATCAAATTTTATTTTGTTGTAGTTCCCGTGTAGTTGTTGCTCTCAAAAATGCTATTTTAAGCCATAAATACCAAATTTTTAAGCCATAAATACCAATTTTCTACGAAAATTTTTGCCGGAAAAATTCAGTGGGGGTCGCCAAATACGAGGGCGGTTCGGAAACTTCTTAGCCTAGCACAAAAAGCGCGGTATAAACAGAAAAAAGTTAAGTGTTTTGGAAACTTCCATCTCTGCTATGAACACATGTTAAATTTTGTTTCGATCTGGCAACTCCTTCATATAGAAACAGGTGTTCACAAAAGACGCATCCGCGATTTTTTTACAATGGAAAAATTAGAAATGCGTGGTGTCATTAAATATTTACATAAAAAAGGTTTATCGGGACAAGAAATTCATAATGATATGGTGAATGTGTTAGGTGAAAGTGCTCCTTCATATGCAACAGTAAATTGTGTTGCTGAATTTAAACGTGGTCGTACAAGCATTGAAGATGAACCACGTAGTGGACGTCCAAAAACAGCAACAACAACAGAAATTGTAGCCAAAGTGCATGATATGGTATTAAATGATCGACGAATAAAAGTGCGTGAAATAGCTAATATCATGGGCATCTCAAATGATCGAGTCCATTTAATTTTGCATGAAGAACTACAGATGAAAAAGCTTTCTGCAAGATGGGTGCCGCACTTGTTAACAGTCGACCAAAAACGCATAAGAATGAACATTTCTCAAGCTTGTTTGGATCGTTTTAAGCGAAATAAAATGGATTTTAAGCGTCGTTTCATAACTGTTGATGAGACATGGATCCACCACTATACTCCAGAGACAAAAGAACAATCCAAACAATGGACTGAAGCTGGAGGAAGTGCCCCAAAGAAGGCAAAAACAATGCAATCGGCTGGTAAGGTTATGGCAACGGTTTTTTGGGACTTCAAAGGTATTTTATTGATTGACTATCTGCAAAAGGGTAAAACAATAAATTCAGAATACTATTGCAACCTTTTGGATCAATTAAATGTACAAATTCGAGAAAAACGTCCTGGCTTACAACACAAAAAAATAATTTTTCATCAAGACAACGCACCAGCGCACAAGAGTGTTTTAACAATGGCTAAAATCAACGAATTAAAGTACGAGTTGCTTGACCACCCACCTTATTCTCCTGATTTAGCTCCCAGTGACTTTTACCTGTTCCCAAATCTAAAAAAATTCCTTGCTGGCAAGCGTTTTACCTCAAATGAAGATGCAATTACAGTTGTAAACCACTATTTTGAAGACCTTGAGGAAAACTATTTTAATCAAGGGATAGAATTGCTAGATAAGCGTTGGACTAAGTGTATTGAAGTTTCAGGAGATTATATTGAAAATATATTTCTGAAAAACTAACTATTCTCTTTCATTGATAGGGTAAGAAGTTTCCGAACCGCCCTCGTACATCAAAGTTGTAAATATAGCTCCTTACGCTTAATTAGCAAAATTACAATCCATTACAATTGGTCAAAATCGGTTCAGATTTAGATATAGCCCCCATATATATGTTTCACTCGATTTTATATGTAAGCGCTGTAGAAACCATATTTTATATCCGATCAGTACGAAATTCAAGAGAGATAGTTTTTATACCCTCACTTTAGTGTGACGAGGGTATATATCATTTGCTACGGAAAAAAGTGTAACACATCGAAGGAGTGGCCTAAGACCCCAAGTATGTTCGGCGGAAATCCGTTTTGGGTCATTTTAAGTCGAATGAGCAATGTCCGTCCGTCTGCCTGTCTGTCTGTCTGTCTGTCTGTGTGTCTGCTGGCTGGTGCGCACGATAACTCTCGAAAGGAGTAACCGATTGACTTAAAATTTCGTATGTAGTAATATTTTTTTCTATCTCCGGCTAAGTTCGAAGATGGGCCATATTGGTCCACTCCTTCTGGTACCTCCCCCAAAAAGGGTTAAAATGTTGTGAAATATTGATTCTTTAATAACTGCTATTATACGCATTCGAATCTTCTGAAATTCCACACATAGTATTAGTTTGTTAGTCGCTATCAACTCGAGGAAAATGGGCGAAATTGCCACGCCCCTTTTGGTACATCCCACACAAATGCACCATTTTGCACTAAAAGTTAAAAGCTTATAACATTAATACCAGTGTTTAGAAATACTTGAAATTTTGTACAGTGTAATGCTTTTATAGTGCCTACAGTCCAGTGAAAAATTGGCGTTATTGCCGCGCCCCTTTTGGTACCTCCCACACAAATGCACCATTTTGCACCAAAAGTTAACAGCTTATAACATTAATACCAGTGTATAAAAATACTTGAAATTTTGTACAGTGTAATGCTTTTATAATGCCTATAGTCCAGTGAAAAATTAGCGTTATCACCACGCCCCTTTTTGTACCTCCCACACAAAATGGCCAAATTATACCACAACTTAATATCTCAACGTTAATATATCAGTCCATATAAACGGTTACAATTCGGCACAGTGCAATGTATTTAAAGTATCTACTGTTCAGCGAAATATAGCTGTATTTCTTAAACCCCTTCTGGTACCTCCCACAAAAATTGACAGAATAATTTGTGTTATATTCAATATTACATTACTCACAAAGTGAGGGTATACCTTAGTCGGTTTACCCGACTGAAACTTTCTTACTTGTTTTTTATTACATGAATAAAAAATACCAAACTTGGGAAAACTCAGTTTATATTTAGAAACTCGTAAAGCCCCCATATATATGTTTCACCTGATTTGATATGTAAGCGCTGAAGAAACACGGAATTTCATATAAACATTTTTTAGTGAACTTCGTTCAAACATTTGTAAATATTCACTAGATATATCTTAATATAGACTTTATGCAATCGTGTGCTCACTCCTGTTGATTCTACATAAGATATTGCACCAATGTTCACTGTAGTTTCTGCACTCTTTCTCAGAAAACATTATTCATATGCCATCGTCTCAATTTATTCTAACGTATATGCACATTTGTTATTTTGCACTGATTTTTCTCGCCATTGAATATGGTGTAGTATGTTACAGGGGAACTTGAGCTGTTCCTTCAGAGCTGACTGAATTGATTTCATTCAATTTGACTTCCTGTCAATTTGTTTAGCGATGTGCATAGGGGTGAATGCAGAAATAGAAGGAGTACAAGGCAAAAGTAGGTCACACAATTTGCGTCCTTTGTGTATGTAAAGAACAGTCATATATAGTATCCTTTGTTCAAGTGTAAAAGGCTGTAAATTGTAAGCATTCAATGTGACGAATAAAGCGTAAAAGCTATTTTAAATTGTATACAATGAAATCAATATATAAAGTGGCGATAATATAAAAATCCTTATTGGCAATGCTCTTAAAGTAAAATATTAACAACTTTAAAATTGTATAAATCATTAGCATTTGCATTGAATTTTTGTTAGTCGACCAATAAAAGCTTTAAATATATAACATCTTCTGTGAAATAAATAAATCGTTTCTTTAAATCAATGAAATCGTGTCCAGAAGCAAGCAATTCAACAAGGCTTAACCTACAGGCGGCACTAAGACAGGGATGCATACAAAATTAACCCCAAAATCTAAGAGAAATACCTTTGAAAAACGCTATGATGTTCTTGGTATACCTTCTGTGAAAAAGAGTAGAAAGTCTCAAAAGCGAGACTCGAGGAACCGTAGGATGAGCGAGAAAGCGAGTGAACTACAAACTACGTCTTAAAAATGTCTTCGATAATTTCATTAGGGAAACCCTGTATACTAAACCTTTTTCGTGAAACCAACATTTTTAAAGCAGGGGAAAGTCTACAGCATCTGCCCCGGACGCAGTGTTATTTTAGAAAAATATATTGTTATAATTAGAATAAAGGTGAATTATTTTTCATGTCGTAAAAGAAAAATTCTTAACAAGAGAGAAAATTGTGAATAAAGTAGGGACTATGTGAAAATTTAGACCCATGAGGTTATTATTCTGGCGAAAGGTTTCAAATAAAAGCAATAGCAAATTGTCATTTTTTCAGACAAATTTGTAAGAATTTTTATTTGATATGTCGCCAATGACCCCAATAGGAGTAAAAAGGAAAATATATAGAACCTAGCGGTGAATGAAATCCTGCTAGATATAGAACGATGTGGCTGCAAGGTCGTGGCATATGCGGACGACGTGGCAATCGCAGTGAGTGGCAAATTCGAAAACGTCCTCCGAGACATTCTACAGGTGGCTCTGAACAAATTGGCTAGATGGGCCAGAAGCAGCGGTTCGGGCGTAAACCCAAACAAGACAGAATTGATTCTCTTTACTAGGATGAACAAATTCCCACTTGTGGACCCTCCTCCTCGGATAAATAGAACAAATCTATTCTTTTCTGAAAGTGCAAAATTTTTAGGAATCATTCTAGATGGAAAACTGTTATTTAGACTTAACGTATTGGAACGTGTAAGGAAGGCCAACGTCGCCTTATATTCCTGCCAAAAGGCAGTAGTTCGTCCTATACTGCTATACGGCATTGTGGTATGGTGGACGGCAACTGACAAACTAACCATCACCAACCTACTAACAAAGGTTCAGAGAACAGCCTGCCTGAGCATAAGCGGAGCCTTAAGGACTACAGCGACCGAGTCTCTACAAGCCCTACTCCATATACTGCCGATTAATATTGTGGCGAGAGAAGCTGCAACCAAAGCGACAGTAAGATTAAACTGCCTATCAATGTGGAGGTACAAAAATTACGGTCACATGATGATATCAAAGTGCAGTGCTATGGTAACCGACCGAGTGGACTATATACCAACTGTGTACACCTTCGAGAGAAATTACATCACTATGCTTTCCGCCAGAGATGAATGGGAAATGGGATGAAATGGAAAAATACCAGGTAATAGAAACCATCTCCACTTTAACACGGATGGTTCGAAGCTTGATAAAAAGGTTGGCTTCGGAGTACACTGTGCAGAGCTTTGTTTGGATATAGCTCACAGACTACCAGGTACTGACAGTGTCTATCAAGCCGAATTAATGGCAATATTGGAAGTAGCCAAGTGGCTGAGTCGCAACACTGGCGTTGTCATTTACTCGGACAGCCAGGCTGCCATCAATTCTCTGGAGGCAACATACCTAAATTCACAAACAGCCCTCGACTGCCGCAGATCTCTTAACGAGATGGCTGAGCAGTTTAATATACTTATACACCTCATATGGGTGCCTGGGCATAGGGATATCCCGGGGAACTGCAAAGCCGATGAACTTGCTAGGAAAGGGACGACATTACAAATTCTCGAAGAATTTGCATACATTGGTGCGCCACTATCCACTTGCAAGCTTTGGCTTAGGCAAGAGGTAATCAGGCAGTCCAACGAAATATGGACAGCACCTGCAGGGTAGCTAGACAAATCTGGCCAAGGTATGACCTGAGAAGATTAAAATATCTCCTCGCACTAGAGAGGCAAAGATTGTCTACGTTAGTATCAGTTCTGACGGGACACTGCTTGATCGGCGAACACGCCAAAAGATTGGGTATTGACTCTAATGACTTCTGCAGAAGCTGTGGAGATGAAGAAGAAGTGGAGAGCATTGAGCACATGCTATGCGACTGCCCCGCTCTGAGTAAATAACGACTGGACATACTTGGGTCCGTCAAGTGTAACGAGTGTATATATCATTTGCTACGGGCCAAAAGTATAACACATCGAAGGAGTGACCTAATACCCAAAGTATGTTCGTCGGAAATACGTTTTAGGTAATTTTAAGTCATTTGAGCAATGTCCGTCCGTCTGTCTGTGAGTCTGGCTGTGTGTCTGTCTGCTGGTTGGTGCGCGCGATAACCCTCGAAAGGAGTAACCGATTGACTTCAAATTTGGTATGAGGTAATATTTTTGCCTATCTCCGGCTAAGTTCGATGATGGTCCATATCGGTCTACACCTTCTAGTATCTCCTCCACAAATGGTTAAAATGTAATGTAATATTGATTCTCTAATAACATCTATACTGCTTATGGAAAATTTCTGGAATTCCACACGTAGTGTCTGTTTATTAGTCGCTACAACCATCAGAAAAATGGGTAAAGTTGCCACGCCCACATTAATGTACCATTTTTTACAAAAAGTTAACAGCTTATAGCGTGACGTGAAGAAAAGCTTTGTGGAATTGTTTGAGATTTTTCTGATAATTCGTTCAGAAGTTATATATATTTAAAAAATCGTTAAGGTATCACTCTGTGTATCGGGTTTTTGGTAATAACTTCTTACGTTATGGAGCTGAGGGGAATCTCCGGACCCTTTGACGCATCTGACGGGAACATGCTTCCCGATGATACGGACGAACAGTTCGATAACACCCTTGTCGGGGTTGATATTAATCTTTCCATTACCAATGATGGTAAGATTAACCTCCATCACGCTATAGCAGTCTCAGCGGCTCTATTGCTGCGCCTATCCACAGGTGCAGTAGACATGGTCCTGATACAGGAGCCCTACGCAGTGGTGGGAATAGTGTGCGGTATCAGGACACCCAACTTTAAACTGCTTGTGGCCAACTGAGAAGGCACTCCAAGAACCTCTAAGTATCTTTCTTCTGACTAATTTTAGTGGTAAAGAGGAAATAGCTGCTAGTCTGGAGATCGGTAATCGCATATTTTGGGTGGTCTCCAGTTACTTGCCTTATGAAGCTGTAGTACCGACAGCTCTTTTCAGGGAAGTAGTAGAAGAAGCAACGTCTGACTGGGGTAGTACGGATATAAGGAGCTTAGGAAGGCGCATGACGCTCATACCTTCCGTGGCGAAGTGAAAAAGGTCTCCGACGCCGCAAGGCTGAGGAAGATACTATCTGCTTCACCCTGTACAGTGCGATATATCCAGGATGAGGCAAATAACTGGACCAAAAACAGCGAGCAGTCGCTCAGTGTACTGCTCAACACACATTTCCCGGGGAACTCATCAACAGAACCCGAGGATCAGCAGGACCAACAAGAGTGCGAGTGGACTGCTAGCTGATCTTCGGGTTCTGCTGATCCTCGGGTTCTGCTGATCCTCGGGTTCCGTCGCTAGCTTGTTGACTGAGAGATCCAGAATAAGCTGGGCTATTAACAGCTTTGAGCCCTTCAAGCCACCTGGACCAGACGGCATCACTCCAGCAGAAATGCAGAAAATTTTGAAGTACTTTATCCCTTGGCTGGAGAAAATTTATATAGGCTGTATCAGGCTTTTATACATCCCGAATCCATGGAGGGATACCAAAGAGGTATTCAAAAAGACTTCATACCAATTTCCTTTTTCCTATTGAAAGGTCTGGAAAGACATTTAGATTATTTCATTATTGTAAGCATGTTGGTTCCCTGACAGGAGTCTTGTATCTATGTTTTCCCTAATGAAATAATCTACAGAATGAGCCCTGCACGAACTTGTGAGCACTATCGAATCATCCCTGCATTTGAAATGCAATTCACCATAGTGGCTTTTCTGCAAGCCACGTTGTGGCTGCAAGGTCGTGGCATATGCGGACGACGTGGCAATCGCGGTGAGTGGAAGGTTCGAAAACGTCTCAGGGACATCTTACAGGTGGCTCTGAACAAGTTGGCTAGATGGGCCAGAATGTCCCACATGTGGACCCTCCTCCTCGGATAAATGGAATAGATTTAGTCTTTTCTGAAAGTGCAAAATTTTTAGGAATAATTCTAAAAAGGAAACTGTTATTCAGACTTAACGCACTGGAACGTGTAAGGAAGGCCAACGTCGCCTTATATTCCTGCAGGAAGGCTGTAGGGTTGCGGTGATGAATCTCTCCTAAAATCGTCCTTTGGCTATATATAGCAGTTCGTCCAATACTGTTATACGGCGTTGTAGTATGGTGTACGGCAACTGACAAAATAACCATCACCAACCTACTATCAAAGATTCAGAAAACTGCCTGCCTGAGCATTAGAGGAGCTGTACGATATATTAAAAAAACCGTTTTATTGCCATAAAAGTGTATTGTGGGCACCTATAGCGATTTTTTACAAGGAATTTTTTTGTCGAATACTTCACCTAAAAAATCCATCGATTTCTAATACTTTTGTTACATAGTTATTTTTGGAGGGAGATTATCAAGGGTAAGGGAATCAGCGGGTGTTTTCGAATAAATACTTCGTGAAGTGTCTCCTTTATTTTATTCTTTGGCGTGGAACATCTAGTCCAAAGCCTTCAAGTCACAAGCACAGTGGCTAGCAGCCAATTTTTTTTTTTAAATTTTAAAAAATTAAAAAAATATATAAATATTTTTAAGCCCACATCCATCCAAAGCTATTATGTTAGGGAATTGATAGGAGTTTAAAATATAAAAAAATCGGAGAGTGCAAACAATCGCAAAAATCGGAGAGTACACAACAAATATTTTAGTATTTTTTCAAAAAGCATGTCTGAAAAGTACCGAAAAATACCAACATTTCAAAAAAAAGGGTTTTCAAATCGGACCAAAAACCAGATACACATAGTGATATCTTTATGATCGGAAAAATCTCAAAAAATTCCACAAAGCGTTTTGCGGGGGTACTAAAAAATGTAAAAAAATCAAAAACGAAATTTTTTTGAAACCGTCGATTTGTCGTCGCATTCCCCATATACACATGAACGCTTACAATTCGGTACAGTCCAATGTATTCGAAGTATCTAGTGTTCAGCGAAAAATTGGTGTATTTGTTAAACCACTTCTGGTACCTCCCACAAATTGACAGATTAATTCATATAATATTCCATATTACATTACTCACAAAGTGAGGGTATACCTTAGTCGGTTTACCCGACTGAAACTTTTTTACTTGTTACATTTATAAATGAATTTATGAATGAATACATTTTTATAAATTAATGTTACTGGTTATCTACGTTAGCATTAAAACCAGTAAGGAAAGGCTAAAGTCGGGCGGGGCCGACTATATAATACCCTACACCACTCTCGAAATATTGAATAACTCTGATATATAAATTTTGTAATTCATGTATAAATTGTTTACATAAATTTACTTTTGGGACATTTTATACTTAAATAATACCCTGTACCACAGTGTGGTGTAGGGTATAAACACGATTGGATCTAAAGAGCCAAATCGGATGAAACATATATATGGGAGATATAGCTAAATCTTTACCGATTTTCTTCAAATTCAACAATGTTGGTTCATGGATCAAGAAACTCTACCATTCTAAATTTCAAAACGATCGGATGTAAAATACAGCTTTTATAGGACTAAATGGCCAAATCGGACGAAACATATATATGGAAGCTATAGCTAAATCTTAACCGATTTTCTTCAAATTCGTCAATGTTGGTTCATGGATCAAGAAACTCTACCATTCTAAATTTCAAAACGATTGGATGTAAAATACAGCTTCTATAGGACTAAAGGGCCAAATCGGACGAAAGATATATATGGGAGCTATATCTAAATCAGAACCGATTTCAACCAAATTCAATAGCGATCTTAACAGCCGCGAAATACTCTAAACTGCAAAATTTCAGAACGATAGGAGTGAAATTGCGACCTGTAGTCGACGAACAACTTTACATGGACAGACGGACGGACGGACGGACGGACGGACGGACGGACGGACGGACGGACGGACGGACATCGTTAAATCGACTCAGCTAGTGATTCTGAGTCGATCGGTATACTTTAAGGTGGGTCTAGCTGTGTGTTACAAACATCTGCCGTGAAACAAACATATAATACCCTGTACCACAGTGTGGTGTAGGGTATAAATACATAATGTGGGGAAGCATTTGTTAACACCTTTGGTATTAATGGTCAACCAAAACATTTTTTTAGCATCTAGTCTAATGATCCATTAAAAAAACGAAAGTTGGATCAATTTTAAAATTTTTGGTTGGTGGACTGTTTTTGGCATTTTCCCATATGTGATTTTTCCAATTGTTGTTTTTTGCTAGTAAACTCCTCAAGAATTGCTGATTTAACTATTATAATTTGTTATTTTATGACAAATTTGTCTCCATTAAAATTATCTACGTTATGATATCTTTACTGCCAGACAAAGGAAATTTAATGATGTCCTTACGAGTACATTTCTCTAATTGAAATGAATTAATATTTCATTTTGCCTTAATTGAAGTGAAATTCATTGCGATTCCAGATTCAACATAATCTTTATAATTATCATGGTACTTCATTCAGTCATTTATTCATTTGGAAAAAAAATTCTAATTATTTTTTCCATTTATATTAATTGTATCCTTGAGATTGTAGTGAATTATTCATATGTCTTTGTACGAAAAAAATAACTTGAAAGGAAATTCAAGCTATCATCATTAGAAAGAAAATGACAAATTCATAAAGAAATTGTGCCACAGTCTATCGAGAAAAATAATTATTATAATTGAATTAAATTGCTATTACAAACATACATTTGCAATAATGAATGACAACGATTCTGAGTCAGAGCCCAAAACGTTTTTGCATGCATTTCATTTATAGTAAACGTATATGCATATTTCTAGGTAAATAGAAAGTGAAACGAGAAAGGAAATGCAAAGGGGGAACTTTAGTGGGGAGTTATATCAAAACAGAAACCGATATAGACCATTTTATTAGGAATGTTTAATATTTCATTGTACGAGTAGCCATATCGTTTACAAAATGTGCGCGGTAATGGTAATTAATGACCATTGGTGCGTATAACCATTAATTTATTATTCAGCAAATTTATATAACGTATACGCTATCTAGTTTTGTACCCCACACCACACTGTGGTACAGGGTATTATGAGTTTGTTTCATGGCAGATATTTGTAACACTTAGAAATACTACAGCTAGACCCACCTTAAAGTTTACCGATCGACGCAGAATCCTAGTTGAGTCGATTTAACCATGTCTGTCCGTCCGTCTGACCATGTAAAGTTGTTCGTTGAGTGTAGGTCGCAATTTTACTCCGATCGTGCTGAAGTTAAGGGTCATTTGTACCTGAAAAGAAGCCTATTGAATTCGATCGATTCTAACATCGGATCGGAAGAAACTTATATATGGAACTACAGGGTGGCTGATGTGTATTGCAACCAACTTCAGGTTGCTATCATTTCTAAACCGCTAGTCTGATAGCTGACAGATTTATTTCAGTGATATTTCATTTTATTGTTTACAAGCTTACAAAAGCATTTTGATCTATTGCATTATAAAAAAGTTATTCGTGATGGAATTCAAGCGTGATAGTGTGATTGCTTTATATTTGGGTGGAAAAACACAAGTGGCTATCGTTAGAGCCCTCCAGCATTTAAATGTGAATAAATCTTTTGTTTCTCGTACCATTGATCGTTACAGTGATACTGGCAGTGTTGCATCGCGTCCAAAAAGTGGACGAAAAAAAACGGTAACAACACCAGAAATGAAGGCCAGATTTGATCGAAATCCACGTCGCAGTGGTAGAAAAATTGCTCGTGAGCTGAACATATCGCGAGAACGGATACAACACATTAAAAAACCAGTAAGGAAAGGCTAAAGTCGGGCGGTGCAGACTATATAAAACCCTACACCACTCTCGTAATATTGAATAACTCTGATATATAAATTTTGTAATTCATGTATAAATTGTTTACATAAATTTACTTTTGGGACATTTTATACTTAAATAATACCCTGTACCACAGTGTGGTATAGGGTATAAAAACGATTGGATCTAAAGAGCCAAATCGGATGAAACATATATATGGGAGCTATAGCTAAATCTTTACCGATTTTCTTCACATTCGGCAATGTTGGTTCATGAATCAAGAAACTCTACCATTCTAAATTTCAAAACGATTGGATGTAAAATACAGCTTTTATAGGACTAAAGGGCCAAATCGGACGAAACATGTATATGGGAGCTATAGCTGAATCTTAACCGATTTTCTTCAAATTCGGTAGTGTTGGTTCATGGATCAATAAACTCTACCATTCTAAATATCAAAACGATTTGATGTAAAATACAGCTTCTATAGAACTAAAGGGCCAAATCGGACGAAACATATATATGGGCGCTATAGCTAAATCTTAACCGATTTTCTTCAAATTCGGTAGTGTTGGTTAATGGATCAAGAAACTCTACCATTCTAAATTTCAAAATTATTGGATGTAAAATACAGCTTCTTCACGACTAAAGAGCAAAATTGGACGAAACATATATATGGGAGCTATAGCTAAATCTTAACCGATTTTCTTCAAATTCGGCAATGTTGGTTCATGGATCAAGAAACTCTACCATTCTATATTTCAAAACGATTGGATGTAAAATACAGCTTTTATAGGACTAAATGGCCAAATCGGACGAAACATATATATGGGAGCTATAGCTAAATCTTAACCGATTTTCTTCAAATTCGGTAGTGTTGGTTCATGGATCAAGAAACTCTACCATTCTAAACTTCAAAATGATTGGATGTAAAATACAGCTTCTACAGGACTAAAGAGCAAACTCGGACGAAACATATGTATGGGAGCTATAGCTAAATCTTAACCGATTTTCTTCAAATTCGGCAATGTTGTTTCATGGATCAAGAAACTCTACCATTCTAAATTTCAAAACGATGGGTTGTAAAATACAGCTTCTATAGGACTAAAGGGCCAAATCGGACGAAACATATATATGGGAGCTATAGCTAAATCTTAACCGATTTTCTTCAAATTCGGCAATGTTGGTTCATGGATCAAGAAACTCTACCATTCTAAATTTCAAAACGATTGGATGTAAAATACTGCTTCTATAGGACTAAAGGGCCAAATCGGACGAAAGATATATATGGGAGCTATATCTAAATCTGAACCGATTTCAACCAAATTCAATAGCGATCTTAACAGCCGCGAAATACTCTAAACTGCAAAATTTCAGAACGATCGGAGTGAAATTGCGACCTGTAACCGACGGGGGTCAAAATAACTGCCGAATATGACCGGGAAAATGTCCTAAAGACAGTATTGAAGCCCTGGGCAGACAAACATTTCGGCCGCAGACCATGGACATTCCAACAGGACTCAGCACCATCGCACTCAGAACGCGTCAACCAAGAATGGCTTAAAAAGGAGGTTCCTCGCTTCATTTCTACTGCACAATGGCCGCCAAGATCTCCGGATCTCAATCCGTTGGACTTTTGCGCCTGGGGCATTTTAGAGAGTAAGGTTCGCACTAAAAAATACCAAAGTATCGATCATCTCAAGACGGCGCTTCGCCGGGAATGGGCCAAAATACCGCAGAGTCACTTTCGTGCAGCGTGTGATGGCTTTGTCGGCCGTTTGAAGGCCATAATTCGTGCCAAAGGTGGCCAATTCGAACAAATCTAAACTGTTTCTAAAATTTTATGTTATTTCTGACATTTTTTGCTTTTGAACTATTAAATTTAAAAAAAAATTAAAAAAATATAGCGCTTTACTTTGTTGCGTTACATATCAGCCACCCTGTATATAAATCTAAACCGATCTTCTTCAAACTGAGAAATGTTTATCCACAGATCAAAAAAATCAACCATGCTAAATTTCAAAACAATTGGATGTAAAATACAGCTTCTATAGGTCTAAAGGGCCAAATAGGACGAAACATACATCAAATATGGGAGCGTTATATAAATCTGAACCGATTTTCTTCAAATTCGGCAATGTTGGTCCATAGATCAATAAACTTTGCCATACAAAATTTCAAAACGATTAGATGTAAAATACGTCTTCTATACGACTAAAGAGCCAAATCGGACGAAACATATATATGGGATATATAGAGGAGATATGGTTAAATCGACTCAGCTAGTGATTCTGAGTCGATTGGTATACTAAAGTAGCATTTCTAGGTGTTACAAACATCTGCCACGAAACAAACTTACAATACCCTGTATCACAGTGTGGTGTAGTGCAAAAAAAAAACATGCTATTATTTGGTCCATGGCGCCGACCCCAAATTATTTTTTTGTGTAGCGATAATCAGAGCCTAAAACCTTTCATCCGCCACCAACATCGCTAAAATCTGTAGGCTCTTTAAGAAGCTATGTATATATCACACATCTACTCCAAAATTTTCACAAAATATATGTGTCACATGGAGTTACGTAAAGCATACAGATTTTAGCAACGTAGGTGTTTTATGAACTGCTTTAGTCTCTGTTTATCACTAAATACAAAATATTTTAGGTTGCGGCGCCATGGTTCAAATAATAGCATGTGTTTCTTACTTACTTTAAAGTGTTTAAATTCAACGTTGTAGAAAAAGTAGAAGGTCATATTATTTTCCCTAAAACATATTTACATTGTACTCTAATGCTTAATGCAATATAAGCATCAATTACAAAACCCAACTTCAACTTTATGCACTTATGTTAAGAAAATATATAATTTGTTTAATAAACTTATACGGGGCAAAATCGCATGTTATCCTAAAAATTTTTATAAAAAATGTTCCATATGTACTCTACCGATGGTAAAAATTTTGAAGTGGGCACAACTTTGGTTCAGAAGTTACATTATAATTTTTTTCCCTTTATTTATTCCTCGAAGGAACATAGGGATTCAACAAGATATTTCCAACTTAATCTATTACATGAAATAATTTTAGCTTCTTCCCATGATTTGTCTATTGCTGCTAGCTCTTTTCTTACTGTTCTGCTCCAAGTATTTTTGGGTCTTCCTTGTTGTCTACTTCCTTGGGGGTCTAATTCCAAGGCCATCCTGGTAACGCTTTCAACTGCCTTTCTCAAGGTATGACCTATCCATTTCCACTTTCTGCGTTTTATTTGTATGTGGATGGGTTCCTCCCGGGTCAAGCTCCAGAGATTTCCATTTGTTATGGTGTTAGGCCAAAATATTCCACATATTATGCGTGTAGTCGTTGTTTTATCGACTCGTTGGTCAACCATGTGTCACTTCCGTACAAAAGAGTAGATTTAACGCATGCGTTAAAAATGCGCATTTTGGTATTCCTCGTGATATGTGGAGCGCGCCATATATTTTTGAGTCTGCCGAAAGCACTTCTAGCACATTATACAAAGAAAAAATATTTGGAAAAAATCAACAAACAAAATATATTTAAAACACATACAAATATTTTATCTTTGTAATTTGGTGAAGATTTTCAGTTTTTATACCCTCACTTTAGTGTGTCGAGGGTATATATCATTTGCTACGGAAAAAAGTGTAACACATCGAAGGAGTGACCTAAGAGTGACCAAGTATGTTCGGCGAAAATCCGTTTTGGGTCATTTTATGTCGAATGAGCAATGTCCGTCTGTCTGCTGGCTGGTGCGCACGTTAACTCTCGAAAGGAGTAACCGATTGACTTCAGATTTCGTATGTGGTAATATTTTTTTCTATCTCCGGGTAGGTTCGAAGATGGGCCATATTGGTCATCTCCTTCTGGTACCTCCCCCACAAAGGTTTAAAATGTTGTGAAATATTGATTCTTTAATAACTGCCATTATACGTATTCGAAACTTCTGAAATTCCACACATAGTATTAGTTTGTTAGTCGCTATCAACTCGAGGAAAATGGGCGAAATTGCCATGCCCCTTTTGGTACCTCCCACACAAATGCACCATTTTGCACTAAAAGTTAAAAGCTTATAACATTAATACCAGTGTTTAGAAATACTTGAAATTTTGTACAGTGTAATGTTTTTATAGTACCTACAGTCCATGGGCGTTATTGTCACGCCCCTTTTGGTACCTCTCCCACAAAGGTACCATTTTGCTCCATAAGTAAACAGTTTATAACATTAATATCAGTGTATACAATTACTTGAAATTTTGTACAGCGTAATGCTTTTATAATACCTATAGTCCAGTACCTCCCACACAAAATGGCCAAATTATACTACAATTTAATATCTCAACGTTAATATACCAGTCCATATAAACGGTTACAATTCGGCACAGTGCAATGTATTTAAAGTATCTACTGTTCAGCGAAATATAGGTGTATTTCTTGAACCCCTTCTGGTACCTCCCACAAAAATTGACAGAATAATTTGTGTAATATTCAATATTACATTACTCACAAAGTGATGGTATACCTTAGTCGGTTTACCCGACTGAAACTTTCTTACTTGTTATGATGTAACATCTAAACCAAAAAAATTAGATCGATTCTGAGATATCGCAATTTATATTTTTATTTCCGCGAAATGTGACCGAAATAAACTGTTTTAGATAATGTTAGTATTTTTTATGTAATGTACGCGGAAAAAGCATTAAGAAATTGTATTTTCTATTTCCAATTTCTTATGCTTTGTAGCATTAAAATTAACTTCAAAAACCCATTACAGAGGAAAAAATTAATTTTTTTGAACTTTGACCTCGGTCTCTGCCACCATTTTTCATTTAAATTTTTTAATTTGTGTGTGCAACATTTTCTGAGAATTTGAGAAAGATCCAATTTTTGACCTGTGACACTTGAGAAAGAACTACCTATATAACTACCTATATATTACAACAAAATATATTTGCAAACTTATTTTCTCAAAAAAATATGTGTTTAAATACAAATAAAATTATTGTTCGGGAATTTCTCTAAATATATTTTATTTAACAAGTAAGAATGTTCAATCGGGTAAACCAACTTAAGAATCCCCTCACCTTCAGTCCAAAAAAATATTCCTATTTTTTTTGTTTTAATTAAATTACTATCATTTAAATTGCTTTAAATAACATTAAAGTACGTGCTTTTTTGATGTGTTTGAATTGAAAGAAAATGTATTTGGAATATTTGTTTATAAAAAAAAAATGTTATTGTTTAAGAAGTTTTCCAAATATATATTATTTAAAAAAAAAATTAAAACTTTGCTGACTTTTTAAATTACAGATAGTTTTTTCTAGACGTGTTAAACTTAATAGTTAAAAATGGTTTCAGTCAATGATCAGCTTTCGCTATCGCTAGACGTGTTTGCTCTTATTACTACAAACTGTATCGTTTTGTAAATTTTCTTCGAAACACCATAAACATTTTGTGTAACAACAATTTAAAAATTAAAAAAAAATAAATAGCGTTATAACAACAACATTAAACGAACATTAAACCATATCGATGATGTGAATGCACATCTTGTGAAAATGAAAGGGAAAAGACCCAAAAATAATAACTCCGCAGAAAATGCGAACAGCAGCAATTACTTTGCTCCCCTACAAACCGTAGACGATGATGATGATATCAATGATAATCATGTAACAAGTGAAACAAAAATATATATTCCATGAAATCTGAAAAATAGACAAAATTAATGACTATTCCATCCGAAAAATTTCAGTCGGTCTTAAATTTTTTGCTCAATCAATGAATTCATTTAATGTCATGTATAATTCCCTCAAAGATAAATATGACTTTTTCACTCACGCATCTAAGGATGAAAAGCCTTATAAAGCATTGCTATTTGGACTGGAAACAAAGGACCCAGCTATTATTAAAAATAAATTGATAACAAAAGGTCTTCAATGTATTGACATAAAAATTGTGCACAAAAAACAAAATATGCAAATTTCGTTATCTACGTTGTATATTTTAAACGCAAGACAATAACCATGAAAGAATTGAGACAAAATCACTCGTTTCACAGTTTGGGTTTCGCAGGGAACTTAACACTATTCATCCCTTAGTTAGAATAAGAAATATTGTCAAGTCAAATTTTGAGCAACAAAAGTCCACCGGCATGGTTTTATTGGACATAAAAGCTGCTTTTGACTCTGTATGGCACCAGGGATTGATTTTTAAATTATTTAAATTCAATTTTCCTCCATATATTATAAAAATTATCCGAAACTTCTTACAATTCAGGTCATTTAGGGTTCACATCGGATCTATTCATTCAGGGTTATTTAGCCAAAATGCGGGATGCCCACAGTGATCTTGCCTATCACCAGTGTTGTATAATATATACATAGCAGATATTCCGAATTTTGAAAACTGTAATATGTCCATATTTGCTGACGACACAGCAATCTTATGTTCAGGTAAATTATCTTCCGAAATTTTTTCCAACCTGAAAGTGGCACTCAGAAAATTATTCGAATATTTCACCAAATGGAAAATAGCAATAAACTGTGAAAAAAGTCAAGCGATCTATTTCACCAGGAAACGGAAAGAATGTTTTATTCATCAAAGTAACATAAAAGTTATCAATGTAGATATAAAGTGGGAAAAACATGTTAAATATTTGGGTGTAATTCTAGATTCCAAAATAATATATAAGGATCATGTATCATACATTGTCAATAAATGTAATATTCTTATTAGAACTCTATATCCATTCATTAATAGATCATCTGCTTTAAACATCGAAAATAAAATGTTAATATTTAAATTAATATTTCACTCCGTGATATTTTATGCAACACCTGTTTGGGCAAATAGTGCAAATTGTCATTTAAAACGGCTACAGATACTCCAGAATAAACTTTTAAAGTTAATTTTTAATCTCCCAAGATCATACTCCACTGAACGGCTCCACCAGATCGCAAATGTCGATCTTGTGGTTGTCAAGATAGAAACACTCTCTAGAAATTTTTACACTAAATGTTCTTATTCAGAATATAATCATATTGTAGAGCTGGTCTCAGTTTAGCGTATTATGTAGTTTTAAGTAGTATATGTATAATGTTTTATCTTATACCAAAAATATCATACAGGTTTTTTTTGAAAATTTTTGCCTCCATTTGTTATATTAAAGTTATGAATATTATTTTATGAAACAAATTGTTAAATCTAAGTAGAAGAAGGAAATATCCTTAAACTCTTTGAATTGTCTCTATTTTAATCATAAGCAAAATTTATATATTATGAAAACAATAAATTAAAAAAAAAATTAAAATGGTTTAGTAGCATTCGATTTTGTTTCACATTAATAGTTTTTAATATATAAATATTCCAATTCATCACATTTTGTCAATCCATCAATGCAAGTTACGATAGATTATACTATTTAAGTTTTAATTGCATTTTACAAACATATAAAATTTATAAGAAAATTGCACGTTGATCTTCTGAAAAACAGAAGATTTGTCTTTAAACTAACTTGCCAAAAAACTTAAATATATACATTGTTTAAAAAAAAAAATCTGACAACATAATTACAAGGATGGAATAATTGGGAGCCAACAGATTTTAACGAGTATATTGGAACGAAAATTAGGACATTGCGTACACCGAGAGAAATTAAAGGGACAATTCATGTTTGTGCTTAAACATACATATTAATCTTTGTTTCAGAAATATTAGTTCCAAATAAAAACCATTAAGGAAAGACAGAAAGTCGGGCGGGGCCGACTATATAATACCCTACACCTACCTACCAATGCGAAAATGGGCATTGCGATAAGAATTTGGCAGTGGTCATACATGTAATAAGCAAACTCTCTCTGCCGATTTTCGTACTGATCGGATATAAAACACGGTTTCTACAGTGCTTACATGTCAAATCGGGTGTAACATATATATTGGGACTATGTTTAAATCTGAACCGATTTTCCCCGAATTTGGCAGTGTTCATACATGTAATAAGAAAACTCTCTCTGTTAAATTTCGTACTGATCGGATATAAAACACGATTTCTACAGCGCTTAAATGTTAAATCGGGTGGAACATATATATGGGGGCTATATCTAAATCTGAACCGATTTTCCCCGAATTGCGCAGTGTTTTTTCATGTAATAAGAGAACTCTCTCTGCCAAATTTCGTACTGATCTGATTTAAAATACAGTTCCTACAACGCTTACATGTCAAATCGGGTGAAACATATATATGGGGCCTATATCTAAATCTAAACGGATTTTCTCCGAATTTGGTAGTGTTCATTCACGTAATAATAAAACTCTCTCTGCCGAATTTCATAAAGATCGGATGTAAAATGTGGTTTCTACAGCGCTTACATGTCAAATCGGGTGAAACATATATATGGGGACTATATCCAAATCTGAACCGATTTTAACCAATTTCAATAGGGATCGTCCTTGGGCCAAAAAAGAGCACTATGCTAAATTTCATCACAATCGGACCATAAATACGACCTGCACTTTGATTACAAGAATACATGGACAGACAGACGGACAGACGGACAGACAGACGGACAGACGGACAGACAGACGGACAGACGGACATGGCTAAATCGACTCAGAAAGTGATTCTTAGTCGATCGGTATAATAAACAATTTGTCTATCTCTTCTCCTTTTAGGTGTTACAAACAAATGCACAAAGTCATAATACCCTGTACCACAGCGTGGTGTAGGGTATAATAATATAAGGTTTGGAACATACGGGTCTGTTCTGTAATCATGGCGATTTGATATCACGGTGATTTTAAAATCACCGGCTAATTAAATTCCCTTTTGAAGTTCGAAATCACCCAAACATAATTTGAACAATGTTTTTTGGGATACTATGAATAACAAACCGGGCAATTTCAAATCACCGTGATATCAAATTGCGTTGTTACAGAACAGGCCAGATAGTTTTGTTTAGAACAATATCCTTCCAAACAGTTAATAGTTTTGTGTTTCAAATATTATATATTTGGAGTGTTCCATAAACATATGTTTATTTCAAGCAGATTGATTTTTAGATTTGACATCAAGTAAGAAAGTTCAGTCGGGTAAACCGACTTAAAAATCCCCTCACTTTGAGTCCCAAAAAAATATTCGCAAATTTATTTTTTTTGTTTTAATTAAATTATTATCAATTTAAATCGCATTTAATAACTTTAAAGTATGTTCTGGTATTAAAGTGAAAAAGCTGTTTACATTTGGTACAAAATGGTCCATTTGTGTGGTCACTTTTCTCTGGACTCTTGGTACTATAAAAACTACACTGTACAAAATTTCAAGTATTTATATGCATTGGTATCAAAGTTATAAGCTCTTAACTTTTGGTGTCAAATGGTCCATTTGTGTGGGAGGTACCAAAAGGGGCGTGCCAATTACCGCCACTTTTATCTAGATTCTAGGTACTATAAAAGCATTGCACTGTACGAAATTTAAAGTATTTGTATGCACTGGTATTAAAGTTAAATGCTTTTAACTTTTGGTACAAAAAGGTCCATTTGTGTGAAAGGTACCAAAAGGGGCGTGCCAGTAACGCCCACTTTTTCTCAGGACTTTAGGTACTATAAAATAATTACACTGTACAAAATTTCAAGTATTTTTTGCACTGGTATTAACGTTATAAGTCGGTAATAAAATTATAAGCTATTAACTTTTGGTTCAAAATTGTCCATTTGTGTGGGAGATACCAAAAGGAGCGTGGCCCATTTTTCTCGAGGTAATAGTGACTGATAAATTAATACTATGTGTAAAATTTTAGAGGATTCAAATAAGTAGCATAGAAGTTATTAAATAATCAATATTTCATTAAATGTTAACCCTTTGTGGGGGAGGTACTAGAAAGAGGGGACCATATTCGAACTTAGCCGGAGATAGAAATAAATATTACCACATACCAAATTTGAAGTCAATCGGTTACTCCTTTCGAAAATTATCGTGCGCACCAGCCAGCAGACAGAGAGACAGACATACAGACAGACGGACGGACATTTCTCATTCGACTTAAAACGACTTAAATCGGATATCCGTCGAACATACATAGGGTCTTAGGTCACTCCTTCGATGTGTTACACTTTTGGCTCGTAGCAAATGATATATACCCTCCTCTCTAAGGTGAGGGGATAAAAATGGATAACTGGGACATTGAAAAAGAATTTGGATTGTCCGCCGCTATTACGCACTGAAGTCCGTAGTTTCGGTTCAAAGATAGTATAGGGGCACGTTTGGCGGCAATCCTCCGAGCAGATGGACCATAAAGAGACTTGTTAACAATTTTTCCGAGCATGGGACAGTCAACAGAAGACCTTACCATCGAAACCCTTCAGTTCGGACGGAGGAAACAATCACTGTTGTAGCTGATGCCATACAAAACAATCCAAGAGTTTCGACAAGAACCGTATCTGCTCAAATGGGTATAAGCAGACAGTCATTGCAGTCAATTATGCACAAAGATTTGGAGTTATTCCCATATAAAATTGAAATGGCCAACAAAGTGAACTCAGCAGACTTCCCGATTCGCTTGAAATGTTGTCAAAAGATGCTTCAAATGGTGGAAGAGGACGGAAACATGTTGAACTGTCTTTTCATGTCTGACGAGGGCCATTTCGATTTAAACGGAAACATAAACAAACAAAATTGTCGAATATGGAGTGCTTCCAACCCACAGATACTACATGAGACGGAATTGCATCCACTTCGTGCCACAGTGTGGTGTGCAGTTTCATCACGCTGCGTTGTCGGGCCCTACTACTAGCTGGACCCGGTCCACTTCATTGCCCCAGACTTCAGATTTCCGATTACGTCAATTTTTTAACCAATTACGTAGACTGCCATCAAATGCATATTGACAAAATTACAACACTCTCGCTAACAAATTGTTCAAGGTATTTCAATTTCAGAAATTAGCTTATAAGGGTAGGGCCACGCCCATTGGTCCGATCCCAACCCTTTTGGACCATTAACGTAGACTATCACCAGATTGATATGCAAAAAATTACAGCACTCTCAAATTGTGCAAGATATGACTCTCAATTTCAAAATTTGGCTTATACTCGCATAGGCGGGGCAACGTCCATTGGTCTGATCCCGCCTATTTTTGGTCGAATCACGTAGACTGTCATCAGATACATATACCCAAAACTGCAGCGCTCACTTAAACAAATTGTGCAAGATATCTCAGTTAAAAAATTAGGCTCCTATGGGCGGTGCCGCCCTTTTTTGTGTAATCACGTAGACTGCGTGAGATGCACAAAATCACAGCACTCTCGCTAACAAATTGTGCATGATATCTCAATTTCAAAATTTGGTTTATATGGGCGGGGCCAGGCCCATTGATCCGATCCCGCCACTTTTTAGAACATTCACGTAGGCTATCATCAGATACATATGCACAAAATTACAGAACTATCGCTAAACAATTGTGTAAGACATGTCAATTTCAAAATTTAGTTTATATGGGCAGGGCCACGGCCATTGATCCGATCCCGACCCTTTTTGAACCAATAACGTAGACTACCACCAGACATCACTCTCGCTAAAAATTGTGCAAGATATGTGTCTCAATTTCAAAATTTGGCTTATTATATAGGCGGGCCACGTCCATTGGTCTGATCCCGCCAATTTTTGGGCGAATCGCGTAGGCTGTCATCAGATGTCCAAAACTGCAGCACTCTCGATAATAAATTGTGCAAGATATTTTAATTTCAAAATTTGGCTTATATGGACGTGGCCACGCCCATTGCTTCGATCCCGCCCATTTTTGGAAAAATCACGTGGACTGCTACCAGATACATATACACAACATTGAAGCACTCTCGCTAGCAAATTGTGCAAGATATGGAAATTTCAAAATTTGGTCTATGTGGGCGGGGCCACGCCCATTGAGCCGAGCCCGCCCATTTTTGGACCAATCACGTAGACTGTCACCAACTTGCAGAACTCACGCTAATGAATTGTGGAAAATATTTCAATTTCAAAATTTGGCTTATATGGGCGGGGCCACGCCCATTGGTCCTATCCCGCCCATTTTTGGACCAATCGCGTAGATCGCCAACGGATATATATGCACAAAATTCCAGCTCTCTCGATAACAAATTGTGCAAGAAATCAAATTTTTAAAATTTGGCTTATATTGGCGGTGCCACGCCCATTGGTCCGATCGGACCCATTTTTGGACCAATCACGTGGACTGCCACCAGATACATATGTACAACATTCAGCACTCTAGCTAACAAATTGTGCAAGATATATCAATTTCAAAATTTGTCTTATATAGGCGGGGCCATGCCCATTGGTCCGATCCCGCCCATTTTTGACCAATTACGTAGAATGCCACCAGATACATATTCCCAACATTGCAGCACTCCCACTGGCAAATTGTACAAGATATCAAAATTTCAAAATTTGGTCTATGTGGGCGGGGCCACGCCCATTGTGTCGATCCCGCCCATTTTTGGACCAATTACGTAGACTGCCACCATATACATATACACATAATTCCAGCACTCTCGCTAACAAATTGTGCAAAATATCTCAATTTCGAAATTTGGCTTATATGGGCGGGGCCACGCCCATTGGTCAGATTCCGCCCATTTTTGGAAAATTCACATAATCTGCCACTAAATGCATACACACAAAATTTCAGCACTCTAGCTAAAAATGTTTCTCAATATCAAAATTGGACCGATATGGGCGGGTCCACGCCCACTTGATATATCGAAAATTCAAGTACCCTATTTTCAGCACCCCCTACACATGTACATTCTGTGAAATGTTCAAGAGGATCGGTCTAGCCGTTTAGACGTCTATACGGAACAAACAAACAAACATACAAACAAACCAACAAACAAACCCACAAACATATACATACATACCCTCCTCTCTAAGGTGAGGGGATAAAAATGATTTTCAAAACATTGCCGAATTTTCGGACTTCAGTTTTAATTTTTACTTGAATTATACCTCCGAATTAAAGATTAAATATTCAGCATAAATTTCTGTTTGAAATCACTCATTTTAAAGTTCCAAATATTCCAAGTCATCATTAGTTGTAAATCCTTCGAGTAATTTATTATCTTCCAAGGTTATACGATTTCAATTATAAAATATGGTTTGAACTTTAAAAATTTCTAAAAAAAATAAATTTGAATTGCTGAAAAACTTAACACAATTAATGTATCGGTATGTTTTCTGAATACTTAGATGCAAATAAATCATTGTTTCAGAAATAATATTCCCAAATAAAATAATACCCTGTACCAGTGTGTTGTTGGGTATAAACATATTAGGATCGAAACAAAGATTTGTTTAGACCAACATCTTCCCAAATATGTATATAATATTTGTGTGTACCAAATATTATATCTGTGGTATTTTGACAAAAAATTGTTCTCAAAACCAAAAGTTTTACAGGGAAATAACGGACACTTTCAAGGGGCCACAAAAACCTGGGAAACACATTTTAGCAAATATAGAATACCTTCTTTGTAGAGAATTCGTATACCTTTATTTTCCAAGTTTTATCATTCTTCCAGCTACAGCCATTGGCGAGAAAATTACAAAAAGCTGTGGTGTAATTTTCGTCAAAAATAATTTTGTTTTGAAATCGGTTGCTTTGTCAAACTGCCACACATACATATATTTAGAGTAAATGCTATTTTGGTCCATACGCCATTTTTGTGTTTTTTGAGTTAGGAGTTGATAATATTAGTTTCAAGCATGCTCTTTCAGAATCTGCAACATTTTTGTTCCTATCTCGTCTAGTTTACTAGATATTGGTAGGGTAAATCTATTTAATTCTGATTAACGGGAAATAATTTTGATATTTTTGTTCTATGTCTCCATTTTTCTATCGCCCAATATTTTTAGCTCAGTATTTTACGTTCTTTCGATCACAATATGTAAATTACTCTCCTTCCATACCGACATTCTTTCTGGTCCATGTAATACAAATACGAACAAAAATTAAAACAAAAGTGAATATGGACCAAAATGCCATGTATAAAAATGGTTATAACTTGCTTATTTTTGAATATAATGGCATAGAAATGCATGAGAATCATACAAACACTGTTGGAATCCTATGAAATAAAAACTGTGTAACTCTTCAGTCTCGTTTTTACCCAAACAATTAATTGCGTTTTTCTCCGTTCATACAAAATGGCATATGAAACAAAATAGCATTGAGCCGACGATATGTTTCAATACGAATATGTTTATGACACTATACTACAGAAGCGATATTTTCAGCGTGCAGTATTCCTCAAAATTCAAAATATCCAAAATATTAAAATATTTATAGTAGGCCTGTTTTTTTATTTTTATACCCTACACCACACTGTGGTACAGGGTATTATAAGTTTGTTTCACGGCAGATGTTTGTAACACCTGAAAATAACACAGCTAGACCCACCTTAAAGTATACCGATCGACTCAGAATCACTAGCTGAGTCGATTTAACGATGTCTGTCCGTCCGTCCGTCCGTCCATGTAAAGTTGTTCGTCGACTACAGGTCGCAATTTCACTCCGATCGTTCTGAAATTTTGAAGTTTAGACTATATCGCGGCTGTTAAGATCGCTATTGAATTTGGTTGAAATCGGTTCAGATTTAGATATAGCTCCCATATATATCTTTCGTCCGATTTGGCCCTTTAGTCCTATAGAAGCTGTATTTTACATCCGATCGTTTTGAAATTTAGAATGGTAGAGTGTCTTGACCCATGAACCAACATTGCCGAATTTGAAAATCGGTTAAGATTTAGCTATAGCTCCCATATATATGTTTCGTCCGAGTTTGCTCTTTAGTCCTGTAGAAGCTGTATTTTACATCCAATCATTTTGAAATTTAGAATGGTAGAGTTTCTTGATCCATGAACCAACACTACTGAATTTGAAGAAAATCGGTTAAGATTTAGCTATAGCTCCCATATATATGTTTCGTCCGATTTGGCCCTTTAGTTCTATAGAAGCTGTATTTTACATCCAATCGTTTTGAAATTTAGAATGGTAGAGTTTCTTGATCCATGAACCAACATTGCCGAATTTGAAGAAAATCGGTTAAGATTTAGCTATAGCTCCCATATATATGTTTCGTCCGATTTGGCCCTTTAGTTCTATAGAAGCTGTATTTTACATCCAATCGTTTTGAAATTTAGAATGGTAGAGTTTATTGATCCATGAACCAACACTACCGAATTTGAAGAAAATCGGTTAGGATTTAGCTATAGCTCCCATATATATGTTTCGTTCGATTTGGCCCTTTAGTCCTGTAGAAGCTGTATTTTACATCCAATCATTTTGAAATTTAGAATGGTAGAGTTTCTTGATCAATGAACCAACACTGCCGAATTTGAAGAAAATCGGTTAAGATTTAGCTATAGCTCCCATATATATGTTTCGTCCGATTTGGCCCTTTAGTCCTATAAAAGCTGTATTTTACATCCAATCGTTTTGAAATTTAGAATGGTAGAGTTTCTTGATCCATGAACCAACACTACCGAATTTGAAACAAATCGGTTAAGATTTAGCTATAGCTCCCATATATATGTTTCGTCCGATTTGGCCCTTTAGTTCTATAGAAGCTATATTTTACATCCAATCGTTTTGAAATTTAGAATGGTAGAGTTTCTTGATTCATGAACCAACATTGCCGAATTTGAAGAAATATTTGAATATATATTTGTTTCATCCGATTTGGCTCTTTAGATCCAATCGTTTTTATACCCTGCACCACACTGTGGTACAGGGTATTATTTAAGTATAAATTGTCCCAAAAGTAAATTTATGTAAACAATTTATACATGAATTACAAAATTTATATATCAGAGTTATTCAATATTACGAGAGTGGTGTAGGGTATTATATAGTCGGCACCGCCCGACTTTAGCCTTTCCTTACTGGTTTTTTTTTGCAAAATAATTGGCATGGGATGTTGACAATACTTAGTATAACCATTATACCAAGTTCCACTAAAATCCATTACATGAGTCAAAAATACTGTGATATTCAAATTCGGTTGATATTGATGCTTTTAAATCCACAGTTGTCCGAAAAGGTTCAAAATAATACGAGTATCACCGCGAAATCCATAGAGTTAGAATGATGAAATGTGGTATGTGGTAGGCCTTAGGAATTCAACCTTCGTACTTTCGAGATGCTACAATAGTTGTGGTAGGTCCCCACACACAAAAAAAGTTGAGGCGGACACCCCTTACGTTTATAGATAACTAGCTGAGCCCGGTGCGCTTCGCTGCCCATGTCAAAATTAGCGCTGTAGAAACTGTATTTTATATCCGATCAGTACGAAATTCGGCAGAAAGAGGTTTGTTATTACATGAAGGAATACTGCCAAATTCGGAGAAAATCGGTTCAGATTTAGATACAGCCCCCATATATATGTTACCCCCGATTTGACATGTAAGCGCTGTAGAGACTGTGTTTTATATCCGATCAGTAGGAAATTCGACAGAAACAGGTTTCTATTTTACATGAATGTGTATTCAAGGAAACTCGATTCAGATTTTTATATAACCTCCATATATATGTTCCTCCAGATTTGGTTACAAAGCGCTATAGAAGTTGTACTTTACTTCCGATCATTACAAAGTTCTCCAGAAAAACGTTTCTCAATTTAGGAACGAATATTGCTTAATTTAGCGATTATCGGTTCAAAATACATTTACCAATTATTCCAAATTATTATCGCAATGACCCTTATCGCATTGTTAGGGAGGTGTACGGTATTATATAGTCGGGCCCGCCCGACTTTCTGCCTTTCCTTACTGGTATTAGTAATAAATTCACTGAATGAAAAAATACCGAATTTAGTGGAATGTCGAGAAAATAGAAATGTATACTTATAAAATTTCCAAATTCTTGTTTCATTGGTCATGCATCACATTATCATATAGCGATTGTATTGGAGTGAGCAGCTGTAATTATCGCATACCGAGCATTTTTGTTCATGTATTTCCTATATAATACTTGCAAGATATATCAAAATATGGACTGTGCCACGCCCACTGGTCCTATTCCGCCCATTTGTAAGCCAATCACATAGACTGCTACCAGATACATGTACGCAACATTTCAACACTCTCGCTAACAAAATGAGCAATATAATTCAATTTCAAAATTTGGCTTATATGGGCGGTGGCACGCCCATTGGTCCGATCCCGCCAGTTTTTGGATCAATCACGTGGACTGCCATCAGATAGATATGTACAACATTACAACACTCTAACTAACAAATTGTGCAAAATATCTCAATTTCAAAAGTTTGCTTATATGGGCGGGGCCACGCCCATTGGTCCGATTCCGCCCATTTTTGGAAAATTCACATAATCTGACACTAAATGCATACACACGAAATTTCAGCACTCTAGCTAAAAATTTTTCTCAATACCAAAATTTTTCCCATATGGGCGGGTCCACGCCCACTTGATATATCGAAAATTCAAGTACCCTATTTTCAGAACCCCCTACACATGTACATTCTGTGAACATTTCAAGATGATCGGTCAAGCCGTTCTATACGGAACAAACACACAAACAAACAAACCCACAAACAGACACTCTCTTTTATATATATAGCTTGACCCGGTCCACTTCGTTGCTCCAGACTTCAGATTTCCGATTCCGTCAATTTTTTAACCAATTACGTAGACTGCCATCAAATGCATATTTACAAAATTACAACACTCTCGCTAACAAATTGTTCGAGGTATTTAAATTTCAGAAATTTGCTTATAAGGACGCCCATTGGTCCGATCCCAACCATTTTTGGACCATTCACGCAAAAAATTACAGCACTCTCGCTAAAAAATTGTGCAAGATATGACTTACAATTTCAAAATTTGGCTTATACTCGTATAGGCGGGGCAACGTCCATTGGTCTGATCCAGCCTATTTTTGGGCGAATCACGTAGACTGTCATCAGATACATATACCCAAAACTGCAGCGCTCACTTAAACAAATTGTGCAAGGTATCTCAATTTCAAAATTAGGCTTCTATGGGCGCTGCCGCCCGTTTTTGTGTAATCACGTAGACAAATTGTGTATGATATCTCAATTTAAAAATTTGGTTTATATGGGCGGGGCCACGGCCATTGATCCGATCCGACCCTCTTTTGACCAATAACGTTGACTACCACCAGACATCACTCTCGCTAAAAATTGTGCAAGATATGTGTCTCAATTTCAAAATTTGGCTTATATAGGCGGGGCCACGTCCATTGGTCTGATCCCGCCAATTTTTGGGCGAATCGCGTAAACTGTCATCAGATACATATGTCCAAAACTGCAGCACTCTCGATAATAAATTGTGCAAGATATTTCAATTTCAAAATTTGGCCTATATGGACGTGGCCACGCCCATTGGTTCGATGCCGCTCATTTTTGAACCAATCACGTAGACTACCACCAAATATATATACACAAAATTCCAGCACTCTCGCTAACAAATTCTGCAAAATATTGCAATTTCAAAATTTGGCTTATATGGGCGGGGCCTCGCCTATTTGTCCGAACCCGCCCATTTTTGGACCAATCACGTAGATCGCCAACGGATATATATACACGAAATTACAGCACTGTCGGTAACAAATTGTTCAATATATCACAATTTCAAAATGAGGCTTATATTGGCGGGGCCACGCCTATTGGTCCGATCCCGCCCATTTTTGGACCAATCACATAGACTACCACCATATACATATTCACAAAATTCCAGCACTCTCGCTAACAAATTGTGCAAAATATTGCAATTTCAAAATTTGGCTTATATGGGCGGGACCTCGCCTATTTGTCCGAACCCGCCCATTTTTGGACCAATCACGTAGATCGCCACCGGATATATATACACGAAATTACAGCACTGTCGGTAACAAATTGTTCAATATATCACAATTTCAAAATTAGTCTTATATGGGCGGGGCCACGCCTATTGGTCCGATCCCGCCCATTTTTGGACCAATCACGTAGACTACCACCATATACATATTCACAAAATTTCAGCTCTCTCGCTAAAAAATTGTGCAAGATATCACACTTTTAAAATTTAGCTTATATGGGCGGTACCACGCCCATTGGTCCGATTCCGCCCATTTATTGACCAATCACGTAGACTGCCACCAGATACATATGTACAACATTACAGCACTCTTGCTAACATATTGTGCAAGTTATATCAATTTCAAAATTTGGCTTATATGGGCGGGGCCACGCCCATTGGTCCGGTCCCGCCCATTTTTTGACCAATTACGTAGAATGCCACCAGATACATATACGCAACATTGCAGCACTCCCGCTTGCAAATTGTGCAAGACATCAAAATTTCAAAATTTGGTCTATGTGGGCGGGGCCACGCCCATTGGTCCGATCCCGCCCATTTTTGGAGCCATCACGTAGACTGCCACCATATACATATACATAACATTCCAGAACTCTCGCTAACAAATTGTGCAAACTATCTCAATTTCAAAATTTGGCTTATATGGGCGGGGCCACGCCCATTGGTCCGATTCCGCCCATTTTTGGAAAATTCACATAATATGCCACTAAATGCATACACACAAAATTTCAGCACTCTAGCTAAAAAAATTTTATTTGGTATCCTATCGAAACAAGCTACATACTGTCGTTCATGGTTTGTCAATGGCTCCATTTTGCCCTTTGATCACTTTTGACTCCGAAGTCAATATTGACTGTTGACTTCCTGTATTTCGTTTCCTGTATTCATATGATGCCTATTTCTCATTACGACCATAAATACTCCTTAAAACCACGAAACTTTTGCCTTAACACCACTTATTTTTATTTACAAACAAAAGATTTCAAAAAAAGTAGGTCACCCTACTCCTCCTATAATTCACTTTTTGTGCTGTGCTGCCAATTGGCGTCCTATGCTGCCAATTGGAAACGAAGCGTATACCATTTTTCATGGTTTGTCAATGGCTCCATTTTGCCCGATATTAAGATTGCGACCTCGGCATCAATTCAATCACAATTTTCATTAAAATACTGAAAAGTTAGATGTTTTTTACGAAGATTTCCTTAATCTAAAGTTTTTTGAATTTGTATTAATGACTATCTAATCATTAGTTTTGAAAAAAATCATTATTTTTGTGACAATCCGCATTATTTCAAGTAATATTCCAATACTTTTAAGGATTTTCTACATTATAACTATGACGTAGACATGTCATAGTTTTACTGCCGACTCGGACTTAATTGACGGTATGAGATATTTGAGTAATAAATTAAAGGCTATGCTCCCCTTAAAGAAAAGGTTGTCTTGGTAATAAACTGCAGTCATACAGTCATTAATTTTAAGAATATATACGAGTACTTTTAAATTAACTATTCCTGATAGAGAAATATACTCTCTTTCGGAGAAACAGTGTTGTTTGTTAATGTGTGAATCAATAATTGTTATGGAATGCTAGAAGAGCTCTCTGAAAATAGACAATAATTCTGTTGTTCGTTTTCTTTTAAATCGTCAGTTATTTGAAGCGATAGAGGAGGTAGTGTATTTTTGGGAGGTGGATTGTGAAATAATGAAATTGCGGTGAATATGTAAGTATTCGTGCATATTGCATTGAAAATTATTTTGTTATAGGCTGTTAACTGTTATTTTTGCTAAATGGAAACATTGTTAAAAATACCTATCTGAAACAATTAAAATAATATTTAAAATAATAAATTGGCACAATTCTATAGCAACAACAACATTTGAAACCCAAAATAACGGCGGCTGTAAATCACGGGAATTCGCGTACATTTGTGTATCTGTGTGCTTATGACGTCTCGATGTCGCCTATTCCGTCGATCTCGGTGATAAGGGAGATCGAGCGTAGTCGTTATTTTGGCTGTGTTTTATTTACGGTGATGTACATACATTTATGAAGGAGATCTTGTTAGTAACTACTGTGAAGAGAATTATGCGAACACTAGTAATAGATTTTGCAATACTGGAAAAGACAATAGGGAAATGTTTATATAAGTGACAGAATAAACCAAACACATCACAGTAAAACACATTCCCAGCAAAATCTTGGTAAGTACCTGTCATTATTCCCTGCATTACCAAATAATGACATCTCATTTTTCGCTGCATTATTTTGAGCTTATTAATAATGACTTACCAATAATCATAGAAATAAGTGATTTTTTGTTATCAAAATTATTTTGACAATTATTAAAATAATGCAATTTTGACTATATGTGGATTATTGGACAAGATTTATTTATTTTTCAACATATTTTCAAATAATACGTGCAGGTTTGAATAAAAATACCATAAATAAATATTTACATATATCGTATGATGTTAGACCATTGAAGATTTTTTCACATATACATAACATTCCAGAACTCTCGCTAACAAATTGTGCAAACTATCTCAATTTCAAAATTTGGCTTATATGGGCGGGGCCACGCCCATTGGTCCGATTCCGCCCATTTTTGGAAAATTCACATAATATGCCACTAAATGCATACACACAAAATTTCAGCACTCTAGCTAAAAAAATTTTATTTGGTATCCTATCGAAACAAGCTACATACTGTCGTTCATGGTTTGTCAATGGCTCCATTTTGCCCTTTGATCACTTTTGACTCCGAAGTCAATATTGACTGTTGACTTCCTGTATTTCGTTTCCTGTATTCATATGATGCCTATTTCTCATTACGACCATAAATACTCCTTAAAACCACGAAACTTTTGCCTTAACACCACTTATTTTTATTTACAAACAAAAGATTTCAAAAAAAGTAGGTCACCCTACTCCTCCTATAATTCACTTTTTGTGCTGTGCTGCCAATTGGCGTCCTATGCTGCCAATTGGAAACGAAGCGTATACCATTTTTCATGGTTTGTCAATGGCTCCATTTTGCCCGATATTAAGATTGCGACCTCGGCATCAATTCAATCACAATTTTCATTAAAATACTGAAAAGTTAGATGTTTTTTACGAAGATTTCCTTAATCTAAAGTTTTTTGAATTTGTATTAATGACTATCTAATCATTAGTTTTGAAAAAAATCATTATTTTTGTGACAATCCGCATTATTTCAAGTAATATTCCAATACTTTTAAGGATTTTCTACATTATAACTATGACGTAGACATGTCATAGTTTTACTGCCGACTCGGACTTAATTGACGGTATGAGATATTTGAGTAATAAATTAAAGGCTATGCTCCCCTTAAAGAAAAGGTTGTCTTGGTAATAAACTGCAGTCATACAGTCATTAATTTTAAGAATATATACGAGTACTTTTAAATTAACTATTCCTGATAGAGAAATATACTCTCTTTCGGAGAAACAGTGTTGTTTGTTAATGTGTGAATCAATAATTGTTATGGAATGCTAGAAGAGCTCTCTGAAAATAGACAATAATTCTGTTGTTCGTTTTCTTTTAAATCGTCAGTTATTTGAAGCGATAGAGGAGGTAGTGTATTTTTGGGAGGTGGATTGTGAAATAATGAAATTGCGGTGAATATGTAAGTATTCGTGCATATTGCATTGAAAATTATTTTGTTATAGGCTGTTAACTGTTATTTTTGCTAAATGGAAACATTGTTAAAAATACCTAACTGAAACAATTAAAATAATATTTAAAATAATAAATTGGCACAATTCTATAGCAACAACAACATTTGAAACCCAAAATAACGGCGGCTGTAAATCACGGGAATTCGCGTACATTTGTGTATCTGTGTGCTTATGACGTCTCGATGTCGCCTATTCCGTCGATCTCGGTGATAAGGGAGATCGAGCGTAGTCGTTATTTTGGCTGTGTTTTATTTACGGTGATGTACATACATTTATGAAGGAGATCTTGTTAGTAACTACTGTGAAGAGAATTATGCGAACACTAGTAATAGATTTTGCAATACTGGAAAAGACAATAGGGAAATGTTTATATAAGTGACAGAATAAACCAAACACATCACAGTAAAACACATTCCCAGCAAAATCTTGGTAAGTACCTGTCATTATTCCCTGCATTACCAAATAATGACATCTCATTTTTCGCTGCATTATTTTGAGCTTATTAATAATGACTTACCAATAATCATAGAAATAAGTGATTTTTTGTTATCAAAATTATTTTGACAATTATTAAAATAATGCAATTTTGACTATATGTGGATTATTGGACAAGATTTATTTATTTTTCAACATATTTTCAAATAATACGTGCAGGTTTGAATAAAAATACCATAAATAAATATTTACATATATCGTATGATGTTAGACCATTGAAGATTTTTTCACATGGGGGTTTGTGTTCACAAATTCGAACTGAAAATTGTTTGTTTCGAGAAACATGCGCGACAACATGCAAAACATCACTTTTAATGGCCATTTCTACATATCTACCATATCTACTACTTATTTTATAACTTATTGGTAATGCATTATTCAAGTACTTAAAATCGTGAAAGTATAAGCACATATTTATGTGGTATGAAAATGCTACAATTAAGTACTTATTATGCTACTTTAGTCTACGCTTTTCGGAAGTACTTTCTTCCAATGACATCCCCATGTTAAAATAATGAGAAAAGTGGCTAAATAATAAGTACTTATCGAAATTTGCATACTCGTCGGATTACTTGGTAATGAAAAATTTTGTCTGTGATAAAAAAATTTCATTCTTTTTTTTTTGTACGTGGCTTATTTAACGAGATATTTACATTTTAAGTTTTGCTAAGGAAACTAAAAATTATTGCCAAAAATTAGTGATAACAAAATTTCGTTCTCTTCCTTCTACTGGGATCATTTAACGGGATATTTACATTTTAAGTTTTGCTAAGTTTTAGCCAAAAATTTAGTGTTACCAAAATTTCGTGCTTCTCCTTCTATGGGGCTTATTTAATGAGATATTTACATTTTAAGTTTAGCGGAGGAAATTCAAAATTTTGGCCAAACATTAGTGAGAACAAAATTTCGCCCTTTTCCTTCTACGGGGCTTACTTAACGAGATATTAACATTTTAAATTTTGCTAAATTTTGGCCAAAAAATTTGTGATAACAAATTTTCCTCCTACGGGGCTTATTTAACGAAATATTTACACTTTAAGTTTTGCTATATTTTGGCTAAAAAATTAGTCATAACAAATTTTGTCCTTTTTCTTCGACAGGTCTTATTTAACGAGATATTTACATTTCATGTTTTGCTAAGGAAATTCAAAATTTTGGGAAAAAATTAGTGATAACAAAATTTCGCCCTTTTCCTTCTACGGGGCTTATTTAACGAGATATTTACATTTTAAGTTTTGATAAAGAAATTCAAATGTTGGCCAAAAATTAGTGAGAACAAAATTTCGTCCTTTTCCTTCTACTAGGCTTATTTGGCGAGATATTTTCATTTAAAGTTTTGCAAAATTTTAGCCAAAAAATTAGTGATAACAAAATTTCGTCCCTTTCCTTCTATTTAACGAGATATTTACATTTTAAGTTTTGCTACGGAAACTCAAAATGTTGGCCAAAAATTAGTGATAACAAAATTTTGTTCATTTCCTTCTACGGGGCTTATATACATTTCAAGTTTTGCTAAGGAAATTCTAAGTTTTGGCCAAAAATTTGTGATAACAAAATGTCGTCCTTTTCCTTCTACGGAGCTTATTTAAAGAGATATTTACATTTTAAGTTTTGCTCAATTTTGGCCAACAAAATTAGTGGTAACAACATTTCGTCCTTTTCCTTCTAGGGGCTTATTTAACGAGATATAATTTTACATTTTAAGTTTTGCTAAATTTTGGCCAAAAGATTAGTGATAGCAAAATTTCGTCCTTTTCCTTCTATAATTTAACGAGATGTATACATTTGAAGTTTTGCTAGAGGAAATCAAAATTTTTGCCAGAATTAGTGATAATTAGTGATTTCGTCCTTTTTCTTCTACGTGGCATATTTAACGAGATATTTACATTTCAAGTTTTGCTAAGGAAATTCCAAATTTTGGGAAAAAATTAATGATAACAAAATGTTGTCGTTTACATTCTACGGGGCTTTTTTACGAGATATTTACGTTTTAAATTTTGATAAATGTTGGCCAAAAAATTTCGTCCTATTCCTTATACGGGGCTTATTTAACGAAATATTTACATTTTAATTTGTGCTAAGAAATTTAAAATTTTAGTGATGACAAAATTTCGTCCTTTCCTTCTACGGGACTTATTTAACGAGATATTTACATTTTAAGTTGTGCTAAGGAAATTCAAAATTTTGGCCAAAAATAAGTAAAAACAATATCTCGTCCAAAAAATTAGTCCCCAGCAAAATCTTGGTAAGTACCTGTCATTATTCCCAGCATTACCAAATAATGACATCTCATTATTAACTGCATTACTTTCGGCTTATTAATAATGACTTACCAATAATAACATAAATAAGTGATTTTTGTTATCAAAATTATTTAGGCAATTATTTGTATACATAATGCAATTTTGCCTATATATGGATATATCTCTGGCTTGTCGGCGTAACACTTATCTTTGAGGGCACCCCACAAATAATAGTCCAACGGTGTCAAATCGCAGCTCCGATGTGGCCAAACGACATCAGCTCTGCGGCTGATAATGCGATCTTCAAAAACATTGCTCAAAACATCGAGTGTAGCTTCGTCTGTGTGGCACGTAGCACCGTCCTGTTGAAACCAAATGTTGCCAATATCCTCCTCTTCAATTTTTGTGAACAAAAATTCTTTCAACATGACCCGATAACGATCGCCATTGACTGTAACGGCCACTCCTTGCTCATTTTCGAAGAAAAATGGCCCAATTATGCCTCTGGACCAAAATCCGCACCAAACAGTGACTCGTTTTGGGTGTATCGGCTTTTCAATGTATGCGTGCGGGTTTTCTGTGCCCCAAATGTGACAATTTTGCTTGTTTACATACCCGCCAAGATCAAAATGAGCTTCATCTGAAAAGATGATTTTTTTTGGCAAAATCGGCATCTTCTGTAAGTCGATCGCAGGCCCTGAATTACTCGTAAATGCAAATAAATACTTGTTTCGAAATAATAGTCCCAAATTAAACAAGTAAAAGCGTTAAGTTCGGCCATGCCGAATCTTATGTACCCTCCACCATGGATAGCATGTGACCTCACAAAATAACTCAAACATAAAGAACATAACACCGAAAACACAAAAAATATAGAAAATGAGAACAGTAGGAATCACAACAAGTTAGATGCTATATATGGGAGCTATATCTAAATATGGACCGATATGGCCCATTTGCAATCCCAAACAACCTGCAACTATAAGAAGTATTTGTACCAAATTTGATCAACCTAGCTCTATTATTGCGGACTGTAGCGTGATTACCACAGACGGACAGACGGACATGGCTAAATCGTCTTAGAATTTTACGACGATTAAGAATATATATATTTTATGGGGTCTCAGATCAATATTTAGAGGTGTTACAAACGGAGTGACAAAATGAATATACCCCCCATCCTATGGTGAAGGGTATAAAAATGTTAGTACGGGAACATGGATTTATTTAGAACAACATCTTAACAAATATTTACTTACTCGTAAATGCAAATAAATACTTGTTTCGAAATAATAGTCCCAAATTAAAAAATGTTAGAACGGGAACAAGGATTTATTTAGAACAACATCTTCCCAAATATTTAATACTAGCTGGACACGGTCCACTTCGTTGCCCCAGATTTCAGATTTCCGACCCCTTCCATTTTTGGACCAATCACGTAGACTGTCAACAAACATATATACTCAAAATTACAGCACTCTCGCCAAAAAATTGTTTCAAAACATGGCTCATATGGGCGGAGACTCGGCCATTGGTCCGAGATATCTCCATATCAAAATTTGCATATATGGGCGAGGCCTCGCCCATTGGTCCGATAGCACCAGATAGAAATTTGTGCAAGATATCTCAATTTCAAAATTTGGCTTATATGAGTGCCCACTTGGTATATGGAAAATTCAAGTACCTTATACCCTAAATTTGATTAGAATGTCATCCATAGGACATGGAATCGGAAAAAATAATAGTAAACTTCCCTGGACCGAAAATTTTATGAAATATAAAAAATTAAAACTTTTTGGAGCATAGCTGACTTAAATGCTAAAGTGGGGTAAAATAGGTTGAGATTGTAGATCTTAAAAATAAATTAAAGACAAAAAGTTATTTATCGAAATTTGTGATTTTGGGAAAATGGATAAATATGGTTCCTGGAAACGAATGCGGCTTTCTGTGAGTGAACTAGAAATAAGTACGGGTTTTCGTATTTTGAATTTAACTGTATAAAAAGATCCAAATCAGGCTCATTTTCCACCCATATGGAGAATCATCATGTAATTGTTAATGAACAAATTATTACAAAATATACAATACTCTAAACAAAATAAATAAAAAATGGGAATTGGAATAAAGAACTTGGGTTTTGTTTTTTGTTTCCGGCTGTACCATTTAGAAGTTTCGTAATTAGTATTGTGGGGTATTATGTAGTACACCCCTCCAAGCTTTGTCGTTCCACGAATAGTTCTTTTTATTAATTTCCATTTTACAAATTGTTGTGAGTGTGAAAGTATTTTATGCTTCGCAAATTATCTTTAGCACAGCTTGTCCATACAGCTTTTCCGTTCAATGCTTATATTTTCCCATTGTACAAAGACCAGAAATACTGACAGTGAGACCACATCTTTTGTATAGAAATACGTACTTTTATTTTGCAATTTACCTGCACTGTCTGACTGACACTTATGAGACATACCTTTATGATTTAAATTAAGGTTTAGTAGTATATGAGTATGCATTTGGCTTTTGACTTTCATTTTAAACTAACCGAGTGAACCAATGCATGTAAAGATTCTTACATACACGAGCATACATATGCATACTGAAGATATGTATATAATTCATATTCCCTACGCACGTGACAATATAAATTCTATTCATTTATACATTCTGTGAATGAAAATTTTTTGCGAAGTGCAAAAAATAATATTTATTTAAACATAAGGGATTTCTTGTTTTGCGTGATCGAATTTAAGCGAAATTAGATAAATTATCATATAGTCATTATAAAAGCAAATGAAAATTACAATTCTCTATTAGCCTGGCAAACTATCTGCCCAGAGTTAGATCGAGCTTCCGAAACGAGACTTGAATGCTCTAATTGAAAGTAAAATCGCGCAGCTGTCCGTGAATTCACACATGAGGCTCTACCGGCCGGTCAAAACGAGGAACAACCTGACTCCAATTTTCATAAAACTTATCTGAGATAAGCAACATATATATGTACCATCGATCTCGTACTGGTAAGCCCCTTGATGCATCAGGGCTGACAAGAGAATCTAAGCATTAGCCTCCAGTCATAAATTGGAAGTGAACACCAGTAATAGTACTCCTATGCTTCAACACACATGCGGACGGGTCCGTCCATTCCAACAGATGGACACACCATAGCAGTAACTCATATGGAAGACTCTGTACCAAAAGGCTAAAATCGTTCTAAACGATTTTAAGAATCTAGCGATTGGCCCATTTCACGAACGGGATGAAGAAGATTGGTAATGTGAAGTCCAAGTTGTCAGCGCTTATAATTCATCATCATGTGCTATCGAACAAAAGTTTATGACTCAAGCGAGATCCATCAAGGCTATAGTATACTCAAATGTATGGGCAAATTTGGGAAATTTTGGAGTATATCAGCCTGAAGCTTCTCTCAACCCAATAAATCCCAATGAGACAGAGTTTGGTTTCCAAGGGTGGATGTCGGCGGCTTAGCTCTTGGAGTGCATGCAGAAAATGAACAATAGTATCACAACCCAACAAATCCCAATGAGACCATGAGGCAGAGTTTGGTTGCTAAGGGTGGATGTCGACGGCTTAGCTCTTGGAGTGCATGTAGGAAATGAACACGAGTATCCCAATGGATGATAGGACAGTTATTGCCACCGAACAACCGCAGAATACCAGCATGAGTATGGTTCTCGAGATTTCAAAAGCCGGTGCAGCTGCTTTCGAAGCACGGAATGAAGCTCTTCTTTGGCGTGAGGGAAACTAAGTCACTAGGGCGTGTCGAGTTTGACCCTTTGTAGTTTGGAAGGTTTTTGCTTATTCATAAAGCTTGGTAAATTTGCGTTGGAAAATCAGGAGAGCATCGCTTCATAAGCTTTTTAAACATTACGATAAAAATAAAGAACGCGGTCACGAAACCTTACGTTCTTTTTGTCTTATTGAAGAAAAACATCAGTGTAAACTTCATATAAAATCTGGTGACCATTGGTCGCCGATTACTATTGGTCCTGTGTACATCTTTATTTCTATGAAAATTTGAAAAACTTGTAAATTACTTTTTTTAGTTTTTTAAAATAAATTGTCTGAGCCATAAGGTTAGGTTAGGTAATAAGAAGATAACATTAGAGCTAGTCTAATGTCGAAAACTGAGCCATGTTTGATCCATTGTTATTCCTCATGTTGTTTTTCGTTCTTCCCTTCCGATTTCCTTTTACATTTTGGGTTATTTTCGCGGGATGCAATCTATACTTATGGAAGCCTCGGATGTCTCCTAATATCATGGGCTCAATTTTGAAGCCCTAATTAATGTCAATATTCTTTCTGGGTCGTAGTCTCGAATTTCCGTTATTGTCTGGAAATAAAAAGAGCCGAGGATCCTGTGTCTTCTTTTGCTTAAGCAGGGCACTGACAAAATATGTGATAGCTATCTACCGAATAGTCAGCATCCCCACACCATCTACATAAGTCATAAATTCTGATGCCGATTCTTACCATATGCTTTCCTAAGGAATTATGTCCCGTTACTACACCAATTACGCCCTTAGTTCATCCCTCTTCATCATTAGTAAGCGTTCAGAATATCGCGATTCTTTTTCGTCAAAAGTAGTTTCGTCTGTTCACAGGCTGCCAAGGTGTTCCAACGTCCGCGCTATTTCTCCCAGCTCTTTTCTTTGATTCTAGAAAAATAGTGAGACAGAGGTGGTAAATAATGCGGATCATGGCTATCAAAAACTGATATCGCTGTTGTACAACGGCCACATTGATAGAACTTAAGCAGTTTTAAGATTATGTAAATTTCCGCTTGAAATATACTACACAGAAAGAAAAAATTGAGTAATCCGTACTTGAATCAAGCCGTAGCGCTGTCAAAAGTACGGTAAGTACGGATTTTCTAAAACCAAGTACAAAATACTTGAAACAAGTACGGATTTTTAAGCCCTGAATTCTTAATCGTAGCGCACATTAAGCCTGATAAGGCTTGATTTTAAGCCGAAATATTCTTATTTCAAGCATAAAGCGATTGATTTAAGAATTTCAATGAAGATAATTTTGATTGAATTAGGCATGCCCAATACTTGATTTAAGTCTGATAATTCTTGATTTAAGTCTGATAATACTTGATTTAAGCCTGATCAGCTCTTGATTTAAGCCTAACCAATACTTAAATGAAGCCTCATCAGTTCTTGATTTAAGCCTAACCAATACTTGATTTAAGCCTGATCACACTAGATTTATTGTGCTTTCGTTCGTTTTGTACCTATTTATATTAATTATACCATTTTTGCCACTGCATTGCAAAGAATGCAATTTTTTTTAAAATGGTATGCCAAAAGCTTGACAGCAAAAGTAAAAGCTTTGCTGTAATTAATCGGTTTAAATATGAAACATAAAAGGAATAGCATCAACCAAACGCACAAGAATTATTAACAACTTCAAAAAACTTAAATCATAAAAAATCACGCCAAGTAATGAATTCGCAAACACAGCTTGAACGAGAAACGAATTAGATATGGTTGCGCACAAATGTTTATACATATACATCTCGTCGTCTGTATTTGATGTTTGCGTCAGCCGAGTTCAACCACTTAAATGAGAGTGGTTGAGAGGGTAATTTTATTGTGCTCTATAATTGCTCTGCCTCTCAGAGACGAAAGTAAGCTTTTTCTTCTTACTTTAAGCCATATTAGGCTTAATTTTACCTTTCAAGAATTTTTTTCTTGAATTCAAGCATTATATACTTATTGTAAGCCTTACAGCGCTTGATTTTTTCAATTTAGCCGATTTATACTTGTTTTAGTACGAACGTACTTAAATTTAAGTACGATTTCGGGTTAAATTAAGAATTTTGTACTTGAATTTAGTATGTAATTTTCTTTCTGTGTAGAGAACATTCTAACGCAAACAAAGAGGTTAGAAAATTTAGAAACTATTTTAGTACAAAAGGCTTCGGCATAGATATTTCTTGTCAAAGAAATAATTAATTGGAACACTTCAAGAAGTATTTTTCCTAAAACACCCGACTCCCCCACTCATTAAGGTTTAACACCTTTAAAAAGAAAACCAGTAAGGAAAGGCAGAAAGTCGGGCGGGGCCGACTATATAATACCCTACACCTCCCTAACAATGCGATAAGGGTCATTGCCATAATAATTTGGAATAACTGGTAAATGGGTAGAAACATATTATCTAATTCTGAAACGATAATCGCTAAATTAAGCAATATTTGTTCCAAAATTGAGAAACATCTTTCTGGAAAATTTTAATGATCGGAAGTAAAATACAACTTCTATAGCGGTTTGATACCAAATCAAAAGGAACAATCAATATAAATCTGAACCGATCTTCCCTGAATACTCATTCATGTAAAAAGACCTCCTTCTGTCGAATTTCGTACTGATCGCATATAAAATACAGTCTCTACAGCGCCTACATGTCAAATCGGGGGTAACGTATATATGGGGGCTATATCTAAATCTGAACCGATTTCTTCCAAATTTACCAGTGTTCATTCATATAATAAGAAACCTCTTTCTGCCGAATTTCATACTGATCGGATATAAAATAACATTTTTACAGCGCTTACAAGTCAAATCGGGGGTAACGTATATATGGGGGCTATATCTAAATCTGAACCGATTTTCTCCGAATTTAGCAATATTCCTTCATGTAATAAGAAACCTCTTTCTGCCAAATTTTGCATTGATCGGATATAAAATACAGTTTTTACAGCGCTTACATGTGAAATCGGGGGTAACATATATATGGGGGCTATATCTGAATCTGAACCGATTTTCTCCGAATTTAGCAGTATTCCTTCATGTAATAAGAAACCTCTCTTTGCCGAATTTCGCACTGATCGGATATAAAATAACATTTTTACAGCGCTTATATGTCAAATCGGGGGTAACGTATATATGGGGGCTATATCTAAATCTGAGCCGATTTCTTCCAAATTTACCAGTGTTCATTCATATAATAAGAAACCTCTTTCTGCCGAATTTCATACTGATCGGATATAAAATAACATTTTTACAGCGCTTACAAGTCAAATCGGGGGTAACGTATATATGGGGGCTATATTTAAATCTGAACCGATTTTCTCCGAATTTAGCAATATTCCTTCATGTAATAAGATACCTCTTTCTGCCAAATTTTGCATTGATCGGATATAAAATACAGTTTTTACAGCGCTTACATGTGAAATCGGGGGTAACATATATATGGGGGCTATATCTGAATCTGAACCGATTTTCTCCGAATTTATCAGTATTCCTTCATGTAATAAGAAACCTCTCTTTGCCGAATTTCGCACTGATCGGATATAAAATAACATTTTTACAGCGCTTATATGTCAAATCGGGGGTAACGTATATATGGGGGCTATATCTAAATCTGAGCCGATTTCTTCCAAATTTACCAGTGTTCATTCATATAATAAGAAACCTCTTTCTGCCGAATTTCATACTGATCGGATATAAAATAACATTTTTAAAGCGCTTACAAGTCAAATCGGGGGTAACGTATATATGGGGGCTATATCTAAATCTGAACCGATTTTCTCCGAATTTAGCAATATTCCTTCATGTAATAAGAAACCTCTTTCTGCCAAATTTTGCATTGATCGGATATAAAATACAGTTTTTACAGCGCTTACATGTGAAATCGGGGGTAACATATATATGGGGGCTATATCTGAATCTGAACCGATTTTCTCCGAATTTAGCAGTATTCCTTCATGTAATAAGAAACCTCTCTTTGCCGAATTTCGCACTGATCGGATATAAAATAACATTTTTACACCGCTTATATGTCAAATCGGGGGTAATGTATATATGGGGGCTATATCTAAATCTGAACCGATTTCTTCCAAATTTAACAGAGTTCATTCACGTAATAAGAACCCTTTTCCTGCCGAATTTCATACTGATCGGATATAAAATAAAGTTTTTACAGCGCTTACATGTCAAATCGGGGCTAACATATATATGGGGGCTATATCTAAATCTGAACCGATTTTAACCAAATTCAATAGGGATCGTCCTTGGGCAAAAAAAAGATATGTGTACAGTTTCGTCGAGATCGGACCATAATTGCGACCTGTACTTTGATTACAAGAATTTTCAGCCAAATATATATGTTTCGTCCGATTTGGCCCTTTAGTCCTATAGAAGCTGTATTTTACATCCAATCCTTTTGAAATTTAGAATGGTAGAGTTTCTTGATCCATGAACCAACACTATCGAATTTGAAGAAAATCGGTTAAGATTTAGCTATAGCTCCCATATATATGTTTCGTCCGATTTTTTCTCTTTAGTCCTGTAGAAGCTGTATATTACATCCAATCATTTTAAAATTTAGAATGGTAGAGTTTCTTGATCCATGAACCAACACTACCGAATTTGAAGAAAATCGGTTAAGATTTAGCTATAGCTCCCATATATATGTTTCGTCCGATTTGGCCCTTTAGTTCTATAGAAGCTGTATTTTACATCCAATCGTTTTGAAATTTAGAATGGTAGAGTTTCTTGATCCTTGAACCAACACTGCCGAATTTGAAGAAAATCGGTTAAGATTTAGCTATAGCTCCCATATATATGTTTCGTCCGATTTGGGCCTTTAGTTCTATAGAAGCTATATTTTACATCCAATCGTTTTGAAATTTAGAATGGTAGAGTTTCTTGATTCATGAACCAACATTGCCGAATATGAAGAAAATCGGTAAAGATTTAGATATAGCTCCCATATATATGTTTCATCGGATTTGGCTCTTTAGATCCAATCGTTTTTATACCCTATACCACACTGTGGTACAGGGTATTATTTAAGTATAAAATGTCCCAAAAGTAAATTTATGTAAACAATTTATACATGAATTACAAAATGTATATATCAGAGTTATTCAATATTACGAGGGTGGTGTAGGGTATTATATAGTCGGCACCGCCCGACTTTAGCCTTTCCTTGCTGGTTATTTTGAAATTTAGAATGGTAAAATTTCCTGATCCATGAACCAACACTACCGAATTTGAAGAAAATCTGTTAAGATTTAGCTATAGCTCCCATATATATGTTTCGTCCGATTTGGCGCTTTATTTCTATAGAAGCTGTATTTTACATCCAATCGTTTTGAAATTTAGAATGGCAGAGTTTCTGGATTCATGAACCAACATTGCCGAATTTGAAGAAAATCGGTTAATATTTAGATATAGCTCCCATACATATCTTTCGTCCGATTTGACCCTTTAGTCCTATAGATGCTGTAGTTTACACCCAATCGTTTTGATATTTAAATTGTAGATTTTCTTGATCCATGGACTAACATTGCCGAATTTGAAGAAAGTCGGTTAAGATTTAGCTATAGCTCCCATATATATGTTTCATCCGATTTTGCTCTTTAGTCCTGTAGAAGATGTATTTTACATCCAATCGTTTTTATACCCTACACCACTCTGTGGTACAGGGTATTATTTAAGTATAAAATGTCCCAAAAGTAATTTTATGTAAACAATTTATACATGACCACACCCACTGCCACTATCACCCCAGTTTTCAGCTACATAACGGGTAATGACACCAAGATCGCACATACCCAATTTCGAGAATTTTTCTCCAATAGTATTTGAAATATTTCATATTTGAATTTTAAGTTGCATGGACGGTGCCACGCCCACTGGCTCCATGATGTGCACTGGTACCAAGGTGACAAATATCGAATTTCGAGTATTTTGAACCAATAGTACCCAAGATATTCCACTTTTAAATTTTACATTGTGTGGACGGTGCCACGCCCCTTTGTCCAACCAAAACCGAATATAGCTACGAACCTTCCACACATCAAAAGATATTCTCATGCAAAAAATCAGCAAAATCTGTTCAGCCGTTTTCGAGTCTATCGCATACCAACGGACACCATTTCATTTTTATATATATAGAAGAAGATTATTATCTATCTATCTATATATCTAAAATAGAGTGTCTGTTTGTGGGTTTGTTTGTGGGTTTGTTTGTTTGTTTGTTTGTATGTTTGTTTGTTCCGTATAGACGTCTAAACGGCTTGACCGATCGTGGCCAAAAAAAAGATATGTGTAAAGTTTCGTCGAGATCGGACCATAATTGCGACCTGTACTTTGATTACAAGAATACATGCACAGACAGACAGACAGACGGACAGACAGACAGACAGACAGACAGACAGACAGACAGACAGACAGACGGACAGACAGACAGACGGACAGACGGACATAGCTAAATCGACTCAGAAAGTGATTCTAAGTCGATCGGTATAATAAACGATGGGTCTATTTCTTCTCCTTTTGGGTGTTACAAACAAATGCACAAAGTTATAATATCCTGTACCACAGTGTGGTGTAGGGTATAAAAATTGACAGACATTTTTTTTGTGATCTAAGGACGAAAATTGAATGAGATTTACATATAGCTTCTGTTATAGACTAACTGGACCCGGTCCACTTCGTTGCCCCAGATTTAAGATTTGCGATCCCGTCCATTTTTGGACTAGTCACGTAGACTGCCACCAGATACATATACACAAAATTACAGCATTCTCGCTAACAAATTGTACAAGATATCTCAAAAAATTTTGCTTTTATGGGCGGGGTCACGACTTCCTTACAAAAACGACTATAGGAACAGTCCGTGGGTTATACACCACTCTAATATATACATATGCAAAATTTCGAACTTTCTACCTCTTATAGGAGCTGCAACGGTCAAAAGTCGCTTGGTGTAAAATCGCATCCTTTGGAGATCAGTATATACACATAAAGTAGTAGGATTATAACTCTTAAGGGACTTTGTTGGTACAGAAAGAGTGAAAATTGCAAAGTTAGATATGTTACCACATTACGAGATGCGCGATATATAATTTTAAAAGGGTTTAGAAATTTTAAAACTCGGTTTTATGTTCGAGGTGACCTCAGGCTGGACATCGAATAGCTGTTTTCGCATCTCCTTTGATGCCAGTAGGCGAATATAGTAGGAGGTTTATACAACACTCCTGTCTATGCGTGTGCAAAATTTCAGCTTTCTAGCTCTGGCGGTCAAGCAGTCAAAAATCACTTGGTGAAAAATCGAAAATAAAAGTAGCCTATTTTAATATACGGGTATTGGTCTCTCTGTTCACCAAAAATCAACAAAATCGGCTCAGCCGTTTAATTAATATTAATAGTACTGCCCAATACCATGATTAGTTAAAATAGGCAGTAACGTTTTAATGTATCCACAATATGAAAGTCCCATCGTAATTGGCTTTTTTACGCTTTAGATACCACGTTGTGCAACCGATCAAAAAGTTGTTCTTCGAAATTTCAGCTTGGCAGTTATTACAACCGCTAGTTAAGTCTTGACAATTAAAAAAGTGAAATTAACATTTTGTCATAGTTGGAATTACAACATTGAATGTTAAGATCTGTCATAGGTAAATACAAGGTGGCTGCCTCGGCTGGGTTGCAGTTCAGTATTTATACTCTACACCACACTGTTGTACACTGTGTAGGGAATTGTTACTTTGTGCATTTGTTTGTAACACCCACACGATCGTTTTTTATACCGATCGACTCAGTATCACTCTCTGAGTGGATCTAGCTATGTCCGTCTTTCCGTCCGTCTGTCTTTCTGTCTGTGCATGTACGGAATTATGGTCGATCTCAACGAAACTTTGTTGAGATCGACTGAAATCTGTTAGGCTGAAATCTGTTTAGATTTACATGTAGCTCCCATACAATTTTACATCCAATTTGGCATATATGCACCGTATAAACAACATGTTTAAACCGATCTGTATAAAAATGTACAGAGAGAAGTCTCTTGATACAGTGAGAAGTACCAAATTCGGCAGAAAGAGGTTTCTTATTACATGAATAAACATTGCCAAATTTGGGGAAAAAATCTGTCGAATCAGGTTATCCCACAAATGAATGCTGCCAAATTTGGTGAAAATCGGTTCAGATTCTGATATAGCCCCATATATATGTTGCACCCGCTGTAAAAACTGTATGTTATATCCGGCAGATAGATGTTTTTTATTACATGTGTAAACACTTTAGTTATAGCCCCCCCTATGTTCCATCTGTTTCGTCAGGAAGAAGTTTCTAAATTTAGGAACGAATATTGCCTAATTTGGGGATAATCGGTTGAACTTCAGATATAGCCACATGTATCTAAAGGGTGTCCCAAGAAGAGCGCAATTTTTAAATCTCGCAACATTCGAAGTGTCATTGTTTGACATTTGAATAATTGTTATTGTTTGTTAGTAGAAGGTACGAGGTTAGTAAAAATGGAGCGCTACACGAATGAACAACGCATTCTCATTGTGAAATTGTTTTACCGAAATGGTGAAAGTTTTGCGGCTACAGTTCGCAAATTGCGATCAATTTGGGGTCACAATAATGCTCCAAAAGAGTTAACTGTAAAGAGATTAATGGATAAATTTGCCGAAACTGGGTCTGTTAGTGATGTAAAGACAACAAGGCGCCATCGCCATGTGGTTTTTGGGCTGGAGGAATCATTGGACCTTTTTTTATGAAAATGAGGCAGGTCAAGCGCAAACAGTCAATGGTGTTCGGTATCGTGAAATGATAACCAGTTTTTTCTTGCCTAGAATTGAAGAAATGAATGTGGAGGGCATGTGGTTCCAACAAGACGGCGCCACATGTCATACAGCCAGAGAAACAATTCAATTGCTGCATCAGTCATTTCCCGGTCGTGTTATTTCGCGTTTTGGAGATCAGAATTGGCCGCCTAGATCGTGCGATTTAACACCATTAGATTTTTTTCTTTGGGGTTTTTTGAAGTCGATGGTTTACGCGAATAAGCCGACGACGACTCAAGCCTTAAAAGACGAAATTGGACGCTGCATTAATGAAATACCGCAGCATTCATGCAAAACGGTCATTGAAAATTTCATTAAAAGATCGCGTGCATGCCAGCAAAGCCGCGGCGGCCATCTGCACGATATATTGTTCCATACATAACCTCATTCTGTCTACTTTACGATATAATAAAGTTTCACGATTTTTTCTTAAATATCTGTGTTTTATTTAAAATTAAAAAATTGCGCTCTTCTTGGGACACCCTATATATGTTCTTGCCTTTTTTAATATTTAAGCGCTATTAAAATTGTGTTCTATGTGTGATCTGAAAATGTTTAAAGTTATCGTTTCAGATCTAGTTTATTATGATTATCATATTCAACTCATCCTTGGAATAAGCCTTAATGAGGAGGTGGAGTTAATTACTTTGTTAACTGCAACGAAACCAATTATTTTAAACTACTACGCTATGCACCTTTTAGCATTGTTAGGGAGGTGTAGAGCTTTATATAGGCGGCGCCGCCGACTTTCTGTCTTTCATTGCTGTTTTTTGTATAAGGCCATTGACATGTTAAAAGTATGAAGCAATCTTGGAAAACATTAATCGATCGCTCCAATATGGAACACACTTTATTTCAAACATTATATGGGTATATAAGTATTCAGAGGTGTTTTTAATTAAATTCAAATAACAAAGAAGACATTATATTATATGAAGGTAAATGAGCATCCTAAATATGTGAGAAAGACTCAGACGCCAAATATACGTTTTGGACAGAGCACATTCCCTCCAGAATATTTTCGAAATACCTGTTAGTTGATTTTTCATATTCAACCAAACTGAATGAACAGATAAATGCATACTGGCTCAATGTGATATAAAAGATTCTCATTCATTCCTTTGGTAGTATTCATTGTCAATTTGGCAAGTCAAAATGCTATTGTTATCCCAGGTATAATCATTGTTATGTTCTTAAATAGATTGAAACTATGTGGGGAAAATGGTTATGGTTTATTCTCGCATTTCATGCTTTACTTGTACTCTTCTATTTTATTAAAAATTTTATTATATACTTAGATATGTATTTCTATCTAGACATCGTTAAAGATTATGTCTTTTGTAAAAAGGAAATATCTAGTGCATTTTAGAGCTAACATTATAATAAAATGATTATCGAGTTGGATAATTATGTTATTAATATTAATAGAGATGTTGTGAATGGAACCGAAACAAAATATTTACAGAAGTCGGGTTTCTTTTTCGTTATTTTACATATGGCAAGTTCTTTCTCAAGTGTCACAGGTCAAAAATTAGAACTTTCTCAAATTCTCAGAAAATGTTGCCCTAGTTAGTGGAAGTAATGACCCACAATATTAAAAAAATTGAATGAAAATTGGAGGCAGGGGCGAGGTCAAAATTCAGAAAGATTTATTTTTTCCCCCTGTAAGGGTTTTTTGAAGATATTTTTAATGCTACAAATCATAAGAACTTGAAAATAGAAACTATTGTTTCTTAAAAGACTTTCCGTGCACTTTTCATAAAAAATATTTATTATACCCTACACCACACTGTGGTACAGGGTATTATTTTATCTTAAACAATTTATTTCTGTCACTTTTCGCGGAAATAAAAATATAAATTACGATATCTCAGAATCGATCTAATTTTTTTTCCTTAAATTTTTTATGAAAAATTGTCCAAAGGTACGCTACCGATGGTGTAAATTTTGGAGTGGAGGTCACTTTGGTTTAGAAGTTACATTATAATAACTGAAAATTTTCACCAAATTACAAAGAAAAAATTAAAAAAAATTTACAAACAAAATACAGTTAGTTGAAAACACCTATAAATAATTTGGTAAAGATTTTCAGTTATTTATAATGTAACTTCTGAACCAAAGTGCAACTGTTCTCCAGATATTTTGTGTTCAATAATAATGACCACTGGTAAAATACCGCCATTTTTTGTTGAGCCACTAATAGAGCTTTCAAATGACACATATATTTCGTTTTCAGAAATGGAGTCTTTTCGTTTTCAGAAATGGAGTCTACATGCCAATTTTAATATAATTGGAGCTATTCTGCTCACCTAAGAAAGAATGTCACATCTCAATTTTTAGTAGTTTTGAGATATTTAGCTTTTACGTTTTTTTACCTTTCGCACCTTTGGGTTAAAGTCCCTAAAATAAATCTAAATTGGACTATTGATTCTCTAGATATTACATTTTCGAAATTGTTGGTATATGGGCGGAGCCACACCCATTGTTCAAATGCCGCAAATTTTTCATGCTACACCTATTCCTTGATTTACACGATTGATACGTTCCTGAGAAAATCGTGTAAATCGAAATTCCAAATTGTACAATGAAAAATCAAAATAAAGTCAGAATAGCACAAACAATGGATTAAATGAACAAAATGTATTATAAGTTTGTTTCACGGCAGATGTTTGTAACACCTGAAAATAACACAGCTAGACCCACCTTAAAGTATACCGATCGACTCAGAATCACTAGCTGAGTCGATTTAAGCATGTCTGTCCGTCCGTCTGTCCATGTAAAGTTTTTCGTCGACTACAGGTCGCAATTTCACTCCGATCGTTCTGAAGTTTTGCAGTTTAGAGTATTTCGCAGCTGTTAAGATCGCTATTGAATTTGGTTGAAATCGGTGCAGATTTAGATATAGCTCCCATATACATATATGTTTCGTCCGATTTGGCCCTTTAGTCCTGTAGAAGCTGTATTTTACATCCAATCATTTTGAAATTTAGAATGGTAGAGTTTCTTGATCCATGAACCAACACTACCGAATTTTAAGAAAATCGGTTAATATTTAGCTATAGCTCCCATATATATATTTCGTCCGATTTGGCCCTTTAGTTCTATAGAAGCTATATTTTACATCCAATCGTTTTGAAATTTAGAATGGTAGAGTTTCTTGATCCATGAACCAACATTGCCGAATTTGAAGAAAATCGGTAAAGATTTAGCTATAGCTCCCATATATATGTTTCATCCGATTTGGCTCTTTAGATTGTAAATCACCAGACAAGCAGTGCTGCTACCGCTGAATGAGGCCTCTTCCACTTAAAGTCTGCTGCTGTTTGTCGCTGCGCTGTTGTAAATGATCGATACGTATATAGATGAATTCAGGTACATTTGCTTAGCATATGGAAATAATGATCCTCATAAAATTCCACTATGTAACTCTGATAACACTATGCAACAAATGAACACTTTTTGAAAAATACACGAACCTGACTGTATAGCTTCGATTCTACTACCAAATGGTAGTATAACCCTATACTTAGTTTCACGAGATTGGTGACCAATTTTTTTTTATGGGCCTCGAAAGATTCCGAAAATCAGTGGACCCCTTGAAAAAAGGTGTCATCGGTTTTTGAGCAACAGCTACTTCAGACTTGGTGATAGCGCTTAACTATATTTGGCAATAATGTAGCTAAGAACACGTTGAACATTTCATGCCAAAAAAATTTAGTTTTCATGCTCTTTTTTTCGAAAAACATGGGATTAAATTTATTTTTTTTCACTTTTTTTGGGAAAAATTAAAGGGATCGCTGATTTTTTACTAACAATATTTGGCAATATTGTAGCCACGGTAAATCTGAACAACTTTTATGAACATATCAATACAATCCGAACGTGTCTAGGCACCTTAAATAGCTCAAAAATCGACATTATACCCCAAAAATGTAAGTATTTCGCTGTTATGTAACAAAAATACATTTTTCTGGTTTAGGGTATGTTCAGCAATTTTATAGAAAATATTAAGTCCAATATTTTTGTGGAACATTTTAACCCTCTAGCTCCCCCACATAACTTTAATTTTTGGCCCCATTTTAACAAATCGTAAAAAACACCCCTTAAAAGGGGGAGGGCGGGTATGAAATGTTCTACAAAAATGTTCGCCATAAAATTTTACTATATGTGTCAGAACACACCAGAGCTCAAAACATAACACAAACACCAAAAAAGGTCAAATTCCTGATCGTGCATCAATGTTAGTCGTACGATCTAGTGGTTGAAGCAATGAAGATACCAGTAAATAACGTTGTTGACTGGAATTTGACCGTTTTTTGGGTTTTTGTGTTAAGATTTGGGTTTTGGTGTGTTCTGACACATATAGTAAAATTTTATGGCGAACATTTTTGTAGAACATTTCATCCCCGCCCTCCCCCTTTTAAGGTGTGTTTTTTACGATTTGTTAAAATGGGGCCAAAAATTAGAGTTATGTGGGGGAGCTAGAGGGTTAACATTTTCCACAAAAATATTGGCCTTAATATTTTCTATAAAATTGCTGAACATACCTCATACCAGAAAAATATATTTTTGTTACATAACAGTGAAATACTTACATTTTTGGGGTACAATGTGGATTTTTGAGCTATTTAAGGGGCCTAGACACGTTCGGATTGTATTGATATGTTCATAAAAGTTGTTCAGATTTTCCGTGGCTACAATATTGCCAAATATTGTTAGTAAAAAATCAGCGATCCCTTAAAGTTATGCCAAAAAAAGTGAAAAAAAATAAATTTAATCCCATGTTTTTCGAAAAAAAGTGCAGGAAAACAAAAATTTTTTGGCATGAAATGTTAACAGACTTTGTTCAACGTGTTCTTAGCTACATTATTGCCAAATATAGTTAAGCGCTATCACCAAGTCTGAAGTAGCTGTTGCTCAAAAACCGATGACACCTTTTTTCAAGGGGTCCACTGATTTTCCGAATCTGATCCGTGTATTTTTTTCACTGTTGCACAGTGTAATAAGAAATATCTCAGACATTAACTTACAGCTTTTTTAATAATGGAATAATAACAAAATAGTTCAGATTATAAATAAATTTAAAATTAAATTTTAATTAGATTTCCTTCAATGTTTAAAAGTCATAATAATAATATAATTCAAAAATATTGAAAAAGCGGGACTGGCTCAAATTATGTATAGCGATCGACTCAGAATCTGCCTGATTCGATATAGTAAATCCCGATTTGACATCTACGCGGTATAGACGCCACACCTTACAACAAATCTTTACGAAAATTGATACAGGGAAGTTGTTTGCGCCGATAATTAACCGTTTCCAAATATTAAGAAATTCGGTTTAGGATCAGAGATAACCCTACTTTGCATCCAAGATCTATAGGATCCGCATATGTGAACTAGTTAGAAGATAACAGGGTTTTGATCCAGGAGAGAACGTTGCAAAATTTGAGAAAATCGGTTCAGATTTATATATAGCTCCGGAATATACTTATATTCCGATTGTTAATCTGAGCGCTAAAAATAAAAAATATTGGACAGATCATTTAAATTAGAAAAACAACATTCATAGAACTTGACAATATTTCTTCTCATTCCGCTCCGATAAGTGTAGGGTATTATATAGTCGGCTTCAGCCCTTCCTTACTGGTTTTTATCCCCTCACCTTAGAGAGGAGGGTATATATAATTTGCTACGAGCCAAAAGTGTAACACATCGATTGAGTGACCAAAGACCCCAAGTATGTTCGGCGGATATCCGTTTTGGGTAATTTTAAGTGATTTGAGCAATGTCCGTATGTCCGTCTGTGTATCTCTCTGCTGGCTGGTGCGCACGATAACTCTCGAAAGGAGTAACCTATTGACTTCAAATTTGGTATGAGGTAATATTTTTATACCCTCACTTTAGTGTGACGATGGTATATATCATTTGCTACGAAAAAAAGTGTAACACATCGAAGGAGTGATCTCAGACCCTAAGTATGTTCGGTGGATATTCGTTTTGGGTCATTTTAAGTCGAATGAGCAATGTCCGTCCGTCTGTCTGTCTGTCTGTCTGCTGGCTGGTGCGCACGATAACTCTCGAAAGGAGTAACCGATTGACTTCAAATTTGGTACGTGGTAATATTATTTTCTATCGCCGGCTAAGTTCGAAGATTGGCCACATTGGTCCACTCCTTCTAGTACCTCCCCCACAAAGGGTTAAAATGTTGTGAAATATTGAATCTTTAATAACTGCTATACTACTTATTGGAATATTCTGAAATTCCACACATAGTATTAGTTTATTAGTCGCTATAAAGTCGAGAAAAATGGGCCAAGTTGCTACGCCCCATTTGGTACCTCCCACAAAAATTCACAATTTTGCACCAAAACTTAACAGCTTATAACATTAATACCAGTGTATAAAAATACTTGAAATTTTGTACAGTGTACTGTTTTTATAGTGTCTATAGCCCTGTGACAAATGGACGTTATTGCCCCGCCCCTTTTTGTACCTCCTACCAGAGTATGAAGCCGCCGAGCCGAGCCGCCGATTTCAGTCGCCGCCAACCTTTTTCACCAGCCGAAGCCGCCGCCGATCTTTGCGGATAAAATCGGCTGAAACACAGCCGCCGTTCCATAGAAAAACTTTAAAATATTGATAGATACAATTTACATTTTTTAAAGCAAATAGCTATATAGCAGATATGTATATCGTCCCCTTAATAGAAGATTAATGTGTACGCATATACACTATTATTTTTTATTGCATTCTAAGAATCTACGCAATTGGTTCTACATCTGGTGAAATTCCACTTCCACAAATTGGGTTATTGGGTGTTTAAAATTGTTCATTAATAAATAATAATATCGAATTTCAATTTCACAAAAACTTCAAATATGATTTTCTCGAAACGACAAATAAATTATACACTATTCATTTATTGGGTGGACGATATGGAAGTGAGTGATTTTCGTTTTGATTCGTTTATTGTCACAAGCGGAAGCTTAACATGTCTTAAAAACCATAATATTGATGGTAATAGAAAAATAATTATAAAAATTCTTTTTTAAAGGAAATAATACGATTTTTTATTTATTATTAGATAATGTACATATAGAGATAAAAATATTTTCGGAAAAAAATAAATGGAGTATTAAAGACCCAGCAAAAAATAAAAGAAGTACTTCCAAAGGAATAACATTATAAGTACTTCCAAATAATAAGTATTTACATTTTTTCGGTATTTAATGAAGTTCTAAATAACTAACCAAAATGTAATTTCGGAATATAAATTAATAACCCTAGAATGCATAATTTCAAAACGATTGGATGTAAAATAAAGTGATAAAAGTCCAGATCGGAAGGAATATATATATGAGGGCTATGAAATATATGTAATATACTGCTTCTATAGTTCTAAAGGGAAGAAATATATATTTATATGGCGCCTATATCAGAATTAGTGAATGGTTCTGGAAGCTAGTGTTTTTCATCAACCAAATTTTATTTCAATCGACTAGTTCGATTAATCGGACATAAAAGTCGACTTTTTCATAGCCGATTAAAATAACATAAAGTCATTTCAAAGTATGCTGATTTTCTTCTAGCGACCGTTCATTCTCGGATTAAAAAATCCTTTGTGCAAAATATAGTACATTTGACTAAAATATGGTTTCTATGGAGCTTAGATGCCAAATCGGAAGGAACACATCCATGCGACTATATGGGGCTATATGTAAATTTGAACCGATATTGTTCACACAGATATTAACTGTTAAAATAAGATACTCTTTACCAAATTTCATGGATATCGAAAGGAAATTATATCTTCTATAGGGGGTATAAGCTAAATCGAAGGCACATTCCATTCATATATATTAAGATATCTGGTTCTAAACTGATATTCAAATAATTGAGAGATTTTTGATCGTTCGCCGTAAAAGAAAGAAAATAAGTTACAGAAACAGGACCTATATCAAAATACGGATTGTCTTTCAATTTCAATACGAATTGTCTTGTCCCAAAATAAAGATATGTGCAAAATTTCTTTGAGATCGGACTGTATTTGTGACCTGCACATTGATAACAAGAATGCATGCACCGACTGACATAGCGAAATCGGTTCAGAAAGTGATTCTTAGTCGATTGGTATAATTAACGATGGTTCTATATATCTCTTCTCATTTTGGGTGTTAGAAACAAATGCATAACATTGGGTAAAAATAAAAGAAGTGTGTCAACATTTTTTGAAAGGTCACAATTTTTTGGAAATTTGTTATTAATCTGGTTGATAATTTGAAAAAAAAATAAAAAAATTTGAACCGTTTTGCAAAATTTTGATTTTTTCGAGTGTGTTTAGAAAACTGCAATTTTCTCCGGAAATATTGAACGGATTCGACTGAAATTTTTTCAGGTCGGTCCGAAACATTTCCTAAAATCTAAATATATCATAAACTTCAATTACCAACTGACCATATGAAAAATTTGCATATGCGAATAATTTAACTTTCTGGAGCAGTAATTTGAAATATTTTATATTTAGAATGCATCCTATATTGACGTCCACCAAGGGTCAGTACTGGGACCTCTACTTTTCATAATCTTTATTAATGACCTTTTCTCCCAGTTACAGAATTGGTGTGTTCCGTACGCCTTTGCTGATGATATTCAGCTGTTTTTTAAAGGTGACTGTCGGTGCTCAATAGTTCTGCAATCTAAAATTGATTTGGTTTTGGAAAATCTGCATGCGTGGATGTTGCTTAACACGCTTAATGTAAATCCATTAAAATCGAAAGCCCTCTTTTTTTCCTCCAGCGTCCATAACAATATCCACGTTAGATACAATGGTATAGATATTGAATTTGTCCGTGAGTTACAGTGCTTGGGTGTCAAGCTAGACGATAAATTGAGCTGTGGACAGCATATTAATATGCTAATTTCTAGAATAAATTTTTCGCTAAAAAATCTGTACGGTACCGATTTGTCTTTGCCTCTTTTTGTTAAAGAGAGGCTGGCACATGGTTTGCTATTACCCACAGTTCTATACTGTTTAGAAGTGTATTCTGGCACTATACAGGGTAACATGCATTTAGTACATCTGGCTGTAAATAGGGTGGCGCGGTATGTATATGGACTGAACCGGCGTGTTCATGTGACGCCCTATGTAACGAAATTGTTGGGCTGTAATTTTGATGCATTTGTAAATTTACGCTTACTTCCGTTTTTTTATAAACTGATTAAAAGTCAGTCTCATCTTTTTTTGTGCCAATCGATGGTGTTTTGCCATTCAACTAGGAGAAATCAATTGCTTATTCCTAGGGTTGTCCACCTAATGAATGAATCCTTTCCAGTAAGAGTAGCACGACTTTACAATTCATTACCCAATGACATGAAAAATTTTAGCATTTCGCTCCCTACACTCTTCAATAGGCTACTTCACCACTTTCAATAACATTTTTATTTGTTGTTATGCAAAATTGTGCTTAATTAAAGCTACGTAAAAAAATCTTTAAATAATGTTTCTATTTTATGGAACACTTTATACATTTTTCCTTATATTAGGATTTTACTTATGTTTGTTTCGCTAACTGAGTAGCTATTTAGTTATCCTAAATACTTTTCTGTATACCCAATCTGTATTTATATTATTTATTCCTTATATATTAATTAGGATTAAACAAATCAACATATCATTATTTACCAATGAGTAGTTTTTTACCCTTGGTTAAAAAGCTTAGTTATATGAATATTGTAATTTATGTTTAATTGGCCAGACGGCTTTGAATTACAAGTTTGTACGAAATAAATGAAATGAATGAAATGAAATGAATCAGAAAAAACATTTTGGTAGATCGCGCTTCGTAAAAAGGTACAGCAAATTTACGGACACTACATTTTTGAAAATATTTTTGGTTCATTATTACAGGACCTCAAGGACCTTACCAATTTTGTCCAAATTTACACAATAGCTGAATCCATTAGTTCTGAGTAAAAAAACGCATTAATTTTTTTTCGGCGGATCAAGTTCTCGGCATCGCGAGCTTCAAAACTGTGGATATATAATTTGCAATATCTCCGTCAATTCCTAATCAATCTGTACAAAATCAACGACAAAAGAGACGTCAGAAAAGTCACTTTCATATCTTGTTTCCTAATATATGTTTTCTTAACCCATTAAGAGCCAATTTTTTACCTTTTGTGTTAAATGCAATGATTTTGGAAAATGCGTTATGGACTGGACTGTTCGTACGGTGGATGTAAAGATTCACGATTCTTTAATACATACAACACCGTAAGCGAAAAAATCAAAATTTTGCAAAACGGTTCAAATTGTTTTATTTTTTTCAAATTATCAACCAGATTAATAACAAATTTCAAAAAAATCTTGACCTTCCAAAAAATGTTGACACACTTGTTTTATTTTTACCCCATTATAATAAATTGTACAACAGTGTGGTGTAGGTTATAATTAAACAATTTTAAAAGAAATTATGGTAATTAAATATTCCATACTTACTGTACCACACTGTGGTACTTTACTACTATCTGAACCGGGAAAATATATAGCGCCGCACAAATGTGCTATGTATTACAGTGTGAAATAAAAATATTTTTTTATTAGTGAGAATGTTGATCATTTGCGAAAATTTTACTAATGACCCCATAGTACACTATGGGGTCATTCGGTCACACTTTTCAAGAGCCAGCTACAACATGCAGATTAAAAACATCATCAAATGTCCTAAACATACTTACATATATATGATCCTTTATCCTTTGGCCAATAGTATATTATTTATACGTTCCCTTCCCATGTCAACATTTGTATTCCTTTAAAATAAGAGATATCTGGACCCAAAGATGTTAATAAGAACGACATACATTCATGAAATAAATACAACACCAAAAAAGCAAATCTTACAGTGCTTTAAAACGCGTTGTGCAAAAGTGGTGACAAAGAAGTACTTCCCGGCGCGACAACATCTTGTTAAATTCATTGGTGAAAATCCAAATTCGAACAACTTCCGGATCATAAATTGAGGATTTTTATTGCTTCTTTGGATTCTCTTTTTTTGCTGGGGAATAGTATAACATATAAATTAATACCTCCATTCTGAAGAATCAATAAAGTTAAGCTCAAAACAGTAGAGGTCATTCTATTTAAACCGCAAGGTAATTCCATACAAATTTAAAATTGCACTAAAACGTCGATTCGCCTCTCCTGGAAACAACCTGTTTCGATTTATGTTATGTATAGACGAATGGCGGAAAAATGCAACCCTGTAAACGTACAACCGTGTGAACATACAATTGCTGTCTTGCAACGTTGGCAGAAAAATCATTGTGAGATAATTTGCAGATTGTAATATGTGCGAAGTTTATGCATGTGACAACGGCACCATTGTCAGAAAAATATTTTATTGGCCACTGTCTATAAAATATTTTTATTGGCAATCCCGCATATAAATATTTACAAAATATATTTTAAATATATGAAATTGTAAGGGTTTCTTGCAATCGTCTTCACCTTTGCCTAACAATCTGTCATTGTCCGTACATTTGTGTCAATTTAACAGGGTTGATAAAGTTGGCCGATCTGTACATAGCTTTAGCATACTTTGAAAATAGAGTATATCATAGAGCCGCCTAGCGGCATGGAATCGATGATTTTTTCACTTCACAATATCTTACAATTAACTTAAAAACATCTATTATTTAAGAATAAATACCAGAGCTTAACTTTTCAACTATTATTTTAAATGTTAAAATGTCTATCAAAGAGCCGCCGTATGTCAATTTTATGTCGGCTTAGCCGCCGCCGCCGCCAAATTTGGCTCGGCTTCATTCTCTGCCTCCCACACAAAGGTACCATTTTGCACAAAAAGTTAAGAGCTTACAGCGTGAATACCAATGCACTAAAATGCAACAACATTTTACACAGTGTAACACTTTTGAAGTGCCTATAGCCCTGAGAAAATGGGCGTTATCACCACGCCCCTTTTTGTACCTCCCACACAAAATGGCCAAATCATACCAAAATTTAATATCTCATAACGTTAATATACCAGTGCACATAAACGCTTATAATTCGGCAAAAATAGGTGTATTTGTTAAAAACCTTCTGGTATCTCCCACACAAATTGACAGAATAATTCGTTTAATATTCCATATTATATTACTCACAAAGTGAGGGTATACCTTAGTCGGTTTACCCGACTGAAACTTTTTTACTTGTTTTCTATCCTTTTGCTACATCCCACACAAATGGACCATTTTGCACAATAAGTTAACAGCTTATAACTTTAATACCAGTGCATAAAAATGCTTGTAATAATGTAATGTTTTTATAGTGCCTACATAACCGCTAAAAAATGGGCATTATTGTACGGACTCTTTTGGTACCTCCCTCAAAATGGACCGTTTTGCACCAAAAGTAAACAGTTTATAACGTTAATTCTTATGCATAAAAATACGTGAAATTGTGTACAATGTAATTTTGTTATAGTGTCTACAGTTCTGTGATAAATGGGCGTTATTTTCCGGCCCCTTTTGGTACCTCCCACACAATTGAACCATTCTGCACAAAAAGTTAACAGCTTTAACATTAATACCAATGCATACAGATGCTTCAAATTTTGTTCAGTTTAATGTTTTTATAGTATTTTGAGTCCAGAGAAAAGTGGGCGTTATTGACACGCTCCTTTTGGTACCTCCAACACAATTGATCATTTTTCATCAAACAGTTAACAGCTTATAATCTTAATACCAGTACATTAAATTTATTGAATACAATTTAAATTGTTAATAATTTAGTTAAAACAAAAAATATACATTTTCGAATATTTTTTGGGTCTCAAGGTGAGGGGATTCATAAGTCGGTTTACCCGACTGAACTTTCTTACTTGTTTTATTTATCTCTCGATTTACACGAAACTCAAAAATATTGTGTATAATAATATTGTAAATAACTGCAATACACTTTCGGTAAAAATGCTGTTTTATCTAATCTTCATTGTTAAGTAAAGGTCACTTTTGACGTCAATCTAGGCAAGTTTTCGATCACTTGAGGCACGCTGTGTGTATTTCATTTGTAAACAACTCAAAACTGGGAAGTACTAAGCCTTCTTAGACTATTCTGTGCTTTAATTTTTGTGGTTTCATCTTCGTAAAGGATGTAGTGTTTTTACACCCTACAACACACTGTGGTACATGGTATTATAAGTTTGTTTCATGGCAAATGTTTGTAACACCTAGAAATACAACAAGACCCACATTAACGTATACCGATCGGCTCACAGTCACTAGCTGAGTCGATTTAACCATGTTTTGTAGCTGTATTTTACATCCAATTGTTTTGAAATTTAGCATAGTAGAGTTTCTTGATCCATAAACCATCAATGCTTAATTAGAAGAAAATCAGTTCAGATTTAGATATAGCTCCTATATATGAGATTCATTCGATTTTGGCCGTTTGGTTCTATAGAAGCTGTTGTTTACATCCAATCGTTTTTAAACGGTAGAGCACGGTAGTGTTTCCGGATCTATGGACAAACATTGTCGAATTTGAAGAAAACCGGTGCAGATTTTGCTGTATCCCTCATATATACCTTTCGTCCGATTTGGAATTTTAGCCCTATAGATATAGCGCCCATATATATGTTTCGTCCGATTTGGCCCTGTAGCCATGTAGAAGCTGTAGTTTAAATCCGCACTCCGCGTTCAGATTTAGTTGTAGCTCCCATATATATGTTTCGTCCGATTCGGCTATAGAGGCGGAGACGCACCAAACGTAAGTTGGGTAAACTAATTTTAGTTGAAGTATACATTGGATATTTCATTGTTATCCAACCTTACTAGGGTGGTGTAGGGTATTTCCTTTCTTTACAGAGCTGTACCTTAGGTACCCAATACTATTGTTGATGTAGACAATTGGTAGCTCTCAAACACTTTGAATTATCATACAATAATTAAATCGCAAACATATTAAAAAATTTTAAATAAGTAATTTATAAAAACTGAAAATTTGGTAAAATAACGCCCTAACATCGTAAATAACTTCATTTCTATCAGATCGAAAATCACAATATTGGCACTGTTTTGAGCAGAATATGGAGTACTAGCTGAACATACGAAAAATGTTGCGCTTTGGTCCAAAACATCCGATATTTGAAAGAAAAGCATGTATTTTAGGGGTTATGTAATATCACTCTACCTCACTGACGGCGCAAGAAATAGGCGAAATATTTTGATAATATTCACTAAACAAAACAAGCTTCGATTTGAAATGACGACAACCGCAATTTTTTTTTTCGTTTTGTCCTAATATACTTGGGAAAAATTTCTGAATCTGAACTGATTGTCACATTTTAAAAAGGGTTCATTCATGTACTACAAAAAAACCAGTAAGGAAAGCCAGATAGTCGGTCGGGGCCGACTATATAATACCCTACATCACCCTAACAATGCGATAAGGGTCATTGCGATAATAATTTGGAATAATTGGTAAATGGGTAGGAAAATATTATCTAATTCTGAACCGATAATCGCTAAATTAAGCAATATTCGTTCATAAATTGAGAAACATATTTCTGGAAAACTTTAATGATCGGAAGTAAAGTACAACTTCTATAGCGCTTTGATACGAAATCCGGAGGAACATATATATGGAAGTTATATATATATCTGAACCGATTTTCCCTGAATACTCATTCATGTAAAAAGACGTCTTTCTGTCGAATTTCGTACTGATCGGATATAAACCAGTAAGGAAAGGCAGAAAGTCGGGCGGGGCCGACAATATTATACACTACACCTCCCTAACAATGCGATAAGGGTCATTGCGATACTAATTTGGAATAATTGGTAAATGGGTAGGAACATATATATGTGGCTATATCTAATTCAGAACCGATAATCGCTTAATTAAGCAATATTCGTTCCTAAATTTAGAAACATATTTCTGGAAATTTTTTTAATGATCGGAAGTAAAGTACAAATTCTATAGCGCTTTGTTACCAAACCAGGAGGAACATATATATGGAGGTTATATATACATCTGAACTGATTTTCCAGAATACTCTTTCATGTAAAAATACCTCTTTCTGTCGAATTTTGTACTGATCGGATATAAAATACAGTCTCCACTAGGGATGTAACGAAAGTGACTTTAGCGAAAGCGAATACTGAAATATACATATTTCTTGCGAATGCGAAAGCGAATAGTGAAATATGCATTTTGGCGAAATCTAATGCGAAAGCGAATAGTGAAATATGCGTTTTTGCGAAAGCGAAAACTAGTAATAGTTTGACCCTTTAGTACAAACAAAATTAAGGATCAGAATTAATACTTTTCCAGGATAATCAAGTATTAAAGACGTTTTCTATATTTCTTCAACTGTTTTGAAGAGAAGTAGCAGAGATTTTCATTGTTATTAATATGTTCAAAATGTGTGGATCGGTTAAGATAATTTTAACGAATGGATGCGAATATTAAAATATATTTTTGCGAAGGCGAATATTCCAAGGATGATTTTTTCGAATGCGAACGCGAATTTAAAAATGATGTGAATAATTCGCGTTCGCATATGCGAATGAGAATATTCGTTACATCCCTAGTCTCCACAGTCAAATCGGGGGTAACATATATATGGGGGCTGTATCTAAATCTGAGCCGATTTTCTCCGAATTTGGCAGTATTCCTTCATGTAATAACAAAACTATTTCTGCCGAATTTCATAATGATCGGATATAAAATACAGTTTTTACAGCGCTTACATGTCAAATCGGGGATAACATATTTATGGGGGCTATATCTAAATCTGAACCTATTTTAACCAAATTCTATAAAATCGTCCTTGGGCCAAAAGAAAGATATGTGTAAAGTTTCGTCGAGATCGGACCACAATTGCGACCTGTTCTTTGATTACAAGAATACATGCACAGACGGACGGACAGACAGGCGGACATAGCTAAATCAACTCAGAAAGTGATTCTAAGTCGATCGGTATAATAAACGATGGGTCTATTTCTTCTCCTTTTGGTTGTTACAAACAAATGCGCAAAGTTATAATACCCTGTACCACAGTTTGGTGTAGTGTACAAAAAGAAACACATAGAGGGTGGCTGATATATATTGGAACCAATTTCAGGTTGCTATCATTTCTAAACCGCTAGTCTGATAGCTGACAGATTTATTTCAGTGACAGTTCATTTTATTGTTTACAAGCTTACAAAAGCATTTTGATATATTGCATTCAGAAAAAAGTTATTCGTGATGGAATTCAACCGTGATAAGGTGATTGCTTTATATTTGGGTGGAAAAACACAAGTGGCTATCGTTAGAGCCCTCCAGCATTTAAATGTGAACAAATCTTTAGTTTCTCGTACCATTGCTCGTTACCGTGATACTGGTAGTGTTGCATCGCGTCCAAAAAGTGTGTAACGGGGTTTTATTCATAGGCTGAGGTAGTTCAGCCGCCTCCAGGATCAATTCAAGGACCCACAAAAACCTTAAATAAGAACACACTATTTTCCCTTTTTAGGGCAACGAAATTCAGGTTTTATTTATCGTGTTTCTTTGTACAACAAGTAATATTTTATTTTATTCAAATAATGAGTCGCTCTATATAGGATTGTTCGTTGCATGAACGGATTTTCGCTCTATACGCAGGAGTATGGGTACACGTCTCTAGTGCGTTGGTTTTGCCTGTTCCAGATGTAGATTGCAGAATAATGGTTGATGAAGATTGTAGGGAAGGCTATCCTTCAATAAGACGGTGGTATGTAAATTATCGTGGCGCTTGACGGACGCCTCATACAGATGCTTGATGGACGCCCCACATAGGCGCGTGGCGGGTTTCTGTGGCGGTAGATGACCCGACGTACTGGCTGTTATCGGATTATGCGGTGTGTTGGTTTTATGACGCACAGGCGGTTGGCGGATTATGCGGCGTGTCGTCTTCGGTTTCGGTAAATGACCCAGTTCTGACGCACAGGCGGTTGGCGGGTTATGCGGCCTGGACTTGGTCCTCGGTATAGTGGAGTAGGATTGATCGTCGACGGCAACCTGCGAATGGAACAGACGATTTTATTTAGTGAGAAGTGGCATAAAGACAGTTAATTGAGAAGCGGGCGAATCGCGTAAGCGGGCAAATCGCGTAAGCGAGCTAATCGCGTAAGCGAGCTAATCGCGTAAGCGAGCGAATCGCGTAAGCGGGCGAACCGCGTAAGAGGGCGAACCTCGTAAGCGAGCTAATCGCGTAAGCGGGCGAACCTCGTAAGCGAGCTAATCGCGTAAGCGGGCTGACTACGTGTGCAGTCTTACCGCGTAAGAGGGCGAACCTCGTAAGCGAGCGAATCGCGTAAGCGGGCGAACCGCGTAAGAGGGCGAACCTCGTAAGCGAGCTAATCGCGTAAGCGGGCGAACAGCGTAAGCGGGCTGACCACGTGTGCAGTCTTACCGCGTAAGAGGGCGGACCTCGTAAGCGAGCGAATCGCGTAAGCGGGCGAACCGCGTAAGAGGGCGAACCTCGTAAGCGAGCTAATCGCGTAAGCGGGCGAACCGCGTAAGCGGGCTGACCACGTGTGCAGTCTTACCGCGTAAGATGGCGGACCTCGTAAGCGAGCGAATCGCGTAAGCGGGCGAACCGCGTTAAAGCCCTGAAAAGGACCGTTCTACAACTACTAGTCCTGAAGAGGACTGTTCTACTACTACTAGCCCTGAAGAGGACTATTGGGGCGGATCTCTGTTGCTTCGGGTTAAGTATTCGGACTGCGGACTATGCCACTTGTCTTTCAACTCGGTTGGTAGCTCCGTTGATCCACACCATTGACTGAAAAACGTCAACATCTTATACCACTGGCTATACAGAGTCAACGAGAATTATATGCACAGCGTGTATTTTAATTTACTTTCATGTTACACGCGAAACAAGAAAGTATAAGCATAGCCATATATTCATTCTGAGTGGCTGTGGCTGTCAATGGTTGTATGTGGGTGCGTGCGTGTGCTCGCTGTGATGGCTTAGCACAGTGTTGATGGTGGATGCTCTTGCTATTGCGTTTGATGACGTCAATGGGGGATCGTAGTGGCTAACTTAGAGAAAATTCCAATGCACAGTGGTAATAAATGACTATGTGCGGATAAAATAACATTTTGTCCGTTACAAGTGGACGAAAAAAAACTGTAACAACACCAGAAATGATCCGAAAAGTGAAGGCCAGATTTGATTGAAATCCACGCCGCAGTGGTAGAAAAATTGCTCGTGAGCTGAACATATCGCGAGAACGGATACAACACATATTAAAAAATGAGTTTGGACTAAAGCCATTGAAGTTCCAAAAAGTGCAAGAGCTCACCGATGCACAAAAAAAAGTTAGACTGGAAAGAGCCAGGGAGTTGCTTCGCTTGCACGAAAGTGGCCAGTTACCGAATTTGGTTTTCTCCGATGAGAAGCCATTCCAAATTGAGCAGTTTGTGAACAAACAAAATGATCGGGTTTACTTGCCAAAAAGGTCAGCTGAAAATGTACACCTTCGATTGGCCACCAGAACTCAAGCGCCGCCGATGGTAATGGTGTGGGCCGCCGTAACGGCCGATGGTCGCTCCCCGCTCGTATTCATCGACCATGGGGTCAAAATAAATGCCGAATATTATCGGGAAAATGTCCTAAAGACAGTATCGGCCGCAGACCATGGACATTCCAACAGGACTCAGCACCATCGCACTCAGCACGCGTCAACCAAGAATGGCTTAAAAAGGAGGTTCCTCGCTTCATTTCTACCCCACAATGGCCACCAAGATCTCCGGATCTCAATCCGTTGGACTTTTGCGCCTGGATCATTTTAGAGAGTAATGTTCGCACTAAAAAATACCAAAATACCGCAGAGCCACTTTCGTGCAGCGTGTGATGGCTTTGTCGGCCGTTTGAAGGCCATAATTCGTGCCAAAGGTGGCCAATTCGAAAAAATCTAAACTGTTTCTAAAATTTTATGTTATTTCCGACATTTCTTGCTTTTGAACAATAAAATTTAAAAAAAAATTATAAAAATATAGCGCTTTACTTTGTTGCATTACATGTCAGGCACCCTGTATACATAGGTCATGTTTCAGAATAAGCAAAGGCAAAATATAGCACCTAAGTAAACAAAATTAATCAAGATGGTACATATGTCTGATCTTATTTTGAAAAATTGCAGTAGGGAATGCCCAAGTATCAATAAATACTCGTACTTTTGTATCAGATTTCGTAAAGATCGTTGGAAATATATAGAGTCCGGAGTCGAAAGCGTGAAATCGGATGGACCTACAGATGGGAGCTATACATTATTCTCAATATTCGACACAGTTCATCCAAATACAAAGAAACACACTCATACATATACTGGTATGTAAAATTTCAGAATGATAGAGGGCAAATTATATAGCATCCATAATCGCAAAATAAAATCGGACAATACATATACAATATATATATGGACAATATATATACGGACAATATATATATGGCAGCTTTATTTAAATCTAAAACTATCGTTACTATTTTAATAGGGTTCGTACTTGGTCCAAAAATTTAAGCCATAGTGCAGTACCAAAGTGTGGTGCAGGGTTGACGAATAAAATACTGACTAACAAGTGAAAGCGTTAAGTTCGGCCTGGGCGAATCTTATATATCCTCCACCATGGATAGCATGTGAATGGTTTCGTGCACAAATAAAGTCATATTACAAAATTTCAGCCTAAGACATTGAAATTTGTGGTTTTTGTTGCGTTAAGAAGGAAAATCTAGAGGGACATTTGTATGGGGGCTATATCAAAACATGGACCTATGGCTACCGTTTTTCGGTAACTTTCACCCACCTAGCTCAAGTATTATAGATTGTAGCGTGATTACAACAGACGGACGGATGGACGGATGAACAGACGGACATGGCTAAATCGTCTTAGAATTTTAAGACGATTAAGAATATACATACTTTATGTGGTCTCAGATCAATATTTAGAGGTGTTATACCCCCCATTCTATGGTAGAGGTAGAGGTGGGAAACTATCGATGTCACTATCGATAGTTAAATTTTTTGTGACTATCGATATTTTCTGCTAAGATTATTTAATATTTTAAAACTATCTATATTTTTGGTCACTATCGATAGTGAATACGAAATGATCCGCCACTAAAGTTGTAACATTAATGCAAACGAACACACAGATTATCAAGCCAAGAAAAGATCCAGCAAATGCGGTAAAAAACAGGCAAAATTCCTAACATGCCAAAACCACATAAAACAAGTGGAAACACGTCTAATCTTCTAGGCAATTTACAACATTGTAATACTTTGCTTATTGAGCCAACAAAGTCTACAATAAGGGAGTACATAACTGAGTTTAGCTCTAACAAGAAAGAATGTTCAGCAAAACTGGACAATTAATTTTCGACAGGCGCACGAAATTAAAAGCAACCAGTAAGGAAAGGCAAAAAGTCGGGCGGGGCCGACTATATAATACCCTACACCTCCCTAACAATGCGATAAGGGTCATTGCCATAATAATTTGGAATAATTGGTAAATGGGTAGAAACATATTATCTAATTCTGAAACGATAATCGCTAAATTAAGCAATATTCGTTCCTAAATTGAGAAACATCTTTCTGGAAAATTTTAATGATCGGAAGTAAAATACAACTTCTATAGCGGTTTGATACCAAATCAGGAGGAACAATCAATATAAATAAATCTGAACCGATCTTCCCTGAATACTCATTCATCTAAAAAGACCTCCTTCTGTCGAATTTCGTACTGATCGCATATAAAATACAGTCTCTACAGCGCCTACATGTCAAATCGGGGGTAACGTATATATGGGGGCTATATCTAAATCTGAACCGATTTCTTCCAAATTTAACAGTGTTCATTCATATAATAAGAAACCTCTTTCTGCCGAATTTCATACTGATCGGATATAAAATAACATTATTACAGCGCTTACAAGTCAAATCGGGGGTAACGTATATATGGGGGCTATATCTAAATCTGAACCGATTTTCTCCGAATTTAGCAGTATTCCTTCATGTAATAAGAAACCTCTTTCTGCCAAATTTTGCACTGATCGGATATAAAATACAGTTTTTACAGCGCTTACATGTCAAATCGGGGGTAACATATATATGGGGGCTATATCTGAATCTGAACCGATTTTCTCCGAATTTAGCAGTATTCCTTCATGTAATAAGAAACCTCTCTTTGCCGAATTTCACACTGATCGGATATAAAATAACATTTTTACAGCAAATCGGGGGTAATGTATATATGTCAAATCGGGGGTAACATATATATGGGGGCTATATCTGAATCTGAACCGATTTTCTCCGAATTTAGCAGTATTCCTTCATGTAATAAGAAACCTCTCTTTGTCGATTTTCGCACTGATCGGATATAAAATAACATTTTTACAGCGCTTACATGTCAAATCGGGGGTAACATATATATGGGGGCTATATCTAAATCTGAACCGATTTCTTCCAAATTTAACAGTGTTCATTCATGTAATAAGAAACCTCTTTCTGCCGAATTTCATACTGATCGGATATAAAATAAAGTTTTTACAGCGCTTACATGTCAAATCGGGGTTAACATATATATGGGGGCTATATCTAAATCTGAACCGATATTAACCAAATTCAATAGGGATCGTTCTTGGGCCAAAAAAAAGATATGTGTAAAGTTTTGTCGAGATCGGACCATAATTGCGACCTGTACTTTGATTACAAGAATACATGCACAGACGGACAGACAGACAGACGGACAGACAGACAGACGGACAGACAGACAGACGGACAGACAGACAGACAGACGGACATAGCTAAATCGACTCAGAAAGTGATTCTAAGTCGATCGGTATAATAAACGATGAGTCTATTTCTTCTCCTTTTGGGTGTTACAAACAAATGCACAAAGTTATAATACCCTGTACCACAGTGTGGTGTAGGGTATAAAAATGTAGGTATGTTGTTTTTGTATGAGCAAAAATATCTATTGATCTCATTATACCCTACACCACACTGTGGTACAGGGTATTATAACTTTGTGCATTTGTTTGTAACACCCAAAAGGAGAAGAAATAGACCCATCGTTTATTATACCGATCGACTTAGAATCACTATCTGAGTTGATTTAGCTATGTCCGTCTGTCTGTCCGTCTGTCTGTGCATGTATTCTTGTAATCAAAGTACAGGTCGCAATTATGGTCCGATCTCGACGAAACTTTACACATATCTTTTTTTTGGCCCAAGGACGAACCCTATTGAATTTGGTTAAAATCGGTTCAGATTTAGATATAGCCCCCATATATATGTTAGCTCCGATTTGACATGTAAGCGCTGTAAAAACTTTATTTTATATCCGATCAGTATGAAATTCAGCAGAAAGAGGTCTCTTATTATATTAATGAACACTGTTAAATTCGGAGCAAATCGGTTCAGATTTAGATATAGCCCCCATATATATGTTACCCCCGATTTTACATGTAAGCGCTGTAAAAAGTGTATTTTTAATCCGATCAGTACGAAATTCGGCAGAAAGAGGTTTCATATTGCATGAATTAATTCTGCCAAATATGAGGGAAATCGGTTCAGATTTAGATATAGGCCCCATATATATGTTACCCCCGATTTTATATGTAAGCGCAGTAAAAAGTGTATTTTTAATCCGATCAGTGTGAAATTCGGCAGAAAGAGGTTTCTTATTACATGAAGGAATACTGCCAAATTCGGAGAAAATCGGTTCAGATTTAGGTATAGCCCCCATATATATGTTAACCCCGATTTTACATGTAAGCGCTGTAAAAAGTGTATTTTTAATCCGATCAATGTGAAATTCGGCAGAAAGAGGTTTCTTATTACATGAAGGAATACTGTAAAATTCGGAGAAAATCGGTTCAGATTTAGATATAGCCCCCATATATATGTTACCCCCGATTTTACATGTAAGCGCTGTAAAAAGTGTATTTTTAATCCGATCAGTACGAAATTCGGCAGAAAGAGGTTTCTTATTACATGAATTAACACTGCAAAATTTGAGGGAAATCGGTTCAGAGTTAGATATAGCCCCCATATATAGGTTACTGCCGATTTGACATGTAAATGCTGTAGAAACTATATTTTATATCCGATCAGTTCGAAATTCGGCAGAAAGAGTTTTCTTATTACTCGAAGGAATACTGCCAAATTCGGAGAAAATCGGTTCAGATTTAGATATAGCCCCCATACATATGTTACCCCCGATTTGGCATGTAAATGCTGTAGAAACTGTATTTTATATACGATCAGTGCGAAATTCGGCAGAAAGAGGTCTTTTTACATGAATGAGTATTCAGGGAAAATCGGTTCAGATTTATATATAACCTCCATTTACATGTTCCTCCTGATTTGGTATCAAAGCGCTATAGAAGTTGTACTTTACTTCCGATCATTTATATTTACCGGAAAGATGTTTCTCAATTTAGGAACAAATATTGCTTAATATGGCGATTATCGGCTCAGAATTAGATAATATGTTGCTGCCGACGTACCAATTATTCCAAATTAGTATCGCAATGACATTTATCGCATTGTTACGGAGGTGTAGGGTATTATATAGTCGGCCCCGCCCGACTTTCTGCCTTTCCTTACTGGTTTTTAACTCGTATACATTAAAAAATGGACGTAATCAGTTTAGTTTTTCTGCATTGAACTAAGAAAATAAAAAGTTGTTCTGTTTTGTTAAACAAATTGAATTATTTATTTATTTATATGAATTACAATACAAAGTAAATTTATATTCTAATTTTACGGTCCTGGGAAGCCGGGTTACAAAAACCATGTGGCTAGATTTTACAGCGACAGACCAGAGCCTCTGATGGGAATCGCACCCACGACCCCCAAACTCATAGGCGAGCACGCTACCAACTCACTTACTGGGGCGCTCTTAAATTATTTATTTAACGTATAAAAGCTTTTATTTGAGGACTATTAAAATTCGATGGTATCGTCGATATATCGATATTTTTGTTAAGATTTGATAGTTGAGAATCGATATATCGATGGCTTTTTTTAAAACTATCGAAACTATCCGATAGCGCCACTATCGATAGTTTGCCACCTCTGGGTGGAGGGTATACAAATATGGTAAATGTATAGTAGATAAGAACAGTAGGAATCACAATAAGTACTCGTAAGATGCTATATATGGGGGCTATATCAAAACATTGGCCGATATGGCCCATTTGCAATCCCAAACAACCTGCAACTATAAGAAATATTTGTACCAAATTTGATCAACCTAGCTCTATTATTACGGACTGTAGCGTGATTACAACGGACGGACGGACATGGCTAAATCGTCTTAGAATTTTACGACGATTAAGAATATATATACTTTATGGGGTCTCAGATCAATATTTAGAGGTGTTACAAACGGAGTGACAAAATGAATATACCCCCATCCTATGGTGGAGGGTATAAGAACATAACAAGTAAGAAAATTTCAGACGGGTTAACCGACTAAGGAATACCCTCACTTTATGAGTAATGTGATACGGTACAACGGATGGGAGATGCCAGAACGTTGAAAAAATAGTTTTTTGTCAGTCTATGAAAATAATATGAAATCATTTAGATGATTGCTGCAGAAGTTATGAGCATGTTGTGTTTCAATAAATCTGTCAATTTGTGCTGGGGACTAGAAATGGCTGGACGAAAATGCCTATTTTGCGCTGAAATGTAGATACTTCAAAGTCATTGCACTGTACCAAATTGTAGGCATTTATCTGCACTGTTCTTAACGTTATGAGTCATTCAATTTTGATTTGATTTGGCGATTTTGTTGGGCTTGGCAAACATGCCCATTTTTTACCGGACTGGAGGCACTATAGAAGCATTAAACTGCACAAAATTTCAAGTATTTATATGCACGGGCATTAAAGTTGGTAGCAGTTAACTTTTTGCATAAATAAGGTACGGTAAGGTATAAGTAAGGTACCAAAAGAGGGGAGGCCATTTCGCCCATTTTTCTCAGGCTGATAGAGACAGAAAAACTATTACTATGTGTGGAATTAGATTCAGATAAGTAGTAAATAAATTATAAGAGAATCAATATTTCATTAAATTTTAACCCTTTGTGAGGGAGGGTTAAAATTCAACCTAGCTTGAGCTAGAAAAAAAATATTATCTCATACCAAATTTGATGTCAATCCGTTACTCCTTTCTAGAGTCATCGTGCGCTCCAGCCAGCAGACAGACGGACGGACATTGTTCAAATGACTTAAAAAGTCTTATTTAATAACATATAGACATAGTAAAGGGTCCGCCAAATAACTTTTTTTTTTGAAAACATCGCGTAAAACATCGAGTGTAGCTTCGGCTGTGTGGCACGTAGCGCCGTCCTGTTGAAACCAAATGTTGCTAATACCCTCCTCTTCAATTTTTGTGAACAAAAATTCGTTCAACATGGCCCGATAACGATCGCCATGGACTGTAACGGCCACTCCTTGCTCATTTGCGAAGAAAAATGGCCCAATTATGCCTCTGGAACAAAATCCGCACCAAACAGTGACTCGTTTTGGGTGTATCGGCTTTTCAATGTATGCGTGCGGGTTTTCTGTGCCCCAAATGCGACAATTTTGCTTGATTACATACCCGCCAAGATCAAAATGAGCTTCGTCTGAAAAGATGATTTTTTTTGGCAAAATCGGCATCTTCTGTAAGTCGATCGCTCCCAGCATTGTTCAAGCGTATACACAACCATATTCGTTCAGCGGAAGGATAAAACTAATTATCTGTCAAATCAGACATGAGCTAAGTGTTACCATTCACGAAATAAGAACTAGTTGAAAAAAAACGTTAGATAGCGGACCCTTTATTATATCATTTGCTACGGACCAAAAGTGTAACACATCGAAGGAGTGACCTAAGTCCCCAACTATGTTCGTCGGATATCCGTTTGGGGTCATTTTAATTTGAATGAGTAATGTCCGTCCGTCTGTCTGTCTGCTGGGTGGTGCGCACGATAACTCTAGGAAGGAATAACTGATTGACTCCAAATTTGGTATGCGGCCATAGGCAAGCCGCTTTTGGTAAGTCTTTCTTATTTGTAATACGCTGTCTTTAGTGAAACGAGGCGTATATCATTTGCAACGGGCCAAAAGTTTAACATATCGAAGGAGTGACCTAAGATCCCCAGCATACTCGCGGATTTCCGTTATGGTACACTCCTTCTAATACCTCCCCCATAAAGTGTTAAAATTTGGTGAAATATTTCTTCTTTAATAACATATAGACTACCAATTGAATTCTTCTGAATTTCCACACATAGTATTACTTGTGAAAAATTGGTGAAGTTTCCGCTCCCATTTTGGCACCCACACACAAATGAACCATTTTGCAGCAAATATGAATAGAATATAACTTTAAAAACAGTGGATACAAATACTTGAAATTTTTCACTGTGAAATGCCTTTATAGTACCTACCGTAAAGCGAACCAGTAAGGAACGGCAGAAAGTCGGGCGGGCCGACTATATAATACCCTACACCTCCCTAACAATGCGATAAGGGTCATTGCCACAATTATTTGGAATAACTGGTAAATTGGTAAGAACATATTATCTAATTCTGAGTCGAGATCGGGCCATAATTGCCATCTGTACTTTGATTACAAGAATACATGCACAGACAGACGGACAGACAGAGAGACGGACACAGCTAAATTAACTCAGAAAGTGATTCTAAGTCGATCGTTATAATAAAAGATGGACAAATTTCTTCTCCTTTTGGGTTTTACAAACAAATGCATAAAGTTATAATACCCTGTGCCACAGTGTGGTGTAAAAATGGGCGTTATTGCAGTGCCCCTTTGGTACACCCCCCTACAAAGGTACAATTTTGTACCAATAACTTTAACAACATCGCATAGAAATATGTAAAAACATTTAACTTAACTCTCATATCGTGAATTCCGATGCATATAAATACTCAAAATTGTTGCACTGTGTAAAGATTTTAAAATAATACAGTCTTATTAAAATGGGAGTTATTATCACACCCATTTTAGTACCTCCGATACAAAAGCAGCCAGGACATACAAAAATTAAATAGCTCATAATATAAGTACATATACTGAAATTTCTTAATTGTTTTAGATTCTTAGTTAGATTATTTGTCTGTTGATTACAACGGAAGGACATGGCTAAATCATCTTAAAATTTTACCACGATTAAGATTATTTACGGTGAGTTCTAAAATGATTGGAAAGTATAAAAAATACTTTGTGTGACATTTATGGCGAATTTGTTTCTGCAAAAAAGTGCAACACTTGCATTGCCTTATCCCGAAAACTGCACTATTTTATATCCTTTTTGGAAATTTAGAAAGTTTAGTTGTGCTAAATTCGAGTAACTAAATTAACAAATTTCAAAAAAGTAACACAAAAGTGCAGTTTTCGGGATAAGCAAACAATTTTTCAGAAGAGCAAAAAAAAAATATTTTATTGTCACATTATTTGAGTTTCAATCGGAGAATTATTCTAAGTCGATCTTTTTGTGTATTACCAAAAATGCACAAATTTATAATACTCTGTACCACAGAGTGTTGTAGGCTACCAGCTATTTCGCTGCATGGCCGAATTTACACAGGAATGTTTATGAAATCTTGTGGAGATGACATTGGAACAAAGATCAAATAGTATTCAATTCTGTTCGTAATTTTTACATGAATGACATACAAAAATGCGTATGCTCGCAAGTCTCTACATATACATATGTCATATTTGTCACTACGAAATTTCGCATTTGCCATTATCCACAATTTGAATTTTGAAAACTAATCTTTTTGGATTATAGTTATATATATGTATATGTTCCTTCTTAACGCTGGCAACTTTAATTTTTCTGTATTATAAACTAGCGGGACAGTGTACCTTGTATTATACAGTCTGCTCCGCTAGACCTTAGCCTCTATTTCCTTGTTTATGAACTCATTTGTTGTCAAACGCATAACGCTGAACTCATCAATAAACATCTCACGTGCCATTTGGGGGTGGCAATTGCACCATATGTGCAACTTTTTGCTCAGACGTTCATTGACTATCGCCAAATCTTAGCTGTAACAGCGAATAATTTTAAGCGATTTTTTTACTTTGATTGATGTTCTATATATATTTCTGCGCTGCGTCATTACCAAGGTGATAGACATTTTTCTCGTTAAAATAAATTGTATTTATATAAATAACCTCAATTAACCCAGCATCCAGTTAATTTCTTCTTTGCATGGATCGACATTTACACCCATCGTTTTAAATCTTTTTAATTTTTCGTTATCTCAACATGACGTGAATCATGAGGATGATTAAATTTCATTTGCTCGCATTTATACTGCTCCTTTTCGCTAATGACAATGCACTATATGTGACCTTTGAAATTTCGCAAAAGGTTTCTTATAAGAGGAGAAAGTGGGATACCATCTCTTAATTCCGAAAAATGTTAGTAAAATTAAAAATGTACATTTATTTACTTTATCTACCTGCGGGGCCAAACATTAATTTTATGGTATATGGGAAGAGAAAAAAAAAAAAAAAAAACTCTGTGTTTGAAACAATGGACTGTGGTACAGGGTATTATGACTTGGAGCATTTTTTTGTAACATCCAAAAAGGGAAGAGATAGACACATAGTTTATTATACCGATCGACATAGACTCACTTTTTTGAGTCGATTTAGCCATGTCTGTCGGTCCGTCCGTTTATATATTTTTGTGATCAAAGTACACGTCGCAATTATGGTCCGAACTCAACGAAACTTTGCACATATCCCTATTGAATTTGGTTAAAATTGGTTTAGATTTACATATAGCTCCCATATATACAGGAGCGCGGGAATTTGCTTTTTTGCACTGCAGTCTGTGGCGGCACTGTTGGTCGAAGAGAGTGAAGAGTGTGCGTGGCTGACGGGAGATTTATATTCGGCTGCCTTTTAGTTGTCATAATGCATTGGACACGTGAGAAGAGGTCATTTTGTGTTGAAGCGTATTTTTGAAATGGATATTTTTTACATCTTGCCGTAACAGTGAGCTCCGAACGGTACTTGCCTATGATACATGATTTTTTTCAGCCGGCTCTTGAGGCAATGCAATTAGAGGATACATGGTTCCAAAAGGAACCATCCCAACACCTTGGAAGAACTAATTAACAATACTGAGGCTGAAATTGGCAGAATACCAGTCGACGTGCTTGTTAGAGTTCATGAAAACTTCAGAGCACGTATGCAGCAGTGTGTGGATAGCGAAGGTCGACATTTGCCAGATACACTATTTAAAACCATGTAATTTAAAAATTCCCTTACTGTTCAATATAATTAAAGTACGAAATAAATTTTTCTAAGGTTCATAACTTTTTTATTTCATTCCCAAATAAGCAAATTACCGAGCTCCACCCTGTATTTAACTCGGATTTGACATGTAAGCGCTGTATCCGATCCGTACGAAATTCGTCAGAAAGATTTTTTTATAACGTTAAGGAACACTGTCAATTTTAAGGAAAATCGGTTCAGATTTAGATATAGCCCCATTATATGTAAATGTTCCTACCGTTTTGATATTAAAGCGCTATAGATATATAGATGTATAGATATGTACTTTACTTCCGATTGTTATGAAATTTGGCAGAAAGAAGTTTCTTAATTTACGAACGAATAATTTGGCGATGGATAGAAATAGTCACATTATTTATATGAATTACAATACAAAGTAAATTTATATTCCAACTTTACGGTCCAGGGAAAAGCTGGGTTACAAAGACCATGTGGCTAGATTTTGCAGCGACAGACCAGAGCCTCTGGTTGGACCCCACGACCCCCAAACTCAAAGGCGGGCATGCTACCTACTTACCTACTGGGGCGCTCCTATTTAAACAGTATATTACGCCCGATCTTTATATAATTTGACAGAAATTAGGCTTTTGATCGAAATTGATGAAAATCTGTTTAGATTATGTACAGTAGGGATACAACTTTTTTTTTTGCGTGCAAAATACCACTCCACTACCATGTGGGGAATATTGTTCTGATAATAAAAACCCGATTTTAAGTGGATTCGATGAAAAAAGATTCCGCACCGCAAGCGATTTCTAAAGAGCTTTATATTTTTTAAAAATTATGATTTATAAATTACTAGCTGGACCCGGTCCACTTCGTTGCCCCAGATTGAGATTTCCGATACCGTCCATTGTTGAACCAATCACGAATTCTGCCACCAAATACATATACAACCAGTAAGGAAAGGCTAAAGTCGGGCGGTGCCGACTATATAATACCCTACACCACTCTCGAAATATTGAATAACTCTGATATATAAATTTTGTAATTCATGTATAAATTGTTTACATAAATTTACTTTTGGGACATTTTATACTTAAATAATACCCTGTACCACAGTGTGGTGTTAGGTATAACAACGATTGGATCTAAAGAGCCAAATCGGATGAAACATATATATGGTAGCTATAGCTAATAACCGATTTTCTTCAAATTCGGTAGTGTTGGTTCATGGATCAAGAAACTCTACCATTCTAAATTTCAACACGATTGGACTTAAAATACAGCTTTTATAGGACTAAAGGGCCAAATCGGACGAAACATATATATGGGAGCTATAGCTAAATCTGCACCGATTTTCTTCAAATTCGGCAATGTTGGTCCATGGATCAAGAAACTCTACCATTCTAAATTTCAAAACGATTGGATGTAAAATACAGCTTTTATAGGACTAAAGGGCTAATTCAAACGAAACATATATATGGGAGCTATATCTAAATCTGAACCGATTTTCTTCAAGTTCGGCAATGTTGGTTCATGGATCAAGAAACTCTACCATTCTAAATTTCAAAACGATCGGATGTAAAATACAGCTTCTATAGGACTAAAGGGCCAAATCGGACGAAACATATATATGGGAGCTATAGCTAAATCTTAACCGATTTTCTTCAAATTTGGCAATGTTGGTTCATGGATCAAGAAACTCTACCATTCTAAATTTCAAAGCGATCGGATGTAAAATACAACTTCTATAGAACTAAAGGACCAAATCGGACGAAAGATATATATGGGAGCTATATCTAAATCTGCACCGATTTTCTTCAAATTCGGCAATGTTGGTCCATGGATCAAGAAACTCTACCATTCTAAATTTCAAAACGATCGGATGTAAAATACAGCTTCTATAGGACTAAAGGGCCAAATCGGACGAAACATATATATGGGAGCTATAGCTAAATCTTAACCGATTTTCTTCAAATTCGGCAATGTTGGTCCATGGATCAAGAAACTCTACCATTCTAAATTTCAAAACGATCGGATGTAAAATACAGCTTCTATAGGACTAAAGGGCCAAATCGGACGAAACATATATATGGGAGCTATAGCTAAATCTTAACCGATTTTCTTCAAATTCGGCAATGTTGGTTCATGGATCAAGAAACTCTACCATTCTAAATTTCAAAACGATCGGATGTAAAATACAGCTTCTATAGGACTAAAGGACCAAATCGGACGAAAGATATATATGGGAGCTATATCTAAATCTGAACCGATTTTCTTCAAGTTCGGCAATGTTGGTTCATGGATCAAGAAACTCTACCATTCTAAATTTCAAAACGATCGGATGTAAAATACAGCTTCTATAGGACTAAAGGGCCAAATCGGACGAAACATATATATGGGAGCTATAGCTAAATCTTAACCGATTTTCTTCAAATTCAGCAATGTTGGTTCATGGATCAAGAAACTCTACCATTCTAAATTTCAAAACGATCGGATGTAAAATACAGCTTCTATAGGACTAAAGGGCCAAATCGGACGAAAGATATATATGGGAGCTATATCTAAATCTGAACCGATTTCAACCAAATTCAATAGCGATCTTAACAGCCGCGAAATACTCTAAACTGCAAAATTTCAGAACGATCGGAGTGAAATTGAGACCTGTTTTGCGATCAAATTCGGCAATGTTGGTTCATGGATCAAGAAACTCTACCATTCTAAATTTCAAAACGATCGGATGTAAAATACAGCTTCTATAGGACTAAAGGGCCAAATCGGACGAAACATATATATGGGAGCTATAGCTAAATCTGCACCGATTTTCTTCAAATTCGGCAATGTTGGTCCATGGATCAAGAAACTCTACCATTCTAAATTTCAAAACGATTGGATGTAAAATACAGCTTTTATAAAATACAACTTCTATAGAACTAAAGGTCCAAATCGGACGAAAGATATATCTGGGAGCTATATCTAAATCTGCACCGATTTTCTTCAAATTCGGCAATGTTGGTCCATGGATCAAGAAACTCTACCATTCTAAATTTCAAAACGATCGGATGTAAAATACAGCTTCTATAGGACTAAAGGGCCAAATCGGACGAAACATATATATGGGAGCTATAGCTAAATCTTAACCGATTTTCTTCAAATTCGGCAATGTTGGTTCATGGATCAAGAAACTCTACCATTCTAAATTTCAAAACGATCGGATGTAAAATACAGCTTCTATAGGACTAAAGGACCAAATCGGACGAAAGATATATATGGGAGCTATATCTAAATCTGAACCGATTTTCTTCAAGTTCGGCAATGTTGGTTCATGGATCAAGAAACTCTACCATTCTAAATTTCAAAACGATCGGATGTAAAATACAGCTTCTATAGGACTAAAGGGCCAAATCGGACGAAACATATATATGGGAGCTATAGCTAAATCTTAACCGATTTTCTTCAAATTCAGCAATGTTGGTTCATGGATCAAGAAACTCTACCATTCTAAATTTCAAAACGATCGGATGTAAAATACAGCTTCTATAGGACTAAAGGGCCAAATCGGACGAAAGATATATATGGGAGCTATATCTAAATCTGAACCGATTTCAACCAAATTCAATAGCGATCTTAACAGCCGCGAAATACTCTAAACTGCAAAATTTCAGAACGATCGGAGTGAAATTGCGACCTGTAGTCGACGAACAACTTTACATGGACGGACGGACGGACGGACGGACGGACGGACGGACATCGTTAAATCGACTCAGCTAGTGATTCTGAGTCGATCGGTATACTTTAAGGTGGGTCTAGCTGTGTTATTTTAAGGTGTTACAAATATCTGCCGTGAAACAAACTTATAATACCCTGTACCACAGTGTGGTGTAGGGTATAAAAAATAACAGCACTCTCGCTAACAAATTGTGCAAGATATCTTAATCAGGGATGTAACGAATATTCGTAATATGTAACGCGGATTATTCGCATCATTTTAACATTCGCATTCGCAAAAACCATCTTTGGATTATTCGCTTTCGCAAAAATATATTTCAGTATTCGCTTCCATTTGTTAAAAGTGTTAAAACTCCTTATTCCCCTCACAGAAATTGAAGATATTAATACCAATGAAAACCTCTGCCACTTCCCTTCAAAACAGTTGAAAAAATATGTTTGTCTTTGTAGTAACAGGAGGTAAAAATATGGAAAACATTCTTAATACTTGAACATCCGGGCAAAGTATCAATTCAGTTCTTTAAATTTGTTGGTACTAAAGGGTCAAACTATTACTAATCGCTTTCGCATTCGCATTCACAATAAATATATTTCAATATTCGCTTTCGCTAAAGTCACTTTCGTTACATCCCTAATCTTAATTTCAAAATGTGGCTTCCATGGGTTTGTCTGATCGCTCCCATTTTGAACTAATCACGTAGACTGCCACCAGATACATATAAACAGAATTATCGTACTATCGCTACTAAATTGTGCAAGATAGCTCAAATTTGGGCTATATGGGCGGGACCACGCCCTTTGGTCTGATCCCGGTAATTTTTAGACTAATCACGTAGGCTTCCACCAGACACACGCAGAATTACAGCACTCTCGCTAACAAATTGTGCAAGATATCTAAATTTCCACATTTGACTTATATGGGTGGGGCCACGCCCATTAGTCTGATCCCGCCCAATTACGCGGACTGCTACCAGATGCATATTCGCAAAATTTTAGCACTCTCTTTAACAAATTGTGTAAGATATCTCAATTTCAATATTTGGCTTACATGGGCGGGACCACGCCCATTGCGACTACAACCAGATACATGTACACAAAATTTCAGCTCTCTCGCTAACAAATGGTGCAAGATATCAATTTTTTTAAATTTTGCTTATATGGGCGGTGCCACGCCCATTGGTCCGATCCCGCCCATTTTTGGACCAATCACGTAGACTGCCACCAGATACATATGTACAACATTACAGCACTCTAGGTAACAAATTGTGCAAGATATATCAATTTAAAAATTTGGCTTATATGGGCGGTACCACGCCCATTGTTCCGTTCCCGCCCATTTTTGGACCAATCACGTAGACTACCACCAGATACATATGCACAACATTTTATGAATTTCTGCTGGAGTGATACCGTCTGGTCCAGGTGACTTCAAGGGCTCAAAACTATTAATGGCCCAGCTTATTCTGGATCTCTCAGTCAACAAGCTAGCGACGCTCGCAGTCCACTCGCACTCTTGTTGGTCATGCTGATCCTCTGGTTCTGTTAGAAAGTTCCCCGGGAAATATGTGTGTCGAGCAGTACATTGAGCGACTGCTCGCTGTTTTTGGGTCCAATTATTTGCCTCATCTTATTCTGGATCTCTCAGTCAACAAGCTAGCGACGCTCGCAGTCCACTCGCACTCTTGTTTGTCATGCCGATTCTCTGGTTCTGTTAGAGAGTTCCCCGGGAAATATGTGTGTCGAGCAGTACATTGAGCGACTGCTCGCTGTTTTTGGTCCAATTATTTGCCTCATCCTGCAAGTAACCCACTGTACAGGGTGAAGCTGATCATATTTTGGTCCATGGATCAAGAAACTCTACCATTCTAAATTTCAAAACGATCGGATGTAAAATACAGCTTCTATAGGACTAAAGGGCCAAATCGGACGAAACATATATATGGGAGCTATAGCTAAATCTTAACCGATTTTCTTCAAATTCGGCAATGTTGGTCCATGGATCAAGAAACTCTACCATTCTAAATTTCAAAACGATCGGATGTAAAATACAGCTTCTATAGGACTAAAGGGCCAAATCGGACGAAACATATATATGGGAGCTATAGCTAAATCTTAACCGATTTTCATCAAATTCGGCAATGTTGGTTCATGGATCAAGAAACTCTACCATTCTAAATTTCAAAACGATCGGATGTAAAATACAGCTTCTATAGGACTAAAGGACCAAATCGGACGAAAGATATATATGGGAGCTATATCTAAATCTGAACCGATTTTCTTCAAGTTCGGCAATGTTGGTTCATGGATCAAGAAACTCTACCATTCTAAATTTCAAAACGATCGGATGTAAAATACAGCTTCTATAGGACTAAAGGGCCAAATCGGACGAAACATATATATGGGAGCTATAGCTAAATCTTAACCGATTTTCTTCAAATTCAGCAATGTTGGTTCATGGATCAAGAAACTCTACCATTCTAAATTTCAAAACGATCGGATGTAAAATACAGCTTCTATAGGACTAAAGGGCCAAATCGGACGAAAGATATATATGGGAGCTATATCTAAATCTGAACCGATTTCAACCAAATTCAATAGCGATCTTAACAGCCGCGAAATACTCTAAACTGCAAAATTTCAGAACGATCGGAGTGAAATTGAGACCTGTTTTGCGATCAAATTCGGCAATGTTGGTTCATGGATCAAGAAACTCTACCATTCTAAATTTCAAAACGATCGGATGTAAAATACAGCTTCTATAGGACTAAAGGGCCAAATCGGACGAAAGATATATATGGGAGCTATATCTAAATCTGAACCGATTTCAACCAAATTCAATAGCGATCTTAACAGCCGCGAAATACTCTAAACTGCAAAATTTCAGAACGATCGGAGTGAAATTGCGACCTGTAGTCGACGAACAACTTTACATGGACGGACGGACGGACGGACGGACGGACGGACGGACATCGTTAAATCGACTCAGCTAGTGATTCTGAGTCGATCGGTATACTTTAAGGTGGGTCTAGCTGTGTTATTTTAAGGTGTTACAAATATCTGCCGTGAAACAAACTTATAATACCCTGTACCACAGTGTGGTGTAGGGTATAAAAAATAACAGCACTCTCGCTAACAAATTGTGCAAGATATCTTAATCAGGGATGTAACGAATATTCGTAATATGTAACGCGGATTATTCGCATCATTTTAACATTCGCATTCGCAAAAACCATCTTTGGATTATTCGCTTTCGCAAAAATATATTTCAGTATTCGCTTCCATTTGTTAAAAGTGTTAAAACTCCTTATTCCCCTCACAGAAATTGAAGATATTAATACCAATGAAAACCTCTGCCACTTCCCTTCAAAACAGTTGAAAAAATATGTTTGTCTTTGTAGTAACAGGAGGTAAAAATATGGAAAACATTCTTAATACTTGAACATCCGGGCAAAGTATCAATTCAGTTCTTTAAATTTGTTGGTACTAAAGGGTCAAACTATTACTAATCGCTTTCGCATTCGCATTCACAATAAATATATTTCAATATTCGCTTTCGCTAAAGTCACTTTCGTTACATCCCTAATCTTAATTTCAAAATGTGGCTTCCATGGGTTTGTCTGATCGCTCCCATTTTGAACTAATCACGTAGACTGCCACCAGATACATATAAACAGAATTATCGTACTATCGCTACTAAATTGTGCAAGATAGCTCAAATTTGGGCTATATGGGCGGGACCACGCCCTTTGGTCTGATCCCGGTAATTTTTAGACTAATCACGTAGGCTTCCACCAGACACACGCAGAATTACAGCACTCTCGCTAACAAATTGTGCAAGATATCTAAATTTCCACATTTGACTTATATGGGTGGGGCCACGCCCATTAGTCTGATCCCGCCCAATTACGCGGACTGCTACCAGATGCATATTCGCAAAATTTTAGCACTCTCTTTAACAAATTGTGTAAGATATCTCAATTTCAATATTTGGCTTACATGGGCGGGACCACGCCCATTGCGACTACAACCAGATACATGTACACAAAATTTCAGCTCTCTCGCTAACAAATGGTGCAAGATATCAATTTTTTTAAATTTTGCTTATATGGGCGGTGCCACGCCCATTGGTCCGATCCCGCCCATTTTTGGACCAATCACGTAGACTGCCACCAGATACATATGTACAACATTACAGCACTCTAGGTAACAAATTGTGCAAGATATATCAATTTAAAAATTTGGCTTATATGGGCGGTACCACGCCCATTGTTCCGTTCCCGCCCATTTTTGGACCAATCACGTAGACTACCACCAGATACATATGCACAACATTTTATGAATTTCTGCTGGAGTGATACCGTCTGGTCCAGGTGACTTCAAGGGCTCAAAACTATTAATGGCCCAGCTTATTCTGGATCTCTCAGTCAACAAGCTAGCGACGCTCGCAGTCCACTCGCACTCTTGTTGGTCATGCTGATCCTCTGGTTCTGTTAGAAAGTTCCCCGGGAAATATGTGTGTCGAGCAGTACATTGAGCGACTGCTCGCTGTTTTTGGGTCCAATTATTTGCCTCATCTTATTCTGGATCTCTCAGTCAACAAGCTAGCGACGCTCGCAGTCCACTCGCACTCTTGTTTGTCATGCCGATTCTCTGGTTCTGTTAGAGAGTTCCCCGGGAAATATGTGTGTCGAGCAGTACATTGAGCGACTGCTCGCTGTTTTTGGTCCAATTATTTGCCTCATCCTGCAAGTAACCCACTGTACAGGGTGAAGCTGATCATATTTTGGTCCATGGATCAAGAAACTCTACCATTCTAAATTTCAAAACGATCGGATGTAAAATACAGCTTCTATAGGACTAAAGGGCCAAATCGGACGAAACATATATATGGGAGCTATAGCTAAATCTTAACCGATTTTCTTCAAATTCGGCAATGTTGGTCCATGGATCAAGAAACTCTACCATTCTAAATTTCAAAACGATCGGATGTAAAATACAGCTTCTATAGGACTAAAGGGCCAAATCGGACGAAACATATATATGGGAGCTATAGCTAAATCTTAACCGATTTTCATCAAATTCGGCAATGTTGGTTCATGGATCAAGAAACTCTACCATTCTAAATTTCAAAACGATCGGATGTAAAATACAGCTTCTATAGGACTAAAGGACCAAATCGGACGAAAGATATATATGGGAGCTATATCTAAATCTGAACCGATTTTCTTCAAGTTCGGCAATGTTGGTTCATGGATCAAGAAACTCTACCATTCTAAATTTCAAAACGATCGGATGTAAAATACAGCTTCTATAGGACTAAAGGGCCAAATCGGACGAAACATATATATGGGAGCTATAGCTAAATCTTAACCGATTTTCTTCAAATTCAGCAATGTTGGTTCATGGATCAAGAAACTCTACCATTCTAAATTTCAAAACGATCGGATGTAAAATACAGCTTCTATAGGACTAAAGGGCCAAATCGGACGAAAGATATATATGGGAGCTATATCTAAATCTGAACCGATTTCAACCAAATTCAATAGCGATCTTAACAGCCGCGAAATACTCTAAACTGCAAAATTTCAGAACGATCGGAGTGAAATTGAGACCTGTTTTGCGATCAAATTCGGCAATGTTGGTTCATGGATCAAGAAACTCTACCATTCTAAATTTCAAAACGATCGGATGTAAAATACAGCTTCTATAGGACTAAAGGGCCAAATCGGACGAAACATATATATGGGAGCTATAGCTAAATCTGCACCGATTTTCTTCAAATTCGGCAATGTTGGTCCATGGATCAAGAAACTCTACCATTCTAAATTTCAAAACGATTGGATGTAAAATACAGCTTTTATAAAATACAACTTCTATAGAACTAAAGGTCCAAATCGGACGAAAGATATATCTGGGAGCTATATCTAAATCTGCACCGATTTTCTTCAAATTCGGCAATGTTGGTCCATGGATCAAGAAACTCTACCATTCTAAATTTCAAAACGATCGGATGTAAAATACAGCTTCTATAGGACTAAAGGGCCAAATCGGACGAAACATATATATGGGAGCTATAGCTAAATCTTAACCGATTTTCTTCAAATTCGGCAATGTTGGTTCATGGATCAAGAAACTCTACCATTCTAAATTTCAAAACGATCGGATGTAAAATACAGCTTCTATAGGACTAAAGGACCAAATCGGACGAAAGATATATATGGGAGCTATATCTAAATCTGAACCGATTTTCTTCAAGTTCGGCAATGTTGGTTCATGGATCAAGAAACTCTACCATTCTAAATTTCAAAACGATCGGATGTAAAATACAGCTTCTATAGGACTAAAGGGCCAAATCGGACGAAACATATATATGGGAGCTATAGCTAAATCTTAACCGATTTTCTTCAAATTCAGCAATGTTGGTTCATGGATCAAGAAACTCTACCATTCTAAATTTCAAAACGATCGGATGTAAAATACAGCTTCTATAGGACTAAAGGGCCAAATCGGACGAAAGATATATATGGGAGCTATATCTAAATCTGAACCGATTTCAACCAAATTCAATAGCGATCTTAACAGCCGCGAAATACTCTAAACTGCAAAATTTCAGAACGATCGGAGTGAAATTGCGACCTGTAGTCGACGAACAACTTTACATGGACGGACGGACGGACGGACGGACGGACGGACATCGTTAAATCGACTCAGCTAGTGATTCTGAGTCGATCGGTATACTTTAAGGTGGGTCTAGCTGTGTTATTTTAAGGTGTTACAAATATCTGCCGTGAAACAAACTTATAATACCCTGTACCACAGTGTGGTGTAGGGTATAAAAAATAACAGCACTCTCGCTAACAAATTGTGCAAGATATCTTAATCAGGGATGTAACGAATATTCGTAATATGTAACGCGGATTATTCGCATCATTTTAACATTCGCATTCGCAAAAACCATCTTTGGATTATTCGCTTTCGCAAAAATATATTTCAGTATTCGCTTCCATTTGTTAAAAGTGTTAAAACTCCTTATTCCCCTCACAGAAATTGAAGATATTAATACCAATGAAAACCTCTGCCACTTCCCTTCAAAACAGTTGAAAAAATATGTTTGTCTTTGTAGTAACAGGAGGTAAAAATATGGAAAACATTCTTAATACTTGAACATCCGGGCAAAGTATCAATTCAGTTCTTTAAATTTGTTGGTACTAAAGGGTCAAACTATTACTAATCGCTTTCGCATTCGCATTCACAATAAATATATTTCAATATTCGCTTTCGCTAAAGTCACTTTCGTTACATCCCTAATCTTAATTTCAAAATGTGGCTTCCATGGGTTTGTCTGATCGCTCCCATTTTGAACTAATCACGTAGACTGCCACCAGATACATATAAACAGAATTATCGTACTATCGCTACTAAATTGTGCAAGATAGCTCAAATTTGGGCTATATGGGCGGGACCACGCCCTTTGGTCTGATCCCGGTAATTTTTAGACTAATCACGTAGGCTTCCACCAGACACACGCAGAATTACAGCACTCTCGCTAACAAATTGTGCAAGATATCTAAATTTCCACATTTGACTTATATGGGTGGGGCCACGCCCATTAGTCTGATCCCGCCCAATTACGCGGACTGCTACCAGATGCATATTCGCAAAATTTTAGCACTCTCTTTAACAAATTGTGTAAGATATCTCAATTTCAATATTTGGCTTACATGGGCGGGACCACGCCCATTGCGACTACAACCAGATACATGTACACAAAATTTCAGCTCTCTCGCTAACAAATGGTGCAAGATATCAATTTTTTTAAATTTTGCTTATATGGGCGGTGCCACGCCCATTGGTCCGATCCCGCCCATTTTTGGACCAATCACGTAGACTGCCACCAGATACATATGTACAACATTACAGCACTCTAGGTAACAAATTGTGCAAGATATATCAATTTAAAAATTTGGCTTATATGGGCGGTACCACGCCCATTGTTCCGTTCCCGCCCATTTTTGGACCAATCACGTAGACTACCACCAGATACATATGCACAACATTTTATGAATTTCTGCTGGAGTGATACCGTCTGGTCCAGGTGACTTCAAGGGCTCAAAACTATTAATGGCCCAGCTTATTCTGGATCTCTCAGTCAACAAGCTAGCGACGCTCGCAGTCCACTCGCACTCTTGTTGGTCATGCTGATCCTCTGGTTCTGTTAGAAAGTTCCCCGGGAAATATGTGTGTCGAGCAGTACATTGAGCGACTGCTCGCTGTTTTTGGGTCCAATTATTTGCCTCATCTTATTCTGGATCTCTCAGTCAACAAGCTAGCGACGCTCGCAGTCCACTCGCACTCTTGTTTGTCATGCCGATTCTCTGGTTCTGTTAGAGAGTTCCCCGGGAAATATGTGTGTCGAGCAGTACATTGAGCGACTGCTCGCTGTTTTTGGTCCAATTATTTGCCTCATCCTGCAAGTAACCCACTGTACAGGGTGAAGCTGATCATATTTTCCTCAGCCTTGCGGCGTCGGAGACCTTTTCCACTTCGCCACAGAAAGTATACCAAGAGCGTCTTTGCGCCATTCTAAGCTCCTTCTTATAGATCTTGAGTTGCTCTTTGTAGGCATCCCAAACACTAGCGACCCCTGTAGATTTAGCCTTGTTGAATAGCTTGTTGCAGGTCTTTTTCATAGCCGTTAGCTCAGAAGTCCACCATTGGGGTTTAGTTTTACCCTTGTACCTTGTTTTTGGACAGGCTTCTTCAAGGGAACTATTGAATGATGTGGTGATATGCTCGACCAGATTATCCAGACCGGCTTTGTCATTCGGTTCGTACAGAAGTTTGGAGTTGAGGACTTTCTTGAAATTCTTTTCATACAGGTGCCACTTTGTCTTTCTCACATTTCTGTGGACGGCAGGTTCAGGCGCTTTTTCAGCGAGTTTGAACTCAATATAATGGTGATCTGAGAATGAGTGGTCGCCCAGTACATTCCACCTAATATAATAATATAATTTTGTCTGACAGCCGGTCAGTAGCAAACGTTACGTCTAGTACTTCTTGTCTGTCTTTAATTGTAAAGGGCTCCTGTATCAGGACGATGTCTACTGCACCTGCGGACAGGCGCAGCAATAGAGCCGCTGAGGCTGCTTTAGCGTGATGGAGGTTAATCTGTAAAATGCTTACCATCATTGGTAATTGACAGATTAACATCCACCCCGACAAGGGTGTTATCGAACTCTTCGTCCGTATCATCGAGAAGCGTGTCCCCGCCAGATGCGTCAAAGTGTCCGGAGACACCCCTCAGCCCCTCTGTGTCAGAAGTAGAGCTTTCGTCCTCGGAGTAGGACGTTACAGATCTTCTATTAGAGTTGGAGTCACCCGAAATAATGAGCGTGGATACCTCCGCACTTCCAGAAAGCTGTGTATCAACCACGGTGGACGACTCACCTTCCGCAGTGGGAACTATATACTGCTTGTATAACTTCAAGAATATAGTCTCGGAGCCATACTGTAGGGTTGCACTTGCACGTTGTGTATGGGAGGTGGATTCAGCGTTAAGGATCAAATTGACCTGCCGCTTTTTACCATCCGCCTCACCCACCTTGCTGATTCTCCAATTATAGGCGGGCAGACCATTATTTCTGATATGTCAGCCGGGTTGGAGGGCTCTTCTGTAACCCAGGTGATGGCTCTAGGGTGACTAGGGATGTTGTTTTTTCGACAACATCCAACTGGGCACCCGGCCACACCTCACCCGCTCGACTCAGAGCAGCCTTATACAGGTTTACTGATCTGGCATCACCAAAATATATAAGAGCTTTACTCTCCCCTGATGCCACCCTGCATCGTTGCAGATTGGTGGTGTGCCCGCCATTTCTCTACGGACATCGAGGTAATGAGCCATAATGGCTGATTGCACATGGCTCCATTTGTCCTTGAGGATGGATCCATCCTCACTACTTCTGTCTATAACGGCCATCACTAGACTCTCCTTCGCCACCTCATTGAAGGGCTTGGTGAGTGTCCTGTTGATGGTGACATTAGGGCCTCTTGCCTTTTTCGAAGGTAGGGGTTCATCAGGTGATCTGATTCTTTTGACTTTATTAGCCGTTAACACAGCTGAATTTGTGGCTCTTTCAGACGGCTGCTTGGCCGTAGAAGCATCTATGACGCCTTTAACCGAAACTTCAACAGCCTCCAACTTCGTCAAAACTCTGAGCGCTATCCGGTGCTCATTGTGCTTCCGTTTTGACAGTCGGACATTACGTTTTCCCCTCATCGTACCACCTGTTGTACTGGGGGGAAATTTTCACCATGTTTGGTGTGGTCGGCTTTGGCCAAGACCAACGGACGGACAGTAGGACGATTGGGGAACCCCGCTCCATCGGAACGCGAAGGCATCCCCGTCAATGAATTTTTTTGTCTGTATTAGCCCGTAACTACGATGTAGGCCTTCCAGACTTTGTACAGATTTTTGTTTTGGTTTTGCGATTGCGTAATAGGTATGTTTGAATAAAGGAGACACCACAGGAATTATTTCTTCCAAAACATTCTCCATCCCCGCTGATCCCCTCACCCATGATAATCTTCCTACAAAATAACTATAAATCAAAAGTAGTAGAAATCGATGGATTTTTAAGGTGAAGTATTCAACAAAAAGATTCCTTGTAAAAAATCACTATAGTTGCCCACAATACACTTTTATGGCAATACAACATAAAACAATCAATTTAAGATATGGCATTTAAATTGTAAAACTTACAAATTAAATTGCACACAAAAAGTTTTTTATATTTTTTTCTGAAAAGTACCGAAAAACAGCTACATTTCAAAAAAAAATCAAATCGGACCATAACATAAAAAGTTTTGACCAAAAACCAGATACACAGTGAAATATCTTTTCGATTTTTTAAATACCGGTAACTTCTGAACGAGTTATCGGAAAAATCTCAAAAAATTCCACAAAGCGTTTCTGCGGAATACTAAAAAATATAAAAAAATGGGAAAAATCAAAACCGAAGTTTTTTGGAAACCGTCGATTTATCGTGGAATTCCACGTATATATCAGGGTTATTCCACACACAGGACCGTTTTTTTTTTAATTTGCCATTGTTCGTTCATGAACAAAGAACCAAAAAGCGTCTCTCTCCAGAACTTCATACCGATCGGTTAAAAAATAAAGTTTATATAGCACTTTGATTTGAAATTGAAAGGAACATATATATAGGGATATCTGAACATATTTTCTCAAAATTTATCAGTATTCGTTCCTAAATTATGAAACTTCATGCTACTAAGTTTGATCATGCCAAATTTGGGGAAATTTGGTTCAGCTTTAGCCGTCATATATATGTCCGTTACCCTCAAATTGACATCAAAACGCGGTTGAAGTTGTACTTTACATCCGAGCATTACAAAATTTGGAAAAATTTAAAACAAAGAATGCTTAATTTGGTGAAAATCGGTTAGAAATCGATTTAGAAATAGGAACCAAATAATCACAAATCGAGAGTAACATATATATGGTAACTAAATCTAAACCGATTTTGACCAAATTTAGCAGTATCTGTTCCTAAGTTAAGAAACTTCTTTCTGCTATATTTGGTAATGTTGGAGATCTTGTGCGAGAGCAGACAAATATCATCCGCATAATCCAAATCCTCCAGTTGTCGTGATGAGCCTCTCGTGATTATGCCTCTTCTCTGTGAGCAGACTTCGCTCATGATCTTCTCTAGTACGATGGTGAATAGTAGAGGAGAAAGTGGACATCCTTGCTTTACTCCAGCGTTAGTGTTTAATTTTTGGCTGATGCTTCCGCTGTGATGATCTGAGAGTTCTGCACTCTCGTACATCGCTCTTATTTTTCGAATTATTTTCTGCTTTCCATACGGCAGTTCGTTTGGGCTTTCTTCAAGTCGACGAACAGTAGGTAAAGTGGGGTACGTCATTCTATAATTTGCTCTATTATGATGCGTAAAGTGTTGGCCTGGTCTACGCAATTTCTGATCAGTACGAAGTTCAGGAAAGGTAACCTTCTTGGTTCTGCATGAACGAACAATGCCAAATTAAAAGAAAAAGTTCACTTTTAGATATAACCCATATATGGGTAGTTCTTTCTCAAGTGTCACAGGTCAAAAATTAGATCTTTTTCAAATTCTCAGAAAATATTGCCCTAGTATATGGGAGTAATGACCCACAATATTAAAAAAATAACAAGATCAAGGTTCAAAGAGAGTATGTTCGGCGGAAATCCGTTTTGGGTCATTTTAAGTCGAATGAGCAATGTCCGTCCGTCTGTCTGTCTGTCTGCTGGCTGGTGCGCACGATAACTCTCGAAAGGAGTAACCGATTGACTTCAAATGTGGTACGTGGTAATATTATTTTCTATCTCCGGCTAAGTTCGAAGATGGGCCATATTGGTCCACTCCTTCTGGTACCTCCCCCACAAAGGGTTAAAATGTTGTGAAATATTGATTCTTTAATAACTGCTATAATACGTATTCGAATCTTCTGAAATTCCACACATAGTTTTAGTTTGTTAGTCGCTATCAACTCGAGGAAAATAGACGAAATTGCCACGCCCCTTTTGGTACCTCCCACACAAATGCACCATTTTGCGCTAAAAGTTAAAAGCTTATACCATTAATACCAGTGTTTAGAAATACTTAAAATTTTGTACAGTGTAATGCTTTTATAGTGCCTACAGTCTAGTAAAAAATGGGCGTTATTGCCGCCCCCCCTCTTGGTACCTCCCACACAAATGCAACATTTTTCACCAAAAGTTAACAGCTTATAACATTAATACCAGTGTATAAAAATACTTGAAATTTTGTACAGCGTAATGTTTTTATAGTGCCTACAGTCCATTGAAAAATGGGCGTTATTGTCACGCCCCTTTTGGTACCTCTCCCACAAAGGTACCATTTTGCACCAAAAGTTAACAGTTTATAACATTAATATCAGTGTATACAATTACTTGAAATTTTGCACAGTGTAATGCTTTTATAATGCCTATAGTCCAGTGAAAAATGAGCGTTATCACCACTCCCCTTTTTGTATCTCCCACATAAAATGGCCAAATTATACCACAATTTAATTTCCATATAAACGGTTACAATTCGGCACAGTGCAATGTATTTAAAGTATCTACCCTTCTGGAACCTCCCACAAAAATTGACAGAATAATTTGTGTAATATTCAATATTACATTACTCACAAAGTGAGGGTATACCTTAGTCGGTTTACCCGACTGAAACTTTCTTACTTGTTTTTTCTATCTCAGGCTAAGTTCGAAGATGGGCCATATCGGTCCACTCCTTCATTTTTAAAAAGCCGGCATGCTGAGGAAGAAAACACTGTCTATTTGAAAAAAATCTATGGATAGATGTAAAAGTTATGAGCCATTTTGTAAATGTTAGGGAAATTCAAAAAAATCTTGTTTCATATCTTTTCGTTTTTAAATGATGTTTTTGCGTATATTGAATTCGCCATATGTGAGAGAGACATATAAGAGACATTGCACTTGCATTTTATTTTATGAGGATTGATGTCAGACATTATAAAATTATAGAGAGGACGAGGTTTTATGGTTGTTCGTAACCATCCATAAACCAGTAAGGAACGACAGAAAGTCGGGCGGGGCCGACTATATAATACCCTACACCTACCTACCTATGCGAAAATGGGCATTGCGATAAGAATTTGGCAGTGTTCATACATGTAATAAGCAAACTCTCTCTGCCGATTTTCGTACTGATCGGATATAAAACACAATTTCTACAGCGCTTACATGTCAAATCGGGTGTAACATATATATTGGGACTATGTTAAAATCTGAACCGATTTTTGCCGAATTTGGCAGTGTTCATACATGTAATAAGAAAACTCTCTCTGTTAAATTTCATACGGATCGGATATAAAACACGATTTCTACAGCGCTTAAATGTTAAATCGGGTGAAACATATATATGGTGGCTATATCTAAATCTGAACCGATTTTCCCCGAATTTGGCAGTGTTTATTCAGGTAATAAGAGAACTCTCTCTGTTAAATTTCGTACTGATCGGATATAAAACACGATTTCTACAGGGCTTAAACGTTAAATCGGGTGAAACATATATATGGTGGCTATATCTAAATCTGAACCGATTTTCCCCGAATTTGGCAGTGTTTATTCATGTAATAAGAGAACTCTCTCTGTTAAATTTCGTACTGATCGGATATAAAACACGATTTCTACAGCGCACATAGGAGTATTTGGCTGATCTAGCTGGACAAAACCCCATTTTCTAAAATCGACCCTGGGTACGAATACTTTTTTGTTTTATGTTACCAAGACTACATTTCATTATTATCAATAAGACATTAACCTTCGAGACAAATATGCGACTCATTTCCAGCAGTGTAAAGTTGACCATGTACAAAGTGCGTAGTTCAATGACTGGAAATTTATCCAATTGACTCTTAATTGTAAAGTTTTTGGTGCAATTTTTGGAAGACAAAGCGATGGATTCTGGTGCAGCAAGTAAGTGTGAACATCAAACTCATATTTCAGTGCTTAAAGAAGGAAGGTATGTGTATTTTATTCACAATTAAAAAAAGTCATTTTTTAAAACCTAGTTTTTCATGTTCAAATGTGATTTTGTTATATAGTCCGATGCGGTCCCGCGCTGATTTTTGTGTTGTTATATAGCCTATACTGTCCTGTAATAGGAACAACAAGAATTTGTTCCGCCTCTTTCCTCTCTTTTAACACTATCAGAATTGAATAACACTCGAAAAAAGTTTTGTCCGGCTAGATCAGCAAAATACTCCTATGTGCAGCGCTTAAATGTTAAATCGGGTGAAACATATATATGGTGGCTATATCTAAATATGAACCGAGTTTCCCCGAATTTGGCAGTGTTTATTCATGTAACAAGACAATTCTCTCTGCCAAATTTCGTACTGATCTGATTTAAAATACAGTTCCTACAGCGCTTACATGCCAAATCGGGTGAAACATATATATGGGGGCTATATCTAAATCTGATCGGATTTTCTCCGAATTTGGTAGTGTTCATTCACGTAATAATAAAACTCTCTCTGCCGAATTTCATAAAGATCGGATGTAAAATGTGGTTTCTACGGCGCTTGCATGTCAAATCGGGTGAAACATATATATGGGGACTATATGCAAATCTGAACCGATTTTAACCAATTTCAATAGGGATCGTCCTTGGGCCAAAAAAGAGCACTATGCTAAATTTCATCACAATCGGACCATAAATACTGCACTTTGATTACAAGAATACATGGACAGACGGACAGACAGACGGACATGGCTAAATCGACTCAGAAAGTGATTCTGAGTCGATCGGTATAATAAACAATGGGTCTATCTCTTCTCCTTTTAGGTGTTACAAACAAATGCACAAAGTCATAATACCCTGTACCACAGTGTGGTGTAGGGTATAAACATGATATGCAATGTCAGTGTAATTGATAAAATACATAAAATATGAACATGGGGCTCTTTAACAATTTTGTAAAAGGCTTAAGGAAAGATGACAATTCACTCTCATATTTGAAAAGTTTATTTATAAGTCTTTCTCTTATTCATATTCATATTCATATTCAGTATTCATTTAAATAACAAGAAACCTCTTCCTGCCGAATTTCGGCCGGATTGTATATATAATACAGGTTCTACCGCGCCTAAATATCAAAACGGGAATGACACATATGGGGGCTATATCTAAATCTGACCCGATTTTAACCAATTTCAATAGGGATCGTCCTTGGGTCAAAACGAGCATTGTGCTAAATTTAATTCACAATCGGACAATAAATACGACCTGCACTTTGATTACAACGATACATCTACAGACGGAGGGGAGGACGGACATGGCTAAATCAACTCAAGAACTGATTCCAAGTCAATCTGTTAAATAAACGATGGGTCTATTCCTTCTTCTTTTGGGTTTTACAAACAAATGCACAAACTCATAATAAACTGGACCACAGTGCGGTGTAGGGTACAACGATTTTTTGTTTACATCAGTAATTTTTATATTTATAAATATTCCAATTCATCGCTTTCTATCAATCCAACAATGAAATTTATAGTTAAGAAAAACCAGTAAGGAAAGGCAGAAAGTCGGGCGGGGCCGACTTTATAATACCCTACACTCCCTAACAATGTGATAAGGGTCATTCCGATAATAATTTGGAGTAATTGGTAAATGGGTAGGAGCAAATAACAAGAGGAACATATATATGGAGGTAATGTATAAATCTGAACCGATTTTCCCTGAATAATCATTCATGCAAAAGGACCTCTTTCTGTCGAATTTCGTACAGATCGAATATAAAATACAGTCTCTACAGCGCTTACATGTCAAATCGGGGGTAACACATATATGGGGCCTATATCTAAATCCGAACCGATTTTCTCCGAATTTGGCAGTATTCCTTCATGTAATAAGAAACCTCTTTCTGCCGAATTTCGCTCTGATCGGATATAAAATACAGTTTCTACAGCGCTTACATATCAAATCGGGTGTAACATATATATAGTGGCTATATCTAAATCTGAACCGATTTCTTCCAAATTTAACATGGTTCATTCATATAAAAAGAAACCTCTTACTGCCGAAATTCATACTGATCGGATATAAAATAAAGTTTTTACAGCGCTTACATGTCAAATCGGGGCTAGCATATATATGGGGGCTATATCTAAATCTGAACCGATTTTAACCAAATGCAATAGAGATCGTCCTTGGGCCAAAAAAAGATATGTGTAAAGTTTCGTCGAGAACGGACCATAATTGCGACCTGTACTTTGATTACAAGAATACATGCACAGACAGACGGACAGACGGACTCAGAAGGTGATTCTAAGTCGATCGGTATAATAAACAATGGGTCTATTTCTTCTCCTTTTGGGTGTTACCAACAAATGTACAAAGTTATAATACCCTGTACTCCAGTGTGGTGTAGGGTATAACCAGTAAGGAAAGGCAGAAAGTCGGGCGGGGCCGACTATATAATACCCTACACCTCCCTAACAATGCGATTAGGGTCATTGCGATAATAATTTGGAATAATTGGTAAATAGGTAGGAACATATTATCTAATTCTAAACCGATAATCGCTAAATTTAGCAATATTCGTTCTTAATTGGGAAACATCTTTCTTGAAAATTTAAATGATCGGAAGTAAAGTACAACTTATATAGCGCTTTGACACCAAATCAGGAGGAACATATATATGGAGGTTATATTTAAATCTGAACCGATTTCCCTGAATACTCATTCATGTAAACAGACCTCTTTCTGTCGAATTTCGTTCTGATCAGATATAAAATACAGACACTGATCGGATATAAAATAACATTTTTACAGGGCTTACATGTCAAATCGGGGGTAACATATATATGGAGGCTATATCTAAATCTGAACTGATTTTCTCCAAATTTGGCAGTATTCCTTCACGTAATAAGAGACCTCTTTCTGCAGAATTTCGCACTGATCGGATATAAAATACAGTTTCTACAGCGCTTACATGTCAAATCGGGGGTTACATATATATGGGGGCTATATCTAAATCTGAACCGATTTTCTCCGAATTTAGCAGTATTCCTTCATGTAATAAGAGACCTCTTTCTGCCGAATTTCGCACTGATCGGATATAAAATACAGTTTCTACAGAGCTAACATGTCAAATCGGGGGTTATATATATGGGGGCTATATCTAAATCTGAACCGATTTTCTCCAAATTTAGCAGTATTCCCTCATGTAATAAGAAACCTCTTTCTGCCGAATTTCATACTGATCGGATATAAAATAAAGTTTTTACAGCGCTTACATGTCAAATCGGGGGTAACATATATATGGGGCTATATCTAAATCTGAACCGATTTTAACCAAATTCAATAGGGATCGTCCTTGGGCCAAACAAATGATATGAGTAAAGTTTCGTCGCGATCGCATCATAATTGCGACCTGTACTTTGATTACAAGAATAATGCACAGACGGACAGACAGACGGACAGACGGACATAGCTAAATCAACTCAGAAAGTGGTTCTAAGTCGATCGGTACAATAAACGATGGGTCTATTTCTTCTCCTTTTGGGTGTTACAAACAAATGCACAAAGTTATAATACGCTGTACCACAGTGTGGTGTAGGGTATACAAATAGTACTGGCAACAAAAAGGCTATTGCGTACACCATGTGCCGGGTGTATTTACATATATATAAATAGTTAAAACAACAATAATACCATGGATGCAATCAAATGAAACTGCTGGCAACTAAATCGAGTTTTGTTATGCATTGTTCTCTCGTGTCCTAAAATGTGTGTCAAATATTTCAACTTCTCATAATAGTGATGTATTTGAATAAGTAATATGTGATTTTTAATTTTGTTATGAATTGTTTGTTTTTTGTTCAATTAATAAAATAAAAATAAATGATGTCTTTTTAATTAATTGTCGGTAGTATATGAGTGATTTATTTTTAGTAACAGAAAAACGGTACGGCACTGATAGAAAAACGGTTCGTCACCATGATGAATCAGTTTCGTCAATATATCTTCGTACTGGTGACGAACAGTTTCGTACATGCGAATCTGGTTATTTTTTTTTTTATTTTGCAGATTGATTTTTAGTTTTAACAAAAATGGATAACTGTGACACTGAAACAAGAATTTGGATTGCCCGCCGCTATTACGCACTGAAGTCCGTAGTTTCGGTTCAAAGAGAGTATAGGGGCACGTTTGGCGGCAATCCTCCGAGCAGATGGACCATAAAGAGACTTGTTAACAATTTTTCCGAGCATGGGACAGTCAACAGAAGACCTTACCATCGAAACCCTTCAGTTTCGGAGGAAACAATCGCTGTTGTAGCTGATGCCATACAAAACAATCCAAGAGTTTCGACAAGAACCTTATCTGCTCAAATGGGTATAAGCAGACAGTCATTGCAATTATGCAAAAAAATTGCAATGGCCAACAAAGTGAACTCAGCAGACTTCCCGATTCGCTTGGAATTTTGCCAGAAGATGCTTCAAATGGTGGAAGAGGACGGAAACATGTTGAACTGTCTTTTCATGTCTGACGAGGCCCATTTCGATTTAAACGGCAACATAAACAAACAAAATTGTGGAATATGGAGTGCTTCCAACCCACAGATACTCCATGAGACGGAATTGCATCCACTTCGTGTCACAGTGTGGTGTGCAGTTTCATCACGCTGCACTGTCGGGCCCTACTTCTTCGAAGAAAACGGTCACACCGTTACAGTTACTGGAGGCCGTTACTTGAGCATGTTGAGAGAGTTTTTCTATCCAGAATTACGCCGAATGAGAATTTCTTTCAACTCTGTGTGGTTTCAGCAATATGGTGCAACTCCTCACATAGCCCGGCTTGTTATGACAGAATTGCTGCGAAAATTTTCAATATTCATCAGCCACCCTGTATTACAATGTTTTGTGGAATAAAACGTTTTAATTTTAGACTTCACGTGTAATTTAGAATGCCAATGATTTGGAGACAACCATTCATTCACGATACGGACTGCTATTTTTGTCTAAGTTATCATCAAGTTCAACTGAGTACTCAAGTCTGAGCGATTCAAGTTTGAGTCAGAAGTCATCGCTTTTAACTCAGTTTCAACTCATTGATCTAGTGAGATAATTGGAACTGACCAAATATAAGGCAGAACTACTTGCATCTAGGATGAAACAGTACAATATGTTGGCCCCAGAGTCCGTGATATACCTTACAAACAATTTTGTACAACTGTGGATAACAGATGCTTTTGCAAGGACATTCCCGGATTGTTCGAGGAACTTAATCAAACATACAATTCAAAAGAATGGCGGTTATTTGTTGACAGCAGTAAAGAAAGTTTGAAAGCAGTACTTACAACTCAAATCAGAAACCGTCGATTCATCCAAGAAGTTGTGATTTAACACCATAAGACTATTTCTTGTGGGGTTATTTGAAGTCATTAGCCTTTCGAAATAAACCAGACTCTCTTCAAGCTTTACAAGTCAATATTGAACGTGCCATTCATGACATACGACTTGATTTAGTGGAAAAAGTGCTCGAAAATTGGGTTCATCGAATTCGTTCCTGCAGAAGAAGTCGTGGAGGCCATTTGAATGACGTTTTATTTAAAACTTAATTGTATCGATTGTACTTCACATTAAATAAAAAACTTTTGAATTTCTTAACAGTAAGTGTGCTTTTTTTCAAAGAAATGTATCACTCTTATTGGAAAACCCTGTATATATTTGTTTCGTAAATTTGTGTAGAACAACATCTTCCCAAATATATAACTTTTGTGAGTACACTAAACATGTGTATATTTCAAGCAAAATATGTTTGGGACAATATACTACACTGATAGGAAACCCATTCGTCACCAAGACGAATCAGTTTCGTCAACATATCTTCGTACTGGTGACGAAAAATTTCCTACATGCGATGTTTTTGTACGTCAATAGAACGAACACGATCATCAACCGATGTTTTTTGTAATTTCGAAGTTCGTCGAGAGAACGATAAGGTTTCATTCCCACGATGAACATATTTATTTGACCATTTTGCTGAAAATATGATAAACGAAGCAATCAATTTATAGTTTTGTTTAATTGTACTGTTCTATATGAGTCATTCCATGCCAATCGGGACGATTTTTGACATCACTGTTTTTCATTGCTTCGAAATTTTGTGTATGTATAATTTTTCTTAAAAATATCTTGTACGTAGTTAAAGAAAAAAATTTTAAATTTTTTTTAAAGAGTTATGAGCAATTTAAACTTGACGAAATTACGTTTTTTCTAAAAGGTGTGCTCATTCATTAGCTTGTGTCTCTTGAAACACGTGACCGATTTAGATAACTATCTGGCACTGCGACACATATACTAATTCTTAATGTTTTTGGCTTTTTATACTTTCTATTGCAATTTTCAAAATGATTACACCCTTCGATTTTTTTGAAATTTTCATGTCGTGTTCTTAGATGTCATTGTTAGCTACTGTATAAATTTGGATGTGGTGAATTGAATTGAAAAAAACCATTTGCATAATTTATGTGAATGTGCTTTAAATAAATAACAGAATGGTAATTTTTAGCCATTAATTTATTAATATAACAATAAGAACAATACAAATTACAAATTTTGCAAAATTATTTGCAAAAACATAAAAATCAACGATGGCTTGACATTTAAAAAACAAAACTCGTTAAAGAGTCGAAAGATAAGAAAGTACTTTTTAAACTATACTTTGAATGACTCATATGCGTACCTTAGTTTAATAATTTGTTGTAAAAGTTTAATTAAAAAATCTATTAATGGTGATGAATGGAGCTCGTCGTGTTGATGAATGGGATTCTTCGTGGTGATGAATGGGAGATTCGTCATGGTGACGAAAAAATTCATCAAGAGGATTATTCCGTACGTTAGCTGACTTTTGACGAAAAAATAATCACCATGATGTACAAATTCGTTGTCATGACGAAGCTTTTTCTATCAGTGTACAGAAGCTATTTTTATTGAGTATGTGTATACTCGTAAGAAACATTTTTTAACCCATCAGTATAAAAATTGACAGAGAGAAGTCTCTTGATACACTTACAGACAATACTAAATTTGAGGAAAATCGGTTCGGCAAATTTGAGCAAATATATATGTAGAGGGTGGTTAAATTTTAAGGGCCGATGTTGATTTTTAATAAAACTCAAATTATTTAGGAAATTGTTGTCATTTCTTTTTATTATGATAATATTGGTATGGTTCAATTATGTATGGAACAAAATATCGGCCAAATGGCGGCCGCGACCCCGGCGGCACACCTCCATCCGATGGTCCAAATTTTCGATGACGCTGAGGCATAATTGAGGTTCTATGCCGTTAACGTGCCGAATTATCTCATCCTTTAGCTCTTGAATTGTTGCTGACTTATCGACGTAGACCTTTTCTTTCATATAACCGCAAAGAAAGAAGTCCAACGGTGTCAAATCACATGATCTTGACGGCCAATTGACATCGCCACGACGCACAATGGGAAACATGTGGTAAATACGCGCGCATAACAGTATTTTCTATCTCATGACTATACCGTTAGAGATAGAGTCTTACAGTTTGGACCACATTCAAGAGAATTCTTTGGAGAAGAATCTGGTGCAGCTAGTTTTTATTTTGCTGTTACCGTGTAGCGCACGCTGGGCTTACAAAAGCGACATTGTGGAAATTAATATAAAAACCATAATATCGCACCAACTTCGGTGATCTTGATTTTAGATTAAAGCTGACAAAATTTAGTTCAAAATCTATTTGGGTTACTTGATTGTGTGATGCTGCGTTTTAAATATATACCCCATTGAAGTTGAAAAATATTTTAGTCAAAATTGCGTTAAAAGTCTACAAAACCGGGTAATGTTTTTGAAATTAAAACCAAAACTATTTAAATAAGATAAAATCGTAATCTGCAATATTTTTTGAAAGCTGAAGTTTTCCAATAATGGACTTATACAATGGGTCGTCGACTGGCAATACAAGAAAAGTTAAATTAAAAACAAAAAAGTAATCCGTCCACCCTAATATACATTAACTGCAGAAGAGTTTAACTATATGTGTATAGTTTTTGTAAATGACACATATAATATTAATAATATTAAAAAGATCGCTAGTTTTGATTGTAGGACACTACAAACATGCAGCCGGACTTGTATCGGACGTATTTATTATCGGATTTTGCCGAAATTTCACAAAAAATTATTTTTTGGGACCAAGAAAATCGGTCTATTTGTTTCGGGAAAGTCGGTTTATAGATAAATGTAGCTCCCACACATATTTTCTATATTTAAAGTAAAAAAAGCACATATCGCACCTGTTCCACAAAAGGGTAACAACTCAAATTTTAAAAATTTCAGTAGAGGCCAAAAACTGTTTCCGTTAATATTAATGACATATTACAAAAAAAGAAAATGTCGTTGCAATAAAATATCATAGAAAAAAATAATAACGCTATTTTCTTTTTTGTTTTTTATTGATTATAGAAAAATAACAACTTTTTTGAGTTGTTACCCTTTTCATGAAAAAAGTCTGTATATAACTAGTGGTATTATTTTGAGTTGTACATTTTTAACTGAAAAATCGTACTCGGATTATAAGTTGAAAAGGGCACAACTAAAAATATTACTCTTTAGATGATAAATCAACGGTCCCATTTGCTTAAACACTTGGAGACAATTCAAAATGTAACTCTTTAGTTGAATCTAAAGACGTTATTCGGAAAACACAGAGAGAGTCATAACGGTTTTTTATTATGAAAAAGCAGAAAAATCAATGGACATCAGAATTCGTTTTAGAGGTATGGTTCCTTCGGCAAAGTTTCTTATTTTGATCCCTAGAATACGATTTTCTCTGAGCAATGGCGACTTTTTTTGCTTCCTCACAAATCGACCCGGCCTATATATATATGTGTTTCTTCCGATTTGGATTTTTAGCGCTACAGAAGCTGCAGTCAAGATTCAATAATTTTGAAATTTAGCGGACTTGATTTTGCTCGTGCAAGGATCGCCAAATTTGAAGGAAATCGATTCAGGTTAACAGCTCATAGGCACATAGGCGCTTTAGAAGCCGTGTTTTACATCCCGTTATTATTTTATCAACATATTCAACTCCTTCTTGGAATATGTCTTGACGTTGTGGTGGAGCTAAGTACTTTTTTAATTGAAACGAAAACGATTATTCAAATTTATTATTTCAATGCCCCTTTGTACATTTGTAGGGTATTATATAGTCGGCCCCGCCCGACTTTATGCCTTTCCTTACTGGTTTTAATATATCTGTCTAAAACACAGAACAATTTTTTCTTTCTTTTCCTACACTCTTGTTCAATGAAACCGGTTGAATTTTATGAATTTTCACATTAATTTGCATAAGACAACCCACACTGAAAATGGACCATATCGGTCTATATTTTGATATATTTCCTTCTAAAAGCCTCTCAATTCATTATTGGAACTCAAAATTGTTGTAGGGTAAAATGATGTAGGCTAAAAACCATTTAATATTCAAAATTATACGAAAATCGTGCCGTAGGCTATAGCATTTAATTGTGAAATATAATCAAGATACTCTAAGGTGGCATTTATTATTCATGGAAATTTTTATTAGCTTTTATTGCGAAGACCTTGAACACATTGTATTTAATTATTACCTTTGTGGCATATTGTGTATAACTTTGGCTTTTCTAACCACATCCTTTGAGTTTTATTAATGCTTATTTGTTTATTATTCGCTTGAAATTAAAATTCGTGGTAAGTGCCTAGAACTGTACAATGTGTTATATAAGTGTGGCTTTCAGTTGCAACACACTTTAATTGTTTGAACAGTTAATTTAGCCTGGGAATCATTGTGTTATTTCAGTGGTATTGTGTTTGCCATTTAAATTTCCAACCGATTTCATTAGGATACAAAGCAAACTAAATTTACAGCAATAATGACAAGAACTAGAGCTGTGGCTAATTACCCAATCATTGAACTGGTATAATCTCCCAAAGTTTTTTGCCCAGCACTGCACTAGACATGTGCATCATAGAGCTTAAAATATAGCTTATGTAGTATCCCACACATATTCTGCAAGAAGCATTTAGACAGCTGTTGGCAGAATAATAATAGCACCACTTAAAGCATGTAGGATAATTTAACTGGATATGAAAAGTACAAATTAAATGTTGTTTACTTTTTTGGCTTAACGGAGAACAGAGCAGCATATTTACAGAAAGAAAACATTACTTAATTTCCGATTAAGTTTACAATATGCAGTATTGAAATTTCGATTATATAATACAACCACTCTAGTAATATCTTCAAAAATTTTTGCATTTATTTACTTTTGTGAGCAGACGTTAAAAGAAACACAACAAATTTTTGGAAAATTGTTCTTTATTTCTCAACCAACACAATCTTCTTTTGGTCCTGTACACTTTTTCCAGCGATTTTCAAAAGCATCGATGTTTTGTTTATAGTAAGAACATTCTAGCAACCGCAACCTCCACTCCGTCATTGATGGCAAATCTTTCTCACCGTCTTATTTTCCGTCAATATACGATGTATATCGGACGGTCATCCAATACCATTTTGTGGTATTGGATGAAATGTCGTCGCCATTTTTGGCGGGAACACCTCATTTGGTCGATCACTGAGGTGTTCTTCTTGGCAGCTCGTACGGCCCACAGTGGGAGTTTGGTGTCAATAAACTTTTCTTCGACCACTTAATTTAAGAAATCGAGTAATGCTGTTTTATTGAGAAATGTTTAAATGTGAAATGTGCATTTATGGTTTTTTAGGAAAGTTTTATTTTATTTTTGCAAAATGTAAGTAAAATCCATGCAAGGGGTTCTAAGCGAGATATCGTCCCCTGAATAAAACAATAGCATGTACGCATATACACAATTATTTTTTTATTGAATTTTAAGAATCTACGGAATAGATTCTATAGCTGGTAATTCTACTTCCGCAAAGTGGATCAACAGTTAAATTGAAAAAATACTGTATATAAGTAGTATTGTACTTTGATCCCATTTATATACAACTAGCTGGACCAGGTCCACTTCGTTGTCCAAGATTTAGATCTGCGATCCCGTTCGTTTTGAACCAATCAGGAATATTTCCACCAAATACATTAACATAAAATACCAGCACTCTCGCTAACAAATTGTGCAAGATATTTAAATTCCAAAATGTTTCTTATATTGGCGGAGCCACGCCCATTAGTCTGATCCCGCCCATTTTTGGACCAATCACGAAGACTGCCACCAGATACATATACACAGATTTACAGCACTCTCGCTTACAAATTGTGCAAGATATCTCAATTTCAAAATTTGGTCCATAAGGTCGGGGCTACGCCGATTGGTCCGATCCCGCTCATTTTTGGACCAGTCCCGTAGACTACCACCAGATACATATGCACAAAATTACAACACTCTCGCTAATAAATTGTGCAAGATATCTCAATTTCAAAATTCGGCTTAAATGGGCGGGGCCATATAAATATTTTATATTTCAATTTGGCTTATATTGGCCGTGCTACGCCCATCGGTCTGATCTGGCCCATTTTGAACCAAAGACGTAGACTATCACCAGATACATATATGTATATAGATTAACGCACTTTTAGAATAATAGAATATCATCCGGATGTAGCCTGATTATTTCACCACATATTAAAATGACAAGATATTGAAAACATCGATTCTCTTCTAAATTATAGATATTTATCTTCCGTGAAGTCTATTTTCACAAAACTTCAAATGTGATTTTTTCGAAACTACAAAAAAATTATACACTATTCTTTTATAGAGGGGACGATATGGCATATATTTTCATGCAATTCAGTTTTTCAATAATACATAGCATTTTTCCATAAATTAGCAAAAAAAGTTATTGGGATTTCATAAACGGTTAGAATGATATGTCCTATCTTGTGGCAGATGTTTGTAACACCTAGAAATATTACGGCTATACATACCTTAAAGTATACCGTATAGTATATATGGACAAATCCTGGGTTGCGGACGTTACATTCGTACGAAATTTGTTTTACTAATGTTCATCCCGTTAGCGTTCTGAATACAATATTTTCATATAACCTTCAGCAACAACAACTATTTCAGAGTTCTTTGAAATTACATTTAAGTAAATATTTACCAAAATACTTTTGACGCGGCGAAAGTTCTATTGCGGACGTTACAAACAATGGAAGTAGGTTTTCAAGTAAATGTGAACTTGCATGTCTTTTAGCTAAGTTGGCATAGTAATCAGAAAAATCGAAATACATTAAAGAAAGAGGAATATTTAAGGATGTCAAAATTGCCCTTATTAGAATAAAAAACTTCGTGGTTCATCCTAAAACATGACAAACCAATAATGTTATAATTTGTATTTTATAGAACCCGCTGAACGAATCATTTCAATGGTGAGGTCATAAGAATGTGCCGCAAAATAATGATTTAATTACACACCTGCAATTTTTTTTACATTTTTGGTATACAGTTTTCGGATTTGCTTATATGGGAGCTTCAACTACTTATACATATGAACCGTTTTTATACCCTCACTTTAGTGATACGAGGGTATATATCATTTGCTACGGGCCAAAAGTGTAACACATCGAAGGAGTGACTTAAGGCCCTAAGTATATTCAGAACGTTAACGGGATCAACATTAGTAAAACAAATTTCGCACGAATGTAACGTCCGCAACCCAGGATTGGCCCATATATACTATAAGGTATACTTTAAGGTATGTATAGCCGTAATATTTCTAGGTGTTACAAACATCTGCCACAAGATAGGGCATAACATTCTAACCGTTTTCGATATCCCAATATTTTTTTGTTGCTAATTTATGGAAAAATGCTTGTATTATTAAACCAGTAAGGAAAGGCAGAAAGTCGTGCGGGGCCGACTATATAATACCCTACACCTCCCTAACACTGCGATAAGGGTCATTGCCATAATAATTTGGAATAATTGGTAAATGGGTAGAAACATATTATGTAATTATGAAACAATAATCGCTAAAGTAAGCAATATTCGTTCCTAAATTGAGAAACATCTTTCTGGAAAATTTTAATGATCGGAAATAAAAAATACAACTTCTATAGCGGTTTGATACCAAATCAGGAGGAACATATATATGGAGCTTTAATATAAATCTGAACCGATCTACAAAGTTATAATACCCTACACCACACTGTGGTACAGGGTATTATAACTTTGTGCATTTGTTTGTAACACCCAAAAGGAGAAGAAATAGACCCATCGTTTATTATACCGATCGACTTAGAATCACTTTCTGAGTTGATTTAGCTATGTCCGTCTGTCTGTCTGTCCGTCTGTCTGCCCGTCTGTCCGTCTGTGCATGCATTCTTGTAATCAAAGTACAGGTCGCAATTATGGTCCGATCTCGACGAAACTTTACACATATTTTTTTTTTTTGCCCAAGGACGATCCCTATTGAATTTGTTTAAAATCGGTTCAGATTTAGATATAACCCATATATATGTTAGCCACGATTTGACATGTAATAAGCGCTGTAAAAACTTTATTTTATATCCGATCAGCATGCAATTCGGCAGAAAGAGGTTTCTTATTATATGAATGAACACTGTTAAATTTGGAAGACATCGGTTCAGACTTAGATATAGCCCCCATATAACAGTTACCCCCGATTTGAAATGTAAGCGCTGTAAAAATGTTATTTTATATCCGATCAGTGCGAAATTCGGCAAAGAGTTAAAATTAAAATTAATTTGGTTAAAATCGGTTCAGATTTAGATATAGCCCCCATATATATGTTAGCCACGATTTGACATGTAAGCGCTGTAAAAACTTTATTTTACAACCGATCAGTATGAAATTCGGCAGAAAGAGGTTTCTTATTATATGAATGAACACTGTTAAATTTGGAAGAAATCGGTTCAGATTTAGATATAGCCCCAATATATACGTTACCCCCGATTTGAAATGTAAGCGCTGTAAAATTGTTATTTTATATCCGATCAGTGCGAAATTCGGCAAAGAGAGGTTTCTTATTACATGAAGGAATACTGCTAAATTCGGAGAAAATCGGTTCAGATTTAGATATAGCCCCCATATATATGTTACCCCCGATTTGACATGTAAGCGCTGTAAAAACTGTATTTTATATCCGATCAGTGCGAAATACGGCAGATAGAGGTTTCTTATTACATGAAGGAATACTGCCAAATTCGGAGAAAATCGGTTCGGATTTAGATATAGCCCCCATATATATGTTACCCCCGATTTCACATGTAAGCGCTGTAAAAACTGTATTTTATATCCGATCAATGCGAAGTTCGGCAGAAAGAGGTTTCTTATTACATGAAGGAATACTGCCAAATTCGGAGAAAATCGGTTCAGATTTAGATATAGCTCCCACATATATGTTAACCCCGATTTGACATGTAAGTGCTGTAGAGACTGTATTTTATATCCGATCAGTATGAAATTCGACAGAAGGAGGTCTTTTTACATGAATAAGTATTCAGGGAAGATCGGTTCAGATTTATATTAAAGCTCCATATATATGTTCCTCCTGATTTGGTATCAAACCGCTATAGAAGTTGTATTTTACTTCCGATCATTAAAAGTTTCCACAAAGATGTTTCTCAATTTAGGAACGAATATTGCTTAATTTAGCGATTATCGTTTCAGAATTAGATAATATGTTTCTACCCATTTACCAATTATTCCAAATAATTATGGCAATTACCCTTATCGCATTGTTAGATAGCACTAGGTCACAAATAACAAAATTTTCTCTGTTATTTGTTTCTAGCATACTTTTTCTCATTGATTTTGACCTACTAAACACGAAAATGAGTTTTAAAAATTTTTCTGTCGATTGGTTTTCGAGATACAAATTTTTGAACTTTTTTTTTTTTATTTTTGGAGGTACACTTACAATTTTGAGCATATCTTTCGTCTTCTTTGACGTATTTGATCCTACTAATACTCAAATTAAAGCAAATTGAGCCGTCTACAACTCATTCTCAGTAAATCGGGTGAGTAGTTTTGATGTTGGCGGCTTAAAAAGGTTAAAAAACTGTGTTTTTTTTAGTAAAAATGTGGCAGAAAAATTCATATAAAAATTCATATAAAATATAAATCGCGATGCTAACAGCGATTTTGGTTTTTTTACGTATAGCTGGAATTTTTCCAAAGAAAATAAGCACTTACTTAACAAAATCTGACAAAAAATGGCGGACTTATAATTTTTTTGGTAAAAGACCGAAATTCCGCTATTTCACGATATTTTGATTTTCATTATTTGCACAGCTTACCTACCCAACGCAAACGAATAAATACATTTGAACTTAATTTAAAATAAACAAATTAGTCTTAGTATATTATTTTTTAATTTATTTAGAGCACTACATACTCAATGTATGGCACAATTAGAAATGGATGTGCCAGGTTAGCTAAACTAACGAAATTAACCAAATCAACGCCAAAAATGAGTAGAAACAAAGATATAACTGTACATTTTATGCCATGTGGAAAAACAGCTGACTTCTTCTTTGTTTTTTGTATTCGCTGCAATTGGTCTCACGTATTAGGGTCCAAATGTAGTCACCCATCATAGCCGTGTCATAGATGCCCTGATAGCGTCGTTCCATAGCCTTCAATTCCTGATGAAAGCGCTCGCCGTGTTCGTCGCTCACGTCTCCTAAATTCTCAGGGAAAAAATCCAAATGAGAATGCAGAAAGTGTATTTTAAGTGACGTGTGCACTCCTACCCAAAAATGAAAAAAACGAGAATTAAAACGCTATTTAAATTAACATTTGTTTCAAAAAAAACCTACCCATTGCTTCATAGTTCTTTACCAGATCCTCAACTATGTCCTTATAATTATCGCTTTTGTTGTTTCCTAAGCAGTTTTCCACAACAAGCCTGAAGGAATTCCATGCTGCGGCTTCGATGGGTGATAACAGCTTCGGGAATGTTTCATCTTTCAACATTTTTTTTATCTCGGGTCCTGCGAAGACTCCTTCTTTAATTTTTGCCAGCGAAAGGTAAGGGAAAATTGACCGTAAATAGGCAAAAGCTTCACCTTCTTTGTCCAATTTTTTGGCAAAATTTTTTATCAAACCCAATTTTATGTGCAGCGGCGGAAGTATTATATTTTCACGGTTCTCTATTAGTGGTTTGCGCTGAACATTCGCTTCTCCAACTACAGGTTTCGTTCGTTCCGGCCATTTTTTTTAATATAATGCTGATCATCAGCGCGGCTATTCCAAAGGCACAGAAAACAGCAATGTCGCGTATAGCCTCCTTGGAGTCCACACAGAATGGCCACAATTTTGAGGTCGGCGCATATTTTCCAATTATATTTGCTATACTCTATGCATTTCAGCAAAATGTTCATAGTTTCATAGTTCTCCTTTGAATGAACCGCATGAGCAATAGGAAGAGATGGCTTTTCATTCCCATTATGTAAGAGAACTGCCTTCAAGCTCTCTTTGTTGCTGTCAATAAACAACCTCCATTCATTGGGGTTGTGAATTTGGTGAAGCTCTTGGAACAAGCCGTAAATGTCGCTGCAAAAACATATTTCGTCTTTCTTTGTATAAAATTTTGCATACTGCTGGTGACGCTTCCTGTACGCTGTTACTTTCACTTCTGAATCCGCAAATCCACACTGTACCATCCGAGACGCAAAAAGTTCGGATTTCCCCTTAGTGAGACCAAAATCGCGCACCCAATCGTTTAGTTCGGCATGTGACAGTAATTTTCGCTTTCTGCACGCCCCAAATTCGCTTGCACTTGACTCGGACTCTTGATCTGACTATTCTGCTTTTTGAAGAGATGCACCAGGGCACACTGAATATGGTACATCATTCGAATGTGGTACTGGAAGTGCAAACGATCCCACTTGAGCGTAGTTCCATTTTAAAAATCTCCCTACCCCACTGTTTGTGGTGAGGCAAAAATAACAGTCTGTGGAATGGCATAGCGGCTTTTTCCACATCATTGGTGTATCGAATTTCATATGGCGCCTAAAATTAAAATAAATTACTATATTTGCTTTGCTTAATGTGTTTAAATAAAAATTCTTACCTTCCGCCAGCTGCCCAGTTGGTGAGGATTACATAGCAAAGATCACATAGCGACTTAGGTGTCCATGGTTCTGTGATATTTGTTGAAATACCAAAATAATTCAAATAGTGCAATTGCACTGCTGGAGTAAACGTGTGTGCGTGATTATTCTTTATAAACTCGCCACAAACATTGCAGAAATTGTCTGGATTGTTCAAACACTCGAACACACGTAGTCTTTTACTCATTGTCTTACTTGTTGGGTAGGTATTATATGCACTTAAATTCAATTTGTTTCACTTTTTACTCGTACTACTCGCGTTCGTAGACACTTGTTGAATGACAAAAAACGATAAATGAACACCTATAAATACTAAGTATGTTACAATATTTTACTGACAGGTACTTATGAATGGTCGCATCTTTTAAGGGTGGCTATATACCTGATTCAGCAAGTGTGCGTTTCAAATTGTGGAAAAGTTTCCAAATAATGACCATTCACAAATGTGGGGGGAATTTCTGTAAAAAAATCCGATACAGGTAGCCATCGGGAAAACACACATCAATAAAAAAGTGTAATTCCCTTTTTTCCCTTTAATTGACTGTGAACGGAGTAGCAGTCATAAAGGAACACGAAGAGCGTCCACACACATTCAGAAGCGTATATTACTCTGCAACCACAATCATAAAAATTAAATAACTATTTGTGTATTACTTATTTTTTTTAATTCTGAGAATCATAAAAATTACGTAAACGTTTTTTCCAAACAATTTTGTACATGTAAAGTGGGTTTGCCAAAATTCGTATCGTAAAATGCACCTGTGTTTCTATGTTCTGCATTTTCATTATACCATTTTCGACGAAACGTCCCTACGGTATTGTAAATAGGTTTTTTACAATTATGAAATATTTGTGTTATTAATATTAATTTAAAAATTTTATCAAAACTGCAAATTGCTGTGACATTTGAAAAAAATTTCCAAAAAAAAAAATTGCTGATTTCACTAAATTTTTGAAATTTCACGTCCCTTGCCAGAACAGAAATTTTGAAAATTTTCACCCAGGGTGGTGAAATTTTGAACAGAAGTAACTTATGTATAGGAGCAACTGTTCCGTTCTATTCCAAAAGGATTATAAAAAACTTGCTTTTTCGATCCCTCCTAGTAGGTTAGCTGTGCAAATAATGAAAATCAAAATATCGTGAAACAGCGGAATTTCGGTCTTATACCAAAAAAATTATAAGTCCGCCATTTGTTGTCAGATTTTGTTAAGTAAGTGCTTATTTTCTTTGGAAAAATGCCAGCTATACGTAAAAAAACCAAAATCGCTGTTAGCATCGCGTTTTATATTTTATATGCATTTTTATATGAATTTTTCTGCCACATTTTTACTAAAAAAACGCAGTTTTTTAACCTTTTTAAGCCGCCAACATCAAAACTACTCACCCGATTTGAAAATTTTCTGAGAATGAGTTGTAGACGGCTCAATTTGCTTTATTTGCTTTTGAGTAGTAGTAGGATCAAATACGTCAAAGAAGACGAAAGATATGCTCAAAATTGTAAGTGTACCTCCAAAAATTTAAAAAAAAAGTTCAGAAATTTGTATCTCGAAAACCAATCGACAGAAAAATTTTTAAAACTCATTTTCGTGTTCAGTAGGTCAAAATCAATGAGAAAAACTATGCTAGAACCAAATAACAAAACGACTGTTGGCTAGTGTCGGCCTCGCCCGACTTTCTACCTTTCCTTACTGGTTTTTTTATAGTTTCGAAAAAATCACATTTGAAGTTTTGGGTCATTTTAAGTCGAATAAGCAATGTCCGTCCGTTTGTCTGTCTGCAGGCTGGTGCGCACGATAACTCACGAAAGGAGTAACCGATTGACTTCAAATTTGGTATGTGGTCATATTTTTTTCTATCTCCGGCTACGTTCAAAGATGGACCATATTGGTCCACTCCTTCTAGTACCTCTCTCACACAGGGTTAATTTTTAGGGATATATTGATACTTTAATAACTTATATACTACTAACTCGAATCTTCTGAAATTACACACACAGTATTGTTCTTAAAAACAAACTAATCAACCTAGAATGCTTAAATTTGGATATGAATAGCAAATATACTTTTTCGAATTTTTCTACCGTGGATCTTAAAGGATAATGAAGGACTTAAATCTGCAAGGCCATTATTGCAGCCTTTAGTTCCACTTTCTAAAAACAAGAAAGATTTTTAGACAACCCAAAATGGGCCATTTCATTTAACACCCATATCGTCTTATTAGGACTTTCGAAAAAATTACACAAAAATGTTTAATAATTATATCCTTAATGTCATGTCCTTTTAAACGCGAACTCGACCATAAAATAAAAAAAACTGGGTACACAGTTTTGTTTTGTTTCTAGTCAGCAAATATAATTTTATAGACATTTCCATGACCATTCATTTTTGTTTTGAGCAAATACATTTTTTTTGAAAATCAATAAAATTTATTTCGAACGCAGGCTGGTGCGCATATGAATATATTACAACAAAAGATATTTCCAAACAAATTTTCTCAAATGAAATACATATAAAAAATTTAATTATTGCTTATAATTTCTCCAAATTTGTTTTAAAAAGATATTTAAAACGTTGCAAATTTTTCGACTATAGGATACCCTACACCATCGTATTCGAACATAATTTTTGCTCTAAATCTGAAACTATTTCCGATTATAAATTGTTTCTAAGTGGACAAAATTGAAATTTGTTCAATTTATTAAAAAAATCTTTATTATGAATTGTAAATCCGTGGAATTTATTCTTATTTATTTATTTTTTTTAAATGAGTATTTTTAAGTGTATGGAGTGTAATAGCATAAGAAAGATTAATTGTAATAGATTTAAGTAATCTGAATTGTATACCTGTATTTGAAACACAGCTGAAGTTTCGTTAAGTTAAGTTACTTGCCGAGCAAAATTCCTTTTCGCGTTCACTTTTGATTGGCAGCCATACGGTATGCGTGAGCATCCTCTTTTCTCTAATAAATATTGTACCGTTTTGAACTCAATGGATTTCCATTATTTTTCTTTCTGTTTCTCCTCTAATATCCTTGGCAATTATTCCTCATTACATGAGAAATAATTCGCAAACAACACTTTCTAATACAGTTCACTAATCTACATCGCAGTTTTCGTTGGAATCTGCCCACATCCAATTTCTACTCTCTAAACATGTTTCGAGCGGAGCAACAATATCTCCCCCCTAGCACTTGTTCCCCCGGATCGTGTCCACTAAGAATAAATGCAAAGTTGTGAGACATATATTCCATATGGCCGCCTGTATCTAAATGTGAGCCGATTTTCTCTAAATTCCGCGGGGTTCGTTCAAGGACCTAGATAATATTCTCTAAATATAACAACCTTAATATAAACCGGTTTCGATTGATTCTAATATGTTGGCAGTGTTTGCTCCTGGATCATAAGACACTCGTCCACCAAATTACAATTGAGGAAATGGAAAATAAAACATCCCAGCAAAATCTTGTTAAGTACCTGTCATTATTCCCTGCATTACCAAATAATGACATCTCATTATTCACTGCATTACTTTCGGCTTATTAATAATGACTTACCAATAATAACAGAAATAAGTGATTTTTTGTTGTCAAAATCATTTTGGCAAATTTTAATATAATGCAATTTTGGCTATATGTGGGTTATTGTACAAGATTTATTTATATTTCAACATGTTTTCAAACAATACGTGCAGATTTTTATGAAAATACCAGAAATTCTGGCATGAGAAATAGGCGCTACAATTGTCGCGCCTATTAATATGCGCCTATATTAATATGCAAAAAATCATTTTAAATGGCAATTTCTACATATCTACTACTTATTTTACAACTTATTGGTAATGCATTATTCAAGTACATAAAATCAAATAAGTACTTATTATGCTTCTTTATTGTATGCTTTTGGGAAGTACTTTCCTCCAATGACATCCCCATGTTAAAATAATCAGAAAAGTGGCTAAATAATAAGTACTTATCATTATCGAACTTTGCTTACTCGTCGGATTATTTGGTAATGAGAAATTTTGCTGGGATAGTGCTCAGAGGCTAAATCGAGTGCAAACAACACTTTCTAATACAGTTCACTAATCTACATCGCAGTTTTCGTTGGAATCTGCCCACATCCAATTTCTACTCTCTAAACATGTTTCGAGCGGAGCAACAATATCTCCCCCCTAGCACTTGTTCCCCCGGATCGTGTCCACTAAGAATAAATGCAAAGTTGTGAGACATATATTCCATATGGCCGCCTGTATCTAAATGTGAGCCGATTTTCTCTAAATTCCGCGGGGTTCGTTCAAGGACCTAGATAATATTCTCTAAATATAACAACCTTAATATAAACCGGTTTCGATTGATTCTAATATGTTGGCAGTGTTTGCTCCTGGATCATAAGACACTCGTCCACCAAATTACAATTGAGGAAATGGAAAATAAAACATCCCAGCAAAATCTTGTTAAGTACCTGTCATTATTCCCTGCATTACCAAATAATGACATCTCATTATTCACTGCATTACTTTCGGCTTATTAATAATGACTTACCAATAATAACAGAAATAAGTGATTTTTTGTTGTCAAAATCATTTTGGCAAATTTTAATATAATGCAATTTTGGCTATATGTGGGTTATTGTACAAGATTTATTTATATTTCAACATGTTTTCAAACAATACGTGCAGATTTTTATGAAAATACCAGAAATTCTGGCATGAGAAATAGGCGCTACAATTGTCGCGCCTATTAATATGCGCCTATATTAATATGCAAAAAATCATTTTAAATGGCAATTTCTACATATCTACTACTTATTTTACAACTTATTGGTAATGCATTATTCAAGTACATAAAATCAAATAAGTACTTATTATGCTTCTTTATTGTATGCTTTTGGGAAGTACTTTCCTCCAATGACATCCCCATGTTAAAATAATCAGAAAAGTGGCTAAATAATAAGTACTTATCATTATCGAACTTTGCTTACTCGTCGGATTATTTGGTAATGAGAAATTTTGCTGGGATAGTGCTCAGAGGCTAAATCGAGTGGAATGTATTTGCATATGTATAGGAGATATGTATGTTTTAATACGAGTATGAATAGCTTTTCTTTAATCTTGCCAGTATTCGTTTCCATTCCAAAAAAACTCCACTGTATTAATTTTTTAAAGATAGCTTGTATAATGAAGCTCCTTTAGCTCTATAATACAAAGTCGGCAGGAAGATGTATAGCACGGCAATTTCTGAAAGTCTTTAGCTCTGATTACCACAAACATTAACTTTGTAATATTTCTTAGTATAAGTATGAATATTAGGGCGGGTTGATTTTTTTTAAATCGTATAGCAAAAACTTAAACTACATAAAATTCTAAGAAAATTCTCCGAAGAAACCATGTATCTAACATTTATTGAAAATTTATATGCCCGCCTTTGCCAAAAAAAAAATAAATGTTAGAAAAAATAGCTTTTTCCAAAAAGAAATCGGATTTTCTGAATAAAATTGTTTAGTAAGGCAGTTCTTTTGCCCTTTATATCTTTTCTACACTCAAAATTTGTTCCATTAAAAAACCAGTAAGGAAAGGCAGAAAGTCGGGCGGGGCCGACTATATAATACCCTACACCTCCCTAACAATGCGATAAGGGTCATTGCCATAATTATTTGGAATAATTGGTAAATGGGTAGAAACATATTATCTAATTCTGAAACGATAATTGCTAAATTAAGCAATATTCGTTCCTAAATTGAGAAACATCTTTGTGGAAACTTTTAATGATCGGAAGTAAAATACTACTTCTATAGCGGTTTGGTACCAAATCAGGAGGAACATATATATGGAGCTTTAATATAAATCTGAACCGATCTTCCCTGAATACTTATTCATGTAAAAAGACCTCCTTCTGTCGAATTTCGCACTGATCGGATATAAAATACAGTCTCTACAGCGCTTACATGTCAAATCGGGGGTAACATATATATGGGAGCTATATCTAAATCTGAACCGATTTTCTCCGAATTTGGCAGTATTCCTTCATGTAATAAGAAACCTCTTTCTGCCGAACTTCGCATTGATCGGATATAAAATACAGTTTTTACAGCGCTTACAGGTCAAATCGGGGGTAACATATATATGGGTGTTATATCTAAATCTAAACCGAGTTTCTCCGAATTTGGCAGTATTCCTTCATGTAATAAGAAACCTCTATCTGCCGAATTTCGCACTGATCGGATATAAAATACAGTTTTTACAGCGCTTACATGTGAAATCGGGGGTAACATATATATGGGGGCTATATCTAAATCCGAACCGATTTTCTCCGAATTTGGCAGTATTCCTTCATGTAATAAGAAACCTCTATCTGCCGAATTTCGCACTGATCGGATATAAAATACAGTTTTTACAGCGCTTACATGTCAAATCGGGGGTAACATATATATGGGGGCTATATCTAAATCTGAACCGATTTTCTCCGAATTTAGCAGTATTCCTTCATGTAATAAGAAACCTCTCTTTGCCGAATTTCGCACTGATCGGATATAAAATAACAATTTTACAGCGCTTACATGTCAAATCGGGGGTAACATATATATGGGAGCTATATCTAAATCTGAACCGATTTTCTCCGAATTTGGCAGTATTCCTTCATGTAATAAGAAACCTCTTTCTGCCGAACTTCGCATTGATCGGATATAAAATACAGTTTTTACAGCGCTTACAGGTCAAATCGGGGGTAACATATATATGGGTGTTATATCTAAATCTAAACCGAGTTTCTCCGAATTTGGCAGTATTCCTTCATGTAGAAAGAAACTTCTTTTTGCCGACTTTCGCACTGATCGGATATAAAATAACATTTTGACAGCGCTCACATGTCAAATCGGGGGTAACGTATATATGGGGGCTATATCTAAATCTGAACCGATTTCTTCCAAATTTAACAGTGTTCATTCATATAATAAGAAACCTCTTTCTGCCGAATTTCATACTGATCGGATATAAAATAAAGTTTTTACAGCGCTTACATGTCAAATCGTGGCTAACTTATATATGGGGGCTATATCTAAATCTGAACCGATTTTAACCAAATTAATTTTAATTTTAACTCTTTGCCGAATTTCGCACTGATCGGATATAACATAACATTTTTACAGCGCTTACAGGTCAAATCGGGGGTAACATATATATGGGTGTTATATCTAAATCTAAAACGAGTTTCTCCGAATTTGGCAGTATTCCTTCATGTAGAAAGAAACTTCTTTTTGCCGACTTTCGCACTGATCGGATTTAAAATAACATTTTAACAGCGCTCACATTTCAAATCGGGGGTAACGTATATATGGGGGCTATATCTAAATCTGAACCGATTTCTTCCAAATTTAACAGTGTTCATTCATATAATAAGAAACCTCTTTCTGCCGAATTTCATACTGATCGGATATAAAATAAAGTTTTTACAGCGCTTACATGTCAAATCGTGGCTAACATATATATGGGGGCTATATCTAAATCTGAACCGATTTTAACCAAATTAATTTTAATTTTAACTCTTTGCCGAATTTCGCACTGATCGGATATAACATAACATTTTTACAGCGCTTACAGGTCAAATCGGGGGTAACATATATATGGGTGTTATATCTAAATCTAAACCGAGTTTCTCCGAATTTGGCAGTATTCCTTCATGTAGAAAGAAACTTCTTTTTGCCGACTTTCGCACTGATCGGATATAAAATAACATTTTAACAGTGCTCACATTTCAAATCGGGGGTAACGTATATATGGGGGCTATATCTAAATCTGAACCGATTTCTTCCAAATTTAACAGTGTTTATTCATATAATAAGAAACCTCTTTCTGCCGAATTTCATACTGATCGGATATAAAATAAAGTTTTTACAGCGCTTACATGTCAAATCGTGGCTAACATATATATGGGGGCTATATCTAAATCTGAACCGATTTTAACCAAATTAATTTTAATTTTAACTCTTTGCCGAATTTCGCACTGATCGGATAAAAATAAAATAACATTTTTACAGCGCTTACATTTCAAATCGGGGGTAACTGTTATATGGGGGCTATATCTAAATCTGAACCGATTTCTTCCAAATTTAACAGTGTTCATTCATATAATAAGAAACCTCTTTCTGCCGAATTTCATACTGATCGGATATAAAATAAAGTTTTTACAGCGCGTACATGTCAAATCGTGGCTAACATATATATGGGGGCTATATCTAAATCTGAACCGATGATAGTGACTACACTGAAAAAAAAATGGTAATAAAACTAATGATGACACATTCTTATATTAAGTATGCTACCTCGGCATCAATTCAATGACAATTTTCATTAAAATAATGAAAATTTACACGTTTTTTACGAAATTTTCCTTAATATAAAGTTTTTTGAATTTGAATTAATGACTATCTAATCATTAGTTTTGTATACGCGCTTCTTTAAATGTACGCATTTAAGTTAAAGAAAAAAATCATTATTTTTGTGCCAATCCGCATTATTTTAAGTAATATTTCAATACTTTTAAGGATTTTCTACATTAAGACTATGACGTAGACATGTCATAGTTTTAATGCCGAATCGGACTTAATTAACAGTATGAGATATTTGAGTAATAAATTTAAGACTATGCTCCCCTTAAAGGAAAGGCTGTCTTGGTAATAAATTTTATGACTATTGTCATTATTTTTAAGAATACATACGAGAGAATTATACAATCTCTCCCTCCCTCTCTCGCTCGGAGAATCAGTTTTGTTTGGTAATGTGTGAATCAATAATTGTTATGGAATGTTAGAAGAGAAAATAGAGAACAGTTCTGTGTTTCGTTTTCTTTTAAATCGTCAGTTATTTACAAGCGATGGAAGGAAACGGTTGTCTGTTTTCGGGACGCGGATTGTGAAAAAATTTGGTTGCTGTGAAAATGTAAGTATACGTGCATACATACGTGCATATTGCACCGAAAATAATTTTAATATGGGCTGTTAACAGTTATTTTTGCTAAAGCAACAACAACAAATGAAACCGTCGTGTACATGTATGTATGCATGTGGTTATGCCGTCGGCGTCACCATCGATCTCTGTGATAAGGGAGTGCGTGTGTCATAGTTATTTTTGCTGTATGTTATTTATGGCGATGTACATGCGTTTTTGAAGGAGATCTTGTTTGTAAGTCCTGTGAAGAGATTTGTGCCAAATGGATGATAAAAATGTGAGTAATAGATTTTGTAATATTGAAAGAGACAATGGGAAAATGTTTAGGTACGTGAAAAATAATATTATTATCCTGAAATTAACATCTTATTGGCAATTACAAAATTAACAAAACACATTTTAATTGAAAGTATTTATTTATTAAAAATACCAGCGCATAATGCAAAATGTAAAATTATTTGTGGGAATATAGAAATTTATTATTGATAATATTTTATACATATAACTATCTTTTTTAATTTTTTTAGTAAAATAATTTTAGAATGGGTCTTTTGTGAGAAGAGTGGCAAATTTTACAAAATATTTCAACGTAAGTATTATATATGAACGGCTGAAATATTTCTCTTAGTGATATGATAAAATTTATTTGCATTATTTTGTTTATAGATAATTTTATTTGATTTATTTTCAGAAAAAATTTAATTATTTTAATTTTAGATCACGCAATATTTGAAGATAAATGTAATGGATATATGAAAAATGCAGTGCTGAATGCCATTTATAAATTACAACAAATAAGTGAGATTTGGAAACAATAGATTTGGAAACAATATTTGTAAGTATTATGTATTTCTGAACAAATATATTTTATTTGAAAATCAATAAATTTAATTTGGAACGCATATATTAATGTATTAGAACAAAATATATTTGCGAACTGACGTTCACATATAAAATACGTGTTTTCACACAAACAAAGTTATTGTTAAAAAGGTTTCCAAATATAATTTATTTAAAAAGATGTTTTCCTTTTTTGAATTTTAGTTTAAATTTTTCCTTGATTTCGTGTTCATAATTGCTTCATAATTAAACCTGCTGTTAGATTAGTCCCGTTTAGTCTAATTTTTGTATCGTTTCCTTTATAAAGGGTAATATATGTATGTATAAATATTGCCTTATAATTTGGTCCAAGGGATATTTTTGTTTTACTAAAATCAAAATAATAAGCGTTTTTGTTCAAAAATTATTGTAAATAAGCTGCTTTCTTTTCACGAAGTATTGAATAAAAATAAATATAAAATATTGTCTTCCATATTCATTTTATATGAAAAATGTAATGTTGACCAAATGGACTCTTAATCTAGGATTCGTACAGATTTGCTAATCTAACACCAGGGTTAAGAATGTCATAAGCAGCATTAGCTTTTGCTTTACAGAAGTAGTTTTTAATAAGTTTTTGTAGTTTTGTTTGCTAACAAAACTTAAGATTTTAAAATCTAAGTCACGATTGATTTTTTTGAGAAAATTATTTTTGATAACTCAATTTATATGAAAATTGTCACTTTCGCCACTTTCAAAACAATCAGTTTATATTATTAATAATATCTTACATAAATATTTTTTTTAACTTTTAGTACAGCATATTTTGTATAGATCAATTATGAGAATTTGTGTCGTAGAAGAGTGACTAAATATTTCAGTGTAAGTAAGTATATTCCAAAGATTTTAATATATATCTTATTTTTCAACATTTTGTGAAAAAATTTATTTTAATACTTTATCGTATATAAATCATTCTGTTTGATTTCTATTCAAATTATTTTTATTTCAGTTCGCGCAATTGAACTTTATTTGGATATATGAAAAATGCAGTGGGGAATTAAAAATTTACAAATTGCAGGGAATGATTGAGCATACAAAATATGATATAATAATATAATATTCGTTTTATATAATTTCTATTTAAATTCCAGCCAAATTCTGGGTTAAAAATCATTAAGGTCGGTTCCGATAAAAATTGTTCATGGACAACAAATAGAGAAACGAATCCCGCTATAGAATCGATACATAACAATACAATATTCGAATAAAAGTCAAACTTCATAGTGTGTTGGCCGATTTGTCTTTATACAATTACATATTGTTTTAAATTATAAAATGTTCAAGGTTATCCGTAATATGTATTATATTTTTTTGTATTTTCCAATATAAAATATAACAAATAAAATATTTATTTAGAAAGATAAAGTGTTGTGTTATTGAATTTTCTATGAATATTAAATGATTTCAACGATTTCATTTAAAAGAGTAACATTATAATCTATATAATGTAACGAATTTTCCATACATATTTAAAAAAACTGTATTTAAATTCATGTATGCCTTAAATTAATTACCAGTATATTCTTATATCAAGGACAAACATTTTAAATGTTATTACGATAATGTTTTAAATTATATGATATTTTACTAAAAATAAGCACGCGCCATACTTAAATTTACGCAAAAATGTGCTTTTTTTTATGACCAAACATAATTAGTTTTATTACCCAAAATTCTTAATTCTATGAAATGCATTCTCAAAACAAGTACTATTCACGTCTTTAAATTAACTATAAAATCTTCTTATTTTTATAGCGATTGTCTTTGGCTCGAAATCATTGCCGAAATCTTAAACTTTACGAAAAATTCATTGATTTTCAGTACGCTTTTTTTTTAGTGTAATAAGATAATACTATGTGTAGAATTTCGGAGGATTCAAATAAGTAGTATTTATGTTATTAAATAATAAATAATACACTTAATATTAACACTTTGTGGGGGAGGTACTAGAAGGGCCATCTTCGAACTCAGCTGGAGATAGAAAAAAATATTACCACATACCAAATTTGAAGTGAATCGGGTACTTCTTTCGAGAGTTGCCGTGCTCACCAGCTAGCGGACAGACATACAGACGGACGGACATTGCTCATTCGACTTAAAATGATCTAAAACGGATATCCGCCAAACATACTTAAAATCTTATGTCACTCCTTCGATGTGTTACACTTTTGGTCCGTAGCAAATGATATATACCCTCGTATCACTATAGTGAGTGTATAATAAAACATAATATATTTCAAAAAAATAAAATAATTTAAGCGAGAAAAGGAAAAAAATTTGCAGGTCGAGAGGCGCGGATTAGGTTTTGATTTTAGACCCAGGGTTTCTTCGGTGTTAATTTATGCAATTAGAAACCTTTTTCTGCCGAATTTCGTACTGATGGTGTATAAAATACAGTATCTACAGCGCCTACATATCAAATCGGGGGTAACATATACTTATACATGGGGGCTATATATATATATCTGAACCGATTTTCCCCAAATTTGGCAGTGTTTATATATGTAATATGAAACCTCTTTCTAACTAATTTCGTACTGATGGTATATAAAATACAGTTTCTACAGCCCTGACATATCAAATCGGGGGTAACATATATGTATATGGGGGCTATATATTCGTATTTATAAATTTGAACCGATTTTCACCAAATCTGGCAGTGTTCATTCTTGTAATAAGATACCTCTTTTTGCCAAATATTGTACCGATCGGGTATAAAATACTGTTTCTACAGCGCTTACATGGCATATAGGGGGTAACATATATATGGGGTTATATCTGCAAGTTATGCGCAAATTGCGCGAAGCAATCCGCCAAAAACGCCCGGATTTGTGGAAGAGCAAAAACTGGCATTTGCACCATGATAACGCCCCTGCACAGACATCGTTGCTTGTGCGCGAATATTTGGCCAAAAACAACACAGTAATGGTGCCGCAGCCACCGTATTCTCCTGATCTAGCCTCTGCTACTATTTTTTGTTACCAAAACTGAAAATGACCATGAAAGGAAGACGCTACGCCACGATTGAGGAGATAAAGACGGCATCGAAAAGACGGAGCTGTACAAGATCACAAAAAATGATTATTTGAAGTGCTTCGAGGATTGGAAAAAACGTTGGCAGAAGTGTATTATATCCGAGGGGAATTACTTTGAAGGGGACAAAATAGATATTCATGAATAAATAAATATTTTTTGAAAAAATACAAAATTCGCGATATTTCTTGAACATACTACGTATGGCTATATATAAATCTGAACCGATTTTAATCAAATTCAATAGGGATCGGCCTTGGACCAAAAGAAAGATATGTGCTATGTTTCGTTGAGAACGTACCATAATTGCGACCTTTACTTTGATTACAAGAATACATGCACAGACGGACGGACAGACGAACGGACGGACAGACGGACATGGCTACATCAACTCAGAAAGTGATTCTAAGTCGATCGGTATAATAAACGATGGGTGTACTTCTTCTCCTTTTGTGTGTTACAAACAAATTCACAAAGTTGTGATACCCTGTAGCGCAGTGTGGTGTATGGTATAAAAATTGGTTTAATAGTCACGATCAGTCTACTACAAACTCCTGGTATGACAATATTTTCAATAGTCTTATCAAAACGTGTGCTATATCGATGTTCTTGTCTAGTTACACGCTATAATTCGCCCTTACGTCATTTTTGACTCCGACGTCAAATTAAATTTCTTACCTTCAAAACCCAACTTTCTACTACCCTAACTGGAACTTTTTCCTGCACGCACTAAGAGCTTTCTTCAATACATGAAATTAGCGCTTTTAAAAAGCTTAGATCGCTTTACAAACAAAGGAGTAATTCCAATTTTACGGTATAAATAATTTGATTACACAGTACAACAGTCCAAAAACCAAAAACAGCGAAACTATTTTTATTGTAGGTCTTGGCGAGTAGAACAACGTTTGTTCTAAGAAATTTTCCTGACATCCCCAAAATCCGGATTCACGGGTAAAAAACCGATTTTCTTGGCTTTTTCACTTGAACGCCTATAACTTTGTTAATTATTAACCAATTTTCAATCTATAAAAGAATTTGGAAAGACGAGAATTAGACCGAACGATGTATATTTTGTTTATTTGAAGCCGAGGAATATAAGCTTATTTGTCCTACACACATTTTTTTAATTTTTGTCCGTCATTTTCAAGTTTAGGCAATGTTTTTAACAATTATATTGTAAGATAACCGTACGACTAATTATTTTAAAAATATGGTATATTTTAGAAGGAAAAAAATGCAACCAGTCTCTTAAAAATCCGTTTGCAATTGACGGTTTTATTAAAGTTCCCCGAAATTCAAAAAAAACATTCGTGTTTTACTTGACAAGACCTACTGGAAAAATAGTATCGCGTCATTTGCTTCTCAACATGACTTTATTTTGTCGCACTGTGTTATCTTATGGACTGAATTAGAAATAGGGTAATATTTGATAATTCTGTCAGAACAACGTTTTTATTCATATTAAACATTTGCTTCCTTTGGCTTCAGTTCAGTCGAAATCAAGAACATTCGGTTTCACTTGATAATTAAATTCAGAGAATATTAAGAGATTGTAATATCGCGAGTACTACCAGAATTAAATTTTGAAATATATTTTGTCGCGTGTGACATCGATAAGAGCAAACTGCCCACAAATCGTGAAGTGATCCAATATCATTATTGCGAGTATTACCAGAATTAAATTTTGAAATGTATTTTGTCGCGTGTGACATCGATAAGAGCAAACTGCCCACAAATCGTGAAGTGATCCAATATCTGTTATATTTGATGCAAAATGGTTCTCATAGTGTAAAAAATAGAAAGTTATACAGTTATGTGCGATTTGTGTTGACAATTTTTTGCGACATATAGATGCGTGCAAACATTCTAATTTTCGGAAAAACCACTACACGTAAATTATTCATTCGTCTTTTGGATAAATATTATCACATAATTAAACACACGGCGTATTTCACAAAAAATGAATGGGATACAATTTTTAAAATTTCTCTATGTAAATGCAATATTAAATCCAATATCAAACCAGTAAGGAAAGGCTAAAGTCGGGCGGGCCGACTATATAATACCCTACACCACTCTCGTAATATTGAATAACCCTGATATATAAATTTTGTAATTCATGTATACATTGTTTACATAAATTTACTTTTGGGACATTTTATACTTAAATAATACCCTGTACCACAGAGTGGTGTAGGGTATAAAAACGATTGGATCTAAAGAGACAAATCGGATGAAACATATATACGGGAGCTATAGCTAAATCTTTACCGAATTTCTTCAAATTCGATAGTGTTGGTTCATGGATCAAGAAACTCTACCATTCTAAATTTCAAAATGATTGGATGTAAAATACAGCTTCTTCAGGACTAAAGGGCCAAATCGGACGAAACATATTTATGGGAGCTATAGCTAAATCTTAACCGATTTTCTTCAAATTCGATAGTGTTGGTTCATGGATCAAGAAACTCTACCATTCTAAATTTCAAAATGCTTGGATGTAAAATACAGCTTCTTCAGGACTAAAGAGCAAAATCGGACGAAACATACATATGGGAGCTATAGCTAAATCTTAGCCGATTTTCTTCAAATTCGGCAATGTTGGTTCATGGATCAAGAAACTCTACCATTCTAAATTTCAAAACGATTGGATGTAAAATACAGGTTTTATAGGACTAAAGGGCCAAATCGGACGAAACATATTTATGGGAGCTATAGCTAAATCTTAACCGATTTTCTTCAAATTCGGCAGTGTTGGTTCATGGATCAAGAAACTCTACCATTCTAAATTTCAAAAGGATTGGATGTAAAATACAGCTTCTACAGGACTAAAGAGGAAAATCGGACGAAACATATATATGGGAGCTATAGCTAAATCTTAACCGATTTTCTTAAAATTCGGCAATGTTGGTTCATGGATCAAGAAACTCTACCATTCTAAATTTCAAAATGATTGCATGTAAAATACAGCTTCTATAGGACTACAGGGCCAAATCGGACGAAACATATATATGGGAGCTATAGCTAAATCTTAACCGATTTTCTTAAAATTCGGCAATGTTGGTTCATGGATCAAGAAACTTTACCATTCTAAGTTTCAAAAGGATTGGATGTAAAATACAGCTTCTATAGGACTAAAGGGCCAAATCGGACGAAATATATATATGGGAGCTATATCTAAATCTGAACCGATTTCAACCAAATTCAATAGCGATCTTAACAGCTGCGAAATACTCTAAACTGCAAAATTTCAGAACGATCGGAGTGAAATTGCGACCTGTAGTCGACGAACAACTTTACATGGACAGACGGACGGACGGACAGACATGCCTAAATCGACTCAGCTAGTGATTCTGAGTCGATCGGAATACTTTAAGGTGGGTCTACCTGTGTTATTTTCAGGTGTTACAAACATCTGCCGTGAAACAAACTTATAATACCCTGTACCACAGTGTGGTGTAGGGTATAAAAAGTGCAGTGTATATTACAAACTATAAAAAACCAAGATTGCAGTCTGTATATCACTCAGATGCTGGTACGTTCGAAGTGTGTTCAATTGTAGACATTGTTGGACCTTCATAGTAGATGACTGTGAATATGACAAAGTGGAAACAGAAAATGTTGAATTGAAAAATTCGGACATATCTCTGCAGAATTATTCACTGGCCTTGGATCGTACTGATACATCTGATCGGTTTGGATTCCTGCTTGCTACCTTAACCTTAATAAAGGATTTGAGAATATCTATTGCTTCAAAATCCAAGAAAGAGTTCCATGACTTAAGTGAACAATTATTAAATACTTTGACGGTCCTGTTATAGATAAAAACCAGTAAGGAAAGGCTAAAGTCGGGCGGGGCCGACTATATAATACCCTACACCACTCTCGTAATATTGAATAACTCTGATATATAAATTTTGTAATTCATGTATAAATTGTTTACATAAATTTACTTTTGGGACATTTTATACTTAAATAATACCCTGTACCACAGTGTGGTGTAGGGTATAAAAACGATTGGATCTAAAGAGCCAAATCGGATTAAACATATATATGGGAGCTATAGCTAAATCTTTACCGATTTTCTTCAAATTCGGCAATGATGGTTCATGAATCAAGAAACTCTACCATTCTAAATTTCAAAACGATTGGATGTAAAATATAGCTTCTATAGAACTAAAGGGCCAAATCGGACGAAACATATATATGGGAGCTATAGCTAAATCTTAACCGATTTTCTTCAAATTCGGCAATGTTGGTTCATGGATCAAGAAACTCTACCATTCTAAATTTCAAAACGATTGGATGTAAAATACAGCTTCTACAGGACTAAAGGGCCAAATCGGACGAAACATATATATGGGAGCTATAGCTAAATCTTAACCGATTTTCTTCAAATTCGGCAATGTTGGTTCATGGATCAAGAAACTCTACCATTCTAAATTTCAAAACGATTGGATGTAAAATACAGCTTCTACAGGACTAAAGGGCCAAATCGGACGAAACATATATATGGGAGCTATAGCTAAATCTTAACCGATTTTCTTCAAATTCGGCAATGTTTGTTCATGGATCAAGAAACTCTACCATTCTAAATTTCAAAACGATTGGATGTAAAATACAGCTTTTATAGGACTAAATGGCCAAATCGGACGAAACATATATATGGGAGCTATAGCTAAATCTTAACCGATTTTCTTCAAATTCGGCAATGTTGGTTCATGGATCAAGAAAGTCAACCATTCTAAATTTCAAAACGATCGGATGTAAAATACAGCTTCTATAGGACTAAAGGGCCAAATCGGACGAAACATATATATGGGAGCTATAGCTAAATCTTAACCGATCTTCAAATTCGGCAATGTTGGTATACCCTGTACCACAGTGTGGTGTATGGTATAATAATATTCGTAGAGAGCGTGCTAAATACAGAATTAAAGTCAAAGCCGCTACTACAATATTAATGTTTTGTCATGTATTTCATTTCATATCAAACATTAAAAAAAGTTAAAGCTGGAGATCGTATAAAACTAGCAAGACACGTTGAAGAACACATTACTCTACAGAAGGAACCTTATTAAAAATGTATCGGTTATACAACACCAGAAAGTGGTAACGGTATAGATGTTCAGAAAGCTATTGTAAATTTTCTAAGTTTAGAAAATTATTGCCTTGACAATTTGGTTGCGATAAATTGCGATGGGGCTCCTGTAAATACTGGCTACAAAACAGGAATTAATGCATGTATCGTTTGTCTTCTGCACTTCAATGAGTTGCCTCTTAAAGCCATAATTATAAAACTATTTGGAAAACAAACTGGTCCAGGAGTTTGGCCGGGCACATTTGGGTCTGAAATTGTATCATGTGAAATACATACGGTAAGTCTAGATATTGTTATATCTCATATCGACAGTTTATATTCAATATTCTCTATCTTAAAAAACACAATTGTTCAGTAGAACCAAAAAACCGTTTATATCCCTAATTTTAAAGAAAAATAAAATTTTTTGTTCTACAAAGTTTATTACATCTAACTACGTGATCTACTAAATAATATTTTTTTTAATATTTGCACCACGAGCCATTTTATGGAACATAGAGGGTATTGCTCTTCAAAAATTCTTCATGTATAAAAAAGGATAGAGGGTTTTGCATAGTAAAAAAAAATTATTTATGAATTCCACAAATTTTTTTATATATATAATTATACATATAATAATAAAAATAATAAATAATAATAACAATGAATTAATGATTCATTTTTATTTAAGTATTATCTATTTCTTGGGGTTCATTTTTGAATCCATTTTCAAATTGTCATAGAAAAAATAGTATTCTTGTGGAATCACAGGTTAGATATAAAAATAGTCATAATTTGAAAACTAAAGCTTCGACTAAAAAAATTTAACCAAATTCGGGTTTAGCATACTCTTTTCACCAAAGAACCATCTTTTAGAAGAAAAAAAAAACAAAAAAAAATATAGTCTCAAATTATATGAAGAGATAGAGGGTATTGCATTCAGAAAAAATAAGTGTGTAAGATAGAGAAATTACAAAAATGACCATAAAATCTCAATTTTTGTTTTTTTTTATTTCCAAATTAGTACCATAGATGCGCCTTATTTTACCGAATATTTTAACATAAAAATCTCATTTTTGCAAAAATTGAAGATAGAGGGTTTTGAATATAAGCTCTCGATATATTCCTCCACCTTAGTTATGAACCTCATATCTGTGGTTTTCACAAATAACCACTTAAGTCGAGTTGAGTCATTTTCGAGTTTTTTAGATAAATGTATTAAATTGTCTATGATCTACCCACTAATAACTACTATATGCGATAATTGGCGTTTTTGATAATTTTATGCCGCATGGAAATTTGTCACTCCCACAAGGATGTCATGCATTTCTTTTTAATCATTCATTCATGTGAAATATGGTTAAGGTTGTAAATGGATTTGAACCAATTCCTATGGGTCAAATACCTCATAACGTCGACAACCGGAACATCCGCGATGACCAACGTTTCTATTTCGCATGCTTGAAGCTATAAACAATGGAGTTTGCGATGATCAACTGGCTTGTGCAAAACCTGGACCAGTTAGCACCGCCCGTTGGCTGACAACTGCATCGAGTGTCCTGCATATGTGGTGTCCTGCTTATGTGGTTGAATTTGTGGTGAAAGTATATGCCCCTTTCTGGTTTTTAGTAAAAAGCCAGCCTTTGGCAACTCTTATTATTACTTTCATCCTGAAAATATTATATTATCAATGGTATCTGACCCTGTCGAAACAATTCGCCACCAAGCATATGATATGATAACTGCCAGAATTGATCCAATACCCAGAGTTCGAGATTACCATCCTCCAAACGGTTGCATAAATTTCGACAGCGACAGTTATTCTAAAATGATTTGCTGGCATAAACTGAAAATAACTAAACCTCCATGTCTGCAGTTTTATGACGAAAGCCAATTACGTCATTACCAATATTCAACTAACGATATAATTAGTATCCCTGGTACATTTTTAAATCTTATTAAAATATGTATATTAATAATAATCTAAAATATATAAATTCCCTGTCATTCACAAAATACGGAAAGATTTGTGCGTGTTGTCAGCGAATCAGCTCTGGCAGTTACGGATTAAAAACGGCTAGGACATATTTTGGCAAAAATTGAGAGCCGTGATAATTACCGTCAACTGGATTTTCGGCAGGATTTTGTTGAAAAGAGCAATTAAAAATAAACAAACATGTTAATTTGTATGTGATACGGGTATATAGGTTATTAATTTATAAATATTGTTTATTTAAATTACAAATACTATGTTTTTAATGAAACTGGTTGATTGAAATAATTATACCCTCACTTTAGCGTGACGAGGGTATATATCTTTTGCTACGGACAAAAAGTGTATCACATCGAAGGGGTGACCCCAAGTATGTTCGGCGAAAATCCGTTTTGAACCATTTTAAGTCTTTTGAACAATGTCCGTCCGTCTGTCTGTGTGGTTGGAGCGCACGATAACTCTCGAAAGGAGTTACGAATTGACTTCAAATTTGGTATGGGATAATGTTTTTACCTATCTCAAGCTATGTTCGAAGATGGGCCATATTGGTCCACTCCTTCTAGTACCTCCCTCACAAAGGGTTAAAATTTAGTGAAATATTGATTCTATAATAACTTCTATACTACTTATCCGAATCCTCTGTAATTCCACACATAGTAATAGTTTACCTATCGCTATCAAATGGGTAAAGTGCTACCGCCCCTTTCGGTACCTTCCACACAAAGGGACCATTTTGTACAAAAAGTCAACAGCTTATAACATCATTACCAGTGCATAAAAATACTTGAAATTTTGCACAGGGTAATGCTTTAATGGCGCCTTCAGTCCAGAGAAAAATGGGCGCTATTGCCACGCCCCTTTTGTACCTCCCACACAAACGTACAATTTTGTACAAAAATTTAAAAGCTTATAGCGTGAGTACCAATGCACGAAAATACTGCAAAACAGTGTAACGCTTTTGAAGTACCTATAGTCTTGTGAAAAATGGGCGTTACCACCACGCACCTTTTTGTACCTCCCACACAAAATGGTTAAATTATACCAAAATTGAATAGCTCATAACGTTAGTATATTAGTGCACATAAACGCTCATAGTTCGGCACAGCGCAATGTATTTAGAGTATCAACTGTTCAGCGAAAAATATGTGTATTTGATAAACCCCTTCTGGTACCTCCCACACAGATAGGCACAATAATTATTGTAATATTTCATATTACATTACTCACAAAGTGAGGTATCTTAGTCGGTTTACCTGACTGAAACTTTCTTGCTTGTTTTTTCTCATTTTCATATATCTACTGACAAATTAATACGAAAATAAAAATAACTTTTTTGTTTGCGAATAAACTCAAACTTTTTAAATACGCAAATTTCATACATTGAAGAATGCTTTTACTGCGTGCAAGACAAAGTTCCAGTTAGGGTAGAAGAAAGTCGGGTAATGAAGGTAAGATACTTAACTTGACGTCGAAGTCAAAAATGGCGTATGGACGAATTAAAGCGCGTGAATAGACTAGAACAGCTATATTTCACACGTTGTGATCGGGCTATAAATGAATGAGCTACGAAAAGAAAACTATTTTGGCGGCATGAAGATTGCGCCAAAAAAAATTTTTGTGTTTCCTAAATCTTCTCCAGCTAAGCTTCAAAACTAGGGGGTGACTCGCTTTACAATTTTTTTTTCACACTAGCTGTTGACCCGGCCTAGTATATATATTATTAATCGTCGAAAATTTCTAAGACGATTTAGTCATGTCCGTCTGTCTATCCGTCCGTCTGTTGTAATCACGCTACAATCTATTTATAATACTTGAGCTACGGCAGAAATCCGTTTTGGGTAATTTTAAGTCGAATGAGAAATGTCCGTCCCTCTGTATGTCTGTCTGGTGGCTGGTGCGCACGATAACTCTCGAAAGGAGTAACCGATTGACTTCAAATTTGGTACGTGGTAGTATTTTTTTCTATCTCCGGCTAAGCTCGATGATGGGCCATATTGGTTCACTCCTTCTAGTACCTCCCACACAAAAGGTTAAAATGTTGTGAAATATTGATTCTTTAATAGCTGATATACTTCATTCGAATCTTCTAAAATTCCACACATAGTATACGTTTATTAGTCGCTATCAACTCGAGATTTTGCACCAAAAGTTAACAGCTTATAATCTGAGTACCAGTGTTTAAAAATAATTGAAATTTTGTACAGTGTAATGCTTTTATAGTGCCTACAGAGCAGTGAAAAATTGACGTTATTGCCACGCCCCTTTTAATACCTCCCACACAAAGGTACCATTTTGCACCAAAAGTTAACAGCGTAGAACATTAATACCAGTGTAAAAAAAAACTTGGAATTTTGTACAGTGTAATGCTTTTTAGTGTCTATAGGCCTGTGAAAAATTGACGTTATTTCCACGCCCCTTTTTGTACCACCCACACAAAGGTACCACTTTGCACAAAAAGATAAAAGCTTACAGCATGAGTACCAATGCACGGAAATACAACAACATTTTGCACATTGTAACGCCTTTGAAGTATCAATACCCCTGTGAAAAATGGGCGTTGTCACCCACCCTTTTTGTAACTCACACACAAAAATATTAAATTTGGGTATGATTTGCCACCCAAATTTAATATCTCAAAACGTTAATATATAGCAGTGCACATAATCGCTTATAATTCGGCACAGTGCAATGTATTTAAAGTATCTACTGTTCATGGAAAAGAAGGTGTATTTGTTACACCCCTTCTGTTACCTCCCACACAAATTGACAGAATAATTCGTATAATATTGCATATAACAATAATCACAGTGAGGGTATACCTTAGTCGGCTTACCCGACTGAAACTTTCTTACTTGTTCTTATATCTGCAGGTATGTTAGGACTGAAAATGGGCAATATCGGTCCATTTTTGAAAAAAGCCCCCATCTGTAGCATCGCCCCGATTTGACTTCTTAACGTTATAGAGACCACAAATGTCAACTGATCGGGCTGAAAAATGGTAACTGGGGTTTATTTACAGCCGGTATTCTTCACACGAGCAACGTTTGTCATAGATCCATGTTTTTATATAGCCACCATACAAAGTTCCCTCTAGAGTTGACTTCGTAACGCCCCATAACCCCCAAATTTCAACGAATTGGTCTGAAATTTGGTTAATGAGTTTATTAGTACCTGTAACCATTCACATGCGACCCATGTTGTAGGATATATAAGATTCGGCATGGCCAAACTTAACGCTTTTACTTGTTTGTCCTCAAATCATATACGTACTCTGTCAATATTAATATAATCATCTCAGATATAGAGCAATTGTATATGTGCTTAACCTTCTCTCAGTCTGCTTGGGTGGGAGTGCTATAAATTTATTTTCTATGCAATACAACCTAATAGCTAGAAACGAAACCCCAAGGTCATATCAAGCCCAATTGTGAAATGTTCAGAATGCGGTTGTTGCTGCATGACCTTTGTTTGATACATTTGTGCTGTTATTTCACATATTCATCAAGACTATGAGTCGTTCCACATTAATAGAAACAAAGAAATTCGAGTAGTAATTTAGATAATGTTTCCGATTACTTTAATAGGGAAATTTCAAAGTTAACCGACAAAAAATTACAGTTTGATTATTTGACTCTTTCGCGTATACTATTAGTCAATGGGGAATCATGTCTAATAACATTTTTTTATATCGGGTGATCCAAGTAGAGATACTTTTTCCAATAGCCTTTTTTTGACAGATCACGTGTCAGTCGTATTTCATCATGGAAAGACTTACGCCTGAACAACGTTTACAAATCGTTAAACTTTATTACGAAAATTCACGTTCTGTGAGGAATGTGTTTCGTGCACTTCGCTCAACTTATGGTCAACATAATCGGCCTACTGAGCATACTATTCGCAACACCATCACCCATCTTGAGACCCAGCATTCATTATTGGATAATATTCGACGGAATAGACCACGTCCAGCACGCAGTGAAGAAAATGTAGCGGCCGTAGCTGAGAGTGTACACGAAGACCGTGGAGAGTCGATTCGGCGCCGTTCGCAGCAACTCGGACTGACGTATGGAACGACTTGGCGCATTTTGCGTCGAGATCTTAAATTGAAAGCATACAAAATACAGCTTGTGCAAGAACTGAAGCCGCCCGACCTTCCCAAGCGACATCGCTTCGCTCTATGGGCTCTTGAAAAGTTCCAAGAAGATCCAACGGTTTCGAGCCAAATTTTGTTCAGCGATGAGGCCCATTTCTGGCTCAGTGGGTATGTAAACAAGCAAAATTGCCGCATTTGGGACGAAGAGCAACCTGAAGTGATTCAAGAGCTGCCACTTCATCCAGAAAAAACAACGGTTTGGTGTGGTTTGTGGGCCGGTGGAATCATCGGTCCATATTTCTTCAAAAATGATGCCGTAACCGTCAATGGCGACTGTTATCGTGCCATGATAACCGACTTCGATTCAGGCCTTGGAGCAAAACATCACGCGCGTCATTCGCCAGTTACCAGTCGAAATGCTCGAACAAGTCATCGAAAATTGGACTCAACAGATGGACCATCTGAGACGTAGCCGCCGCCAACAATTGATAGACATATCGTCGGCTTAATGCTATTTTGGTCCATACGCCATTTTTGTGTTTTTTGAGTTAGGAGTTGATAATATGGGTTTCAAGCATGCTCTTTCAGAATATGCAATCATTTTTTTCCTATCTCGCCTAGTTTTCGAGATATTGGTAGGGTAAATTTATTTAACTCTGAATAACGGGAAATAATTTTGATATTTTTGTTCTATGTCACCATTTTTCTATCGCCCTATCTTTTTGACTCAGTATTTTACGTTCTTCCGATCACAATATGTAAATTACTGTCCTTCCATATGGGCCCTTTTTGTGGTCCATGTAATACAAATACGAAAAAATATTAAAATAAAAGTGGATATGGACCAAAATGCCAAGTACAAAAATTGTTATAACTTGCTTATTTTTGAATGTAATGGCATAGAAATGCATGAGAATCATACACACACTGTTGGCAACCCTATGAAATAAAAAGTGTGTAACTCTTCAGTCCCGTTTTTACTCAAACAATAAATTGCGCTTTTCTCCGATCATACAAAATGGCGTATGGAACAAAATAGCATTGAGCCGACGATATGTAATCTTCAAAAAATAAATGCCAAAGAATTTTCTTTCAAATGATAATAAACATTCCCCATTCAATTTGAATTTTCTGTGTAGGGAACCTCGAAATTGATCACGATATGTTGGTAATGTAATTACCAAAGAAAAAAAGAGGATAAAGAAAACTCGATGTAAAAAATTATTAAACCACTTCATGCAAAAGGTTTGGGTCCAGCTAGACCTCAATGGGCATTTATCAGGTTTTAAATTTGATCGATAATTTTTCACTGATAAGTTATCAGCTCAATAACCATATCATTTGGTTAAGAACCCTTTATTTATAGAATTCAAATTTTTGGATTTTTTGGTCTAGATAAAAATTACACTCCGTCAAAGTCAAATTTGGTCTGGCCAGACCACAATGACCATCCTAGGGTTAAGGACATCAAAAGGACAAAAATGTACGTAATCCTTGATTATCCTGAAAATCACATCTTCAATTTTTATTTTCGTTCTATTTTTAAAAAATACCTACATATTATCCAACAAAATGTTTGTATAAAATTCAATACGGGTGCTCCATGGGTTAAAAAATATGAATTAATTAATGTAAGTCTGTCTGTCAGTTCGGCTGAATGGTGCTAACGATAACTCGGAAAAGGAGAGACCGAATGAATTATTTATCAGATTTTAATGATATTACACTCAGAAAAATGGCGTTCCTAAGGACAAGTACATTTTATACTCCAATTTAGTTCATTTTTTTTACTCATTTGTAGTAAATCTTCACTAAGCAGCAATACAATTTACCAAATATAAATTTGGTAATAATTAAGTAAATTTAACTAATAAGAAGTTCGGTATGAATAGTTCATATACTTGGAAGTAGGAAGTGATTTTCCTAAAATACAATTTCTTCACAATAAGTAAAGACATCGTACAGATGAGTAAATGCACACTTAAACTTAGAAAACATTTGCACATAGTTAGGACGGAAATTAATAATAATAACGGTACTATAGTACCGTTTGAAAGAATTATAAACGAAGTGATCAATTTTTGTGTATTACGGACATAAAAAGGACGAAAATGTACTTAATCCTTGATTATCCTGAAAAGCACATCTTTAATTTAATTTTTTTTCAAACTAAGAAATTTCAGTCGGGCAAACCGACCAAGCCATATATTACATATTATATGTACTAATATTATGTGCAATTAAATTTTTAATTTAGGTATGTTTTGGCTCTTTTTGTATGGGAGTTATTAAAATGGGTGTGGTCATAACTCCTATTTTTACGAACTGTAGGAATTTTAAAAACTAAACACTGTGCAACAATTTTAAGTATATATAAGTACTTAGAATGTTCAAAAAAAATTTGTGAATTTGGTATTTTTTCAAAAGGTATTTATTTATGAGCGCCCCAGTAGGCGAGTTGGTAGCGTACTCGCCTATGAGTTTGGGGGTCGTGGGTTCGATTCCCACCAGAGGCTCTGGTCTGTCGCTGCAAACATTTAGCCATATGGTCTTTGTAACCCGGCCTTTCCCTGGACCTTAAAATTAGAATATAAATTTACTTTGTATTGTAATTCAAATAAATAAATAAATAAAAATAAATAAATAATTTATTTATTCATGAATATCTATTTTGTCCCCTTCAAAGTAATTCCCCTCGGATATAATACACTTCTGCCAAAGTTTTTATCCAATCCTCGAAGCACTTCAAATAATCATTTTTTGTGATCTTGTTCAGCTCCTCCTTCGATGCCGTCTTTATCTCCTCAATCGTGGCGTAGCGTCGTCCTTTCGTGGGCCTTTTCAGTTTTGGGAACAAAAAATAGTCACAGGGAGCTTGGTCAGGGGAATACGGTGGCTGCGGCACCATTACTGTGTTGTTTTTGGCCAAATATTCGCGCACAAGCAACGATGTGTGTGCAGGGGCGTTATCATGGTGCAAAATCCAGTTTTTGTTCTTCCACAAATCCCGGCGTTTTTGCCGGATTGCTTCGCGCAATTTGCGCATAATTTGCAGGTAATATTCTTTATTGACCGTACTACCCTGTGGCAAGAACTCATAATGCACCACGCCCCTGCAATCAAAGAATACCCTGAGCAAAACCTTTACGTTCGACCGAACTTGGCGCACTTTTTTCGGTCTTCGTTAATGCGGCAGCTTCCATTGGGATGATTGAGCTTTAGTTTCCACGTCGTAACCATAAACCCATGATTCGTCACCAGTTATGACCCTCTGGAGCAAATTTGGGTCGTCACGGACCGAGTTCAACATCTCCTGAGCAATCTTAACGCAATGCTGTTTTTGGTCCAAATTGAGCAATTTTGGCACGAACATAGCGGCGACCCGACTCATGCCCAAGTTATTGGTTAAAATAGAATGGCACGAGCCAATCGATATGTTTAGATCCTCAGCAACTTCTCTAATGGTAATTCGTCGATTGGCCAATATTATTTTATTCACCATATGCCACAGTCAACATTCGGAATGCGTCAGCGCACTTTATTTTGTCTTTCACACAAAATTTGATGCAGATTCTTTGATCCATTTTCTGAAATAGATAAAAATCTAAGACAAGTTAAAACACATCCAAGCACAACAGCTGTCAAAAATTAACTAAACATTCAAAATAGCCGACCTTGTCAGATATAAGTATGAGACCTGAGTACCAACATAACGCTACAAAAATATCAAAAATCAAATAAACGTAGCCCGCGGAAATTAAAAATTCGCTATATTTTTCGTACATACTACGTATATTCTTAATCCTCGTAAAATTCTAAGTCTGTTGTAATCACGCTACAGTCCGTAATAATAGAGCTAGGTTGATCAAATTTGGTATAAATATTTCTTATAGTTGCAGGTTGTTTGGGATTGCAAATGGGCCATATCGGTTAATGTTTTAAAATAGCCCCCAAAGCATCTAACTTGTTGTGATTCCTACTGTTCTATACTACTTTATGTACTATTTATACCCTCACTTTAGTGATATGAGGGTAAATATCATTTGCATCGAAGGAGTGACCTAAGACCCCAAGTATTTATTTATTTATTTATATGAATTACAATACAAAGTAAATTTATATTCTAATTTTAAGGTCCAGGGAAAGGCCGGGTTACAAAGACCATATGGCTGAATTTCGCAGCGACAGACCGGAGCCTCTGGTGGGAATCGAACCCACGACCCATAAACTCATAGGCGAGTACGCTACCAACTCGCCTACTGGGGCGCTCGACCCCAAGTATGTTCGGCGGATATTCGTTTTTGGTCATTTTAAGTCTAATGTGCAATGTCTGTCCGTCTGTCTGCTGGCTGGTCCGCACGATAACTCTCGGGAGGAGTAACCGATTGACTTCAAATTTTGTATGCGGTAATATTTTTATCTATCTCCGGATGAGTTCGAAGATGGGCCATATTGGTCTACTCCTTCTGGTACCTCCCACACAAAGGGTTAAAATTTAGTGAAATATTGATTCTTTAATAACTTCCCTACTACTTATTCGAATCTTCTGAAATTCTACACATAGTATTAGTATTACCTCGAGAAAAATGGGTGAAGTTGGCATTACCCTTTTGGTACCTCACAAATGGACCATTTTGCATCAAAATATTGGCATTATTGTACAGCCCCTTTTGGTACCTCCCACACAAATGGACCGCTTCGTACCAAAAGTAAACGGCTTGTAACTTTAATACCAGTGCATACAAATACTTGAAATTTTGTACAGTGTAATGCTGTTATAGTGGCTATAGTCCTGTAAAAAGTGCGCGTTATCACCCCGCCCCTTTTGTACCTCTTACACAAAATGACAAATCATATCAAAATTACATAGCTCGTAACTTTAATATACCAGTGCACATAAACGCTTATAGTTCGGCACAATGCAATGTATTTAAGAATCTACTGTTTACCGCAAAAATAGTTGTATTTGGAAAAACCCCTTCCGGTACCTCCCACACAAATTGACAGTTTTTTAGTGTAATGTTATATATTACATTACTCACAAAGTAATGGTATACCTTAGTCGGTTTACCCGACTGAAAATTTCTTACTTGTTTTTTGTGTTTTTCGGCGTTATTTTCTTTAGGTTTTGCCGAACTTAACGCGTTTACTTGTTAATTTTGGTATGTTTTGGCTCTTTGGGGTGTGGTCATAACTTCCATTTTTAAGGACTGTAGGAATTTTAAAAAGTAAACACTGAGGAAAAATTTTAAATATTTATAAGTATATGCACTGGTATTCAAGTTATAAGCTGTTAACTTTTGGTGCAAAATAGTACATTTGCATGGGAGGTACCAAAATATGCGTTCCCGCTTTTCACTGGACGCTAGGTACCATAAAAGTATTACACTGTACAAAATTTCAAGTAGTTTCATGAAGCGATATTAAAGCTATAAGCAGTTATCTTTAGGTGCAAAATGGTCCATTTGTGTGGGAGGTACCAAAAGAGGCGTAGCAACTTCGCCCATTTTTCGCGAGATGATAGTGACTAATAAACTAATACTATTTCTGAAGATTCAAATAAGTATTATTGATGTTATTAAATAATCAATAATTCAATCAATAAGGAGTGGACCAATATGGCCCATCTTCGAACATAGCCGGAGATAGAAAAAAAATATTACCACATACCGGTACTACTTTCGACAGTTATCGTGCGCACCAACCAGCAGACAGACAGACAGAAGGACGGACATTGCTCATACAACTTAAGATGGCGGATATCCGCCGAGCATACTTAGGGACATAGGTCACTCCTTAGACGTGTTACACCTTTGGTCCGAGGCAATTGATACTCGTATATACCCTCGTATCACTAAAATGAGGGTATACATAGTTTATGTTTCCTTTTTTGTTTCTCCAGGTTAATTACTATTTAAAAACTATCCATTTTTTTCTCTATTTTTCAACATTGATGGAAAATAAAAAAACAAGTAAAAGCGTTAAGTTCGGCCATGCCGAATCTTATATGCCATCCAGCATGGATAGCATGTGACCTCACAAAATAACTCAAACCTAAAGAAAATAACACCGAAAAACACCAAAAAATATATTAGATGAGAACAGTAGGAATCACAACAAGTTAGATGATATATATGGGGGCAATATCAAAACATTGACCGATATGGCCCATTTGCAATCCCAAACAACCTGCAACTATAAGAAATATTTATACCACATTTTATCAACCTAGCTCTATTATTACGGACTGTAGCGTGATTACAACAGACGGATTGACGGACGTGGCTAAATCGTCTTAGAATTTTACGAGGATTAGGAATTTATATATACTTTATGGGGTCTCAGATCAATATTTAGAGGTGTTACAAACGGAGCGACAAAATGAATATACCCCCCATCCTATGGTGGAGGGTATAATTAAATACTATTTAAAAACTACCAATTTTTTCTCTACTTTTTTAACTTTGATGGAAAATAAAAAATATCTATATTTTTCTATATTTGACATATTTTCAAAATATGCTCTTTTAATAACTCTTTACATAATTCAAAAGGATTTATCTGCCCATATGGGCCCCTTTGGCCTCTAGAGGGAAAAAGACATGGTTCCAGAATTGTATGGCGTGCATTTCCGTGGAAACCCACTGCTATGTAATTATTTTTTATACCCTCCACCATCACGCTACAATCTATAATACTAGATACTTCTTATCGGTCCATATTTAGATATAGCTCACATATATAGCATATAACTTGTTGTTATTCCTACTGTTCTCATCTACTACATTTTTTGTGTTTTTCGGTGTTATTATACCCTACACCACACTGTGGTACATGGTATTATAACTTTGTGCATTTGTTTGTAACACCCAAAAGGAAAAGAAATAGACCCATCGATTATTATACCGATCGACTTAGAATCACTTTCTGAGTTGATTTAGCTATGTCCGTCTGTCTGTCTGTCCGTCTGTGCATGTATTCTTGTAATCAAAGTAGAGGTCGCAATTATGGTCCGATCTCGACGAAACTTTACAAATATCTTTTTTATGGCCCAGGGACGAACCCTATTGAATTTGGTTAAAATCGGTTCAGATTTAGATATAGCCCCCGATTTGACATGTAAGCGCTGTAAAAACTGTATTTTATATCCGATCAGTATGAAATTCGTCAGAAAGAGGTTTCCTATTATATGAATGAACACTTTTAAATTTGGAAGAAATCGGTTCAGATTTAGATATAGCCCCCTTATATACGTTACCCCCGATTTGACATGTAAGCGCTGTAAAAATGTTATTTTATATCCGATCAGTGCGAAAGTCGGCAGAAAGAGGTTTCTTATTACATGAAGGAATACTGCCAAATTCGGAGAAAATCGGTTCAGATTTAGATATAGCTCCAATATATATGTTACCCCGATTTGACATGTAAGCGCTGTAGAGACTGTATTTTATATCCGATCAGTTCGAAATTCGACAGAAGGAGGTCTTTTTACATGAATGGGTATTCAGGGAAGATCGGTTCAGATTTATATTAAAGCTCCATATATATGTATGTTCCTCCTGATTTGGTATCAAACCGCTATAGATGTTATATTTTACTTCCGATCATTAAAATTTTCCGGAAAGATGTTTCTCAATTTAGGAACGAATAGTGCTTAATTTAGCGATTATCGTTTCAGAATTAGATAATATGTTTCTACTCATTTGCCAATTATTCCAAATTATTATGGCATTGACCCTTATCGCATTGTTAGGGAGGTGTAGGGTATTATATAGTCGGCCCCGCCCGACTTTCTGCCTTTCCTTACTGGTTTTCTTTAGGTTTGAGTTATTTTGTGAGGTCACATGCTATCCATGGTGGAGGGTATATAAGATTCGGCATGGCCGAACTTAACGTTTTTACTTGTTATGGTATATGATATAGATTTTTCATTCTGTAATGTTTTGACTGACAATTAGTTTAATCTAATAGTTTGAAAATTGCAATTTAATGCCCGTAATTTCAACAAATAGATAACTATCAGTTAATAGATACCTGAAGTGTAAATTAAAATTGGTATTTTAAAGTCGTTGATAAAATTACATTTCCATATAAAAATATCTGATAGGTAGAGGTACCTACTTGGTATTTTATATCCGTAGTTACCTATTGGTTGGCATAAATCGGTTGCTTACCTGAGAGCCTCTGCCGATGTCTGCTCCCAATATTATGTTACAGACAAAGGATGCACAAAAAACTACTCATTGAAATTAGCACCTCACTTAAACATTACTTTGGCGTACATATAGTCAAGCATCTATTCACTGAACAATATTGACTTATGGTCCCTAAGAAAGGCACAACTCTTATTCGGAATTTTGTAGGCTTAATATTTTAAGTATTTGCAGAGATAATAAGTCGTGTCCAGAGAACATAAGGGCAGATAGTTGATCGTAGAGAATAACTTTAGCAGGTTGATTAACAAAAATATATATCAAGAAAACTATCTTTAGTTTTTGAGTAATGTGTCGGCATTGTAGTATTTGTAGGGCGTAAATCAAGTATGCCCATTGAATCTCAAAACGTATTTCCCAGTAATAAATTACTATTGAAATCGCCAGGAACGATAATGTCTTTGTACAGCATGGTCATATTAGATCATACTGATAAAAAAATCATCGTAGTTAGTATTTCAATTTATCCTGTAAACGCATCCAATTAGTAGATTCTGTTTCACTTCTGCGTTTATTTCGATAAATAAATATTCTTGCCTTCCGGATCTACATTTGATGTGGCATTTAATTCCTTACCGCACATAAATACACCTGTCGCCACCATGTGAAAATCTGTTGGCACGAACAAAATACTAGCGAAGCAAATTCATTTATAATATTTTTTGCAATTAGGTTCCACTTGATGCTGCCACTTGAATACAATTTTATTAGCTTACATTTATATTTTGTGTAACTGGTCTTAATTGGTTTCTGGCACAAGTAAAAATTCATATTGACTTTCACAGTAGTTGAAATATAATTAAAAAATTGTTCTGTGAAACAAAGAGAGAAACATGTAACCAAATAAATTACACTATGCAACTATTTTTTTGTCGAAGGGCTGTGCATATCATTCTCTGGTGTAATATGGTGTCCTAAACATGAAAAAAAGTAGCATAACCCTTTTTATAAACACCTAATCCGAAGTGTACTTATCAGGTTTTAGATTAGACAATATATTCCAAAACCCAGCAAAATCGTGGTAAGTACTTGTCATTATTCCCTGCATTACCAAATAATGACATCTCATTATTCGCTGAATTACTCTCGGTTTATTAATAATGACTTACCAATAATAACAGAAATAAGTGATTTTTTGTTATCAAAATCATTTTGGCAAATTTTATTATAATGCAATTTTGGCTATACGTGGATTACTGTACAAGAATTATTTATTTTTCAACATGTTTTCAAATAATATGATGTAATATGATATATAATAATAATATGATGTCAGACCATTGAAGAATTTTTCACATGGGGTTTGGGCTCAGAAATTAGAATCTGGCATGAGGAAATTGTTTGCTTCGAGAAATATACGCGACAATATTCAAAAAATCACTTTAAATGGCCATTTCTACATATCTACTACTTATTTTATAACTTATCGGTAATGCATTATTCAATTACTTAAAATCGTGAAAATATAAGCTCATATATATGTGGTACGTATAGGCTACAAATAAGTACTTATTATGCTACTTTATTGTATGCTTTTGGTAAGTACTTTTCTCCAATGACATCCCCATGTTAAAATAATGAGAAAAGTGGCTAAATACTAAGTACTTACCATCATCGAACTATGCTTACTCATCGGATTATTTAGTAATGAGAAATTTTGCTGGGAATAAGCTTAATCCCTGGATTAGTCTACGACTAAAAGTTGGCACAACAAGTACTGAAAACATGGCGTTGAACAATTTTAAATTATTTGACCTGTATAGAAAGTCAAGCAGACCAAAGTTTTTTGCGGAAGAACTCGATAGGTTATACGTTAATATTGAGAGAAGCGAAAGTATAAACAATTATTTTAATATGCAAATATTAAGGCAAAATGGATAAAATCCAATCGAACCACTGAGAGATTCGACTCTAAATACGAAGACTGGCTTAATGATGACTCCACCCAGGATACATTGGTAAAAGATAACAACAAAATGAAGGCCCAAAAAAGTATGGAGGAGTGTCCAAGTTTCACAAGAAAGAGGGAACTTACCGATGTCACCAATGAATTGACCATTAAATATACAAAGGATAATGAAAAAGTTTGGTCGCAGATTGCAAAATCTAGTATGGTTCCGAAGAAGCCTAGGGCCTTGTTTATGAACTTACAACTTTCCAAAGAGAAATAAGAGAATTCACGACCAATGCATACGGAGTCTCTGCGAAAGCCAACCGGTAGGATCTTATGGACCATATAGCAAAACTGATACTGGAAAGTCTTCCTTAAACTGAGGTGGAAATTCTTTCTAAGAAACTGGCATTGATCAGTAAATGGGGCTGTGATGGATCATCCGGACAAAGTGTTTATAAGCAAAGGATATCTTCCAATGCTACAATATCGGACGGAAATATGTTTATGGCATATGTTGTTCCTTTGCGGCTAGTATCTGATGCTTCCCTATACTGGAAAAATCCACGGCCGCCATCAGTGCATTACTGCCGACCAATAATGTTTCAGATTGCAAAGGAATCGACAGAACCCACAAGTACCACGGTGAAAGATATTGAAGAACAAATAAGCAAGATTAAGCCCACAGAGCTGCAAATTGGAGAAGGATAAAATATTAAATAGAGTTAGGAGTTCAATCCGACCATTGTTGACGGAAAGTCGTAAATGAACTGACAGGAAGAACCTCAACATTGTCATGCCAGATTTGCAAAAAGAGTCAGAAGAACTTCGGTAATGTGAACGATTCTACAAACGAGCAGAATTACGAATATGGAATGTCACCATTGCACGCAAGGATAAGGTGTATGGAGTTCTTGCTAAAATTGGCGAATAGCCTACCACAAGAGTAGGAAAACGTGATGAAGGTCTGGAAAGAATAATAGGCTACTTTAATTTTTGATATCTCAAGTGAGTGTGGCACCGCCCACATGTCCCCATTTTTGAAAACTCAATATTTGGGGTACGGCTTATTATGCTGACTAAGCAAAAAACATGATTGTACCTAAAATGGACGGGATTGGACCATTGAGATATATTGCACAATTTGTTAGCGAGTGTGCTGTAAGTTCATTTACGTGATTGGTCAAAAAATGGACGGGTTCGGACCAATGGGGGTGGCCCGGCCCATACAAGCCAAATTTTGAAATTGAGACACCTTCACTGCAATTTTGGACAAGTGGGTGTGGCCCTGGTCACTTGATACATCAACTACGGATAAGAAAAAGATCAGAAAGAAGCAAATATAGGATGCTAAAAGTAGACTGTCCCAATCACGGATACGGAATTTCATACGATGGAAACACTTCTGAGAGTTTTTTTTTGAAAATGATGAGGCAGTAACTATGTAGAATCACTGGAATAGGCAATCAAATCCGGAAAAGATTAGGAACGATCTTGAATGTTTTAAACTGCAAAGAAAATGTCAATTCTATAAAACGTGGAGAATTTGCATCGAAAACTGTATCACTATTAGCGGAAATGTATCCACAGAGGAAGTTGACCGCAACAGTCCATAAAATATTGGCGCATGGCAATGATATAATTGAATATCAGTCTTTGCCAATTGGAGAGCTTTCTGAAGAAGCACAGGAGTCTCTTAACAAATTCTATAAAAATATAGATCGCAGAACATTTAAAGCTTCACGGTCACCCGTGCAAAACCTCCTCCTCACCGGACCTCTTCAACACGTTGGCAGTATCTTCGGATCCACTTATTTCTTCCCTGCGTCATGAGAAGCCACGAAAAGAATTAGAACAAGTAAAAGCGTAAAGTTCGGCCATGCCGAATCTTATATACCCGGGTACTAATAAACTCATTATACCAAATTTCAGCCCAATTCGTTGAAATTTGAGGTTTTTGTGGCGTTAAGAAGTCAAATCTAGAGGGACCTTTGTATGGGGGCTATACCAAAACATGGACCTATGACTACCGTTGCTCGTGTAAAGGATAGCCTGACCATTTGACATTTGTGGTCTCTATGACGTTAAGAAGTCAAATCGGGGAGATGCCATATATGGGGGCTATATCCAAAATTGGACCGATATTGCCAATTGCAATCCCAACATACCTGCTGATATAAGAAGTATATGTACCAAATTTCAGCCACCTAGCTCAAATATTATAGATTGTAGCGTGATTACAACAGACGAGCGGACAGACGGGCATGGCTAAATCGTCTTAGAATTTTACGACGATTAATAATATATATACTTTATTGGGTCTCAGATCAATATTTAGTGGTGTTACAAACGGAGTGACAAATGGTGGAGTGTATAAAAATATTGTAAATTTAGGAGGGTATAAATATATAAAAATATTGTAAACAGTAGGAATCACAATAAGTAAAATGCTATATATGGGGGATATATCGAAATATGGACCGATATTGCCCATTTTCAATCCCAAGTTACCTGCAGCTATAAGAAGTATCTGTACCATCTGTATCTGTTAGCGAGTTTATCGGGAAATGTTTGTCGAACTCGATATTATTTGTCTAGTTGTTATTCTCATCCTGTAAATAACACACGGCACAGGGTTTTGTGGATATTATCTTCCTCAGCATTGCGGCGCTTGCTACCTTTTTGACATCCTCAGTGAGGATCTAGAATGTCTTTGCGCTTCCTGTCCTTTTATAGTTTTTGAGTCATCACAGTCATAAGTTGAGGTGGTTGGACCCCAGTGTATTTGGTCTTGTTGAATAGCCTGTTGCAGATCTTATTCCTAGCCTTTAGATCAGAAGTTCACCAGTGTGGTTTAGTATTACCCTTGTGCCTTGGACTTGGATAAGCTTCATCAAGGGAACTATTGAGTGATGTGATGAACATAAGTTTTGTAACGTTCAAAGTGATTGAAATGTTTGCTTCATCGATATTTATGTTTTATCCTCCCAAAACAGCGGACCAATCACTAATGACACAGAGAAATAGGTAGAGATCGAATAACCTTTTAAGAACATTTGATTGATTGTAGGAAAACAAATAGACTGGGAGCCATTGATTCTAGCTTCAGTCGGGTGGGGGGGTTCAGGTCTACTGAGTTCCTAGTTCACCTAATTTCTATCATAAACAAAATTTTATTGTAGACTCCCTTTTAGTTACTGAAACTAAGCTGAGAAAAAAATAAAGAAATTTAAATATAACTAAACTAGATTTTAACCATACAAAAATTTACCCCTATGGTCAAAATGGTGGTAAAAAGAGCTAAGTCGTCATCTATCACTTTAATGTATACTCCAGATGTTGCGGAGTTTATCGTCTCTTAACCCAACCCAACCATGGTCTTAGTGACGAAACATGTTTCTAAGACCCCAACTCAACTGTTGCTTACCCTTTTATCGCAACATCACCACCATAAAAATATGAACTTACAGATTCATGTTGATTTCAATCATAATGGCTTGCAGGTTTATTTTCGTGTTTGACTGTTATACAATTGTAACAATTTTGTATCTAGACTTTAACTTAAAACTAAGTTTAGGTTCGATCAAACTCGTTCATACAAGTTTGAAGGAATGAAAGTTTGGCCTTCGTAAATTAAATGTTTATCCATAAATTTGAGAATTGAAAACAAAGGCGATTAAGTATTTCTTTGAACAATTAAAATTTTAAGAAGAATTGGTGACAGATACATCAATTATTATAATTGTAATATGAAATCGGAAAAATCATGAATATTACTAGCTGCCTAGTGTTATATGTAACTATATATATATAGATATATATATATATAATCCTCTTAGCCAACCCAATATGGTTATAATCTTAGCTGAATTAAATTTGGTTAACATATGAGGACAACATTTAGTTTATATAATTCTTTTATAGTAATTTGTATACATAATTCCCTTAAATTGTAAAGTTTATTTCAGAATTTTGGAATTTCTAATTGGATTTGGTAAAGAACTATTCCCAGATGGGAATGCTAGAACAATAAATTAAACTTAGGCCCCTAATTTCTAATCCTGATAACATATTCCCAGAACAGATAATTGACTAAAATTATCCGTATATACACCGAATTGAAAATAAGATGATTAATTATGTTTGCACATTCGTAATTTATCATGTGTATCAGCAAGCAAAATTTAACAAAAAAATAAGTTATAATTTAGTATTACTCACCACTTCCAATTGCATTTTAGGTTGAGCGTCGAGGCCTCGAAGAACAGGTATGATGCTGTGGTCACTACATAAAATTCCATAAAATAAGGTTTATATTTTGCTAGGATACACGATAATAAAATTACTTACGAAACTCGTGGGAAATGTGGGAATTATTGTATTAATAGATAAGTATACTTAAAATATATAGGAATAGGTAAGATCCTATTCTTCTAATCCATCGTGGTTGTGTCGTCAGATTCCAGTCCAATTTTAAAATTTCCGCATTTCTGAGTTTTTTTGGCGTAATTCCAATTTTGATAGCTTTAAAGTTCTACCACAAAAGTATCAAGGGAGGAGGTTCCACAAATAACATAACCTCTTCTGGTAATCACAGGTTGAACTTACGCAACCTCTAGGTTATGTGGGATGTTTCACGGGCACGTATGACTTTTCCCATCCAGATTTTAAGAAATGTATTTTCTACAGTTGGCACGTATTGTATGAATTAAAGATTTTCTTCTGCGGGGTAAGTCAATTATCTTGGCTACTTGCAAGGTGACGTAGATGTTAGGGAAGTTCCAAGTTGGTTTTGGCAATATGTGTGCAAATTTATAAAATAGCTAACCTCATTCTCAGGAATTTCCAACTAACCCTAAGAATGAGGTATTACTTAGCAGTAAGCACTTCACAAGATTCCTGGTTCAGATAAAACTAAGAAAATGTTGGGTTTTAACAAAATTTGCCATGAATTTAGGATAAAGATTTATTACCTCTAACAGATTGCCACCAATAATATAATTTTCTTTCAGTCAGTGGTATTTCACGATTTTGTTTTACTGAAATCTGATTTAATAACTCACACAGGTATAGTATTGTCAAACCTCTAAAAATGCAAGTAACGATATCAACCGAAGAACCCAACGTAAAAACAATGAAATAATTTACCATTCGAACTTCGAGTTGATTACTTGGTCTTAGAAGGTCTTCCTTTTTAAATCGAAGTTGCAATCAATTCACTGTATGAGGCACTTGTATATACTTGAACTACCACGAATAGAAAAGAAAGATTATTGGTTGATCTGCAGAATGAAACCTCTCCTTTAATGGAATTAATGCTCAAAGAAGAAACTACAAATGTAAGAAACAAGCATATCAAAAGAAAATAGATTGATTGATGCTTGAAAAAATGCAGACAGGTTCTAAAAATACGCAAATAACCAACCATTATCACTATCTCGTCGTTATGCCAATTCTCTTGTTTCTTACTCCTCGTCCGTCTCTAATAGTATTTAGAAGTTATAAAACTAAAGGTTAATAAAAAAATAGCATAAAAAGGTCTGACCTGGGCTCGAACTTGGGTCTCCTGCACTCTGCGCAACGTCGCTACCAACTGAGCTACGTCAAGCTCGGCTTCGACCGCAGCAATTCAGCCGTAAGAGAACCTGTCAAGCGGGGGCGTAAGTGATTCAACAGTTACGTGGTATCTATGTTTATTGCTTCTGTCTGGGATGAATATCTAAAAATAGACTCGATGCAGACAATATATGCATGTACGTAAATGTAAACATACGATAGGGGTCATAAACTCTCCCAGCATACCTTTTGGCTGCAATTATGAATACAATGTCAATCGTTACAACAGAGGAAGTGTTTTCTATCAGTTAACATTCATTACAAACCGGGGAATTATTATTTTTTAAATTAAAATATTAACCGGAGAACTATCTTAAGTTTTCATGTCTTTGGCATGATATGTGCCCACTGATTTGGTGATTACATCTTCTAGAACATAATAATTCGTTCCTAGCTTCGATTTAACAATGGCTTTTATAAAGTTTGGTGCCAATTTTGCGTTAAATCGTTTTTCTGCATTACTTTGGGCAAAATTTTTTCTATAGACTACTTGTCCAACACTGTAGTTTATAGGCCTAGCTCGAAGATTATACTGTGCACGGTTAGTAATATGGGCTTGAGTAATATTTTTCCTCAATTCCGTCCTCAGAAGAACTAGTTGGTCTTCCCTATTTAATGAGTAAGCTGGCTCATCTAAAAGTTTCAAATTTTTGAGTAGGGCATATGAATCTCCGTGTGTAATCATATTGAAACCGAATGTTGCAAAATACGGGGAACATTTTATGGCCTGATGGAAAGAATTCCTCAAAGCGCAACTTATGGCGCTGATATGTTCGTCCCAGAGGCGATGATCGTCTTTCAGAAAGGACCTTATACCGGTGATTATGGATCTATTCACTCGTTCCGACGCGTTTGACTGCGGGGAATACAATGCCGTGTAAAAATGTTTCACGCCCATTTTTGTCAAAAACGCGTTAAAGTCATTTGACCTAAATTGAGATCCATTATCACTTAAGATCGATTCGGGCACTCCATATACATGGAATATGTGCTTTAATAGAAAGTCTTTGATAACTCCTGACGTAAATTTTTTCAGGGGGCAGAGCCAGTGAAATTTTGTGAGGTGGTCAAGAACGATCAGTAAACCTATAAAGCCATTCTTGGAACGTGGATAAGGTCCGAGAATGTCAATATAAAGTCTCTGAAATGGGCGTGTGGTGACTACTTGTTTTCCCATTTCAGGTTTAAGAATGATATTTGGCGATTTTGTACTTGTCACATTCGCGTACGTAATTTCGTATATCGGTTACCATACCTGGCCAATAAAAGTTACGCCGGATTATATCTAAGGTCTTTGACATCCCACCATGAGCCGCAATAACCGAATTGTGCGATCTAGAGATAATACTCTGTCGCATGTGTTTCGGAACCCACAATTTCCAAGCTAATTCATCCTGTTCCACGTTTCCACTATAGAATTCTGTTCTAATGTAGACAAATTTTTCCATGATCTTTAGATCGGGGTATTTGCTCTGATTGTTGCGAATTTTGTCTCGCAGTTCTTCGTAATCAGAATCATGAAAGTGGGGTGAATCTAAATCTATTTCTGAGTCGGGAAGTTCCAGACTGGAGACTTCATCAAACTCTACCCTCGATAAAGCATCGGGGACTACGTTCTCTTTCCCTTTGCGATGGCTGATAGAGAACTTGAAGGCCTGCAGTTTGAATACCCAACGCGCCAATCTGCCCGACAAATCTAGCTGACTCATTAACCACAATAATGAGGAGTGATCGGTGATGATCTCAAACTCCTGCATTTCGAGATAACAGCGGAAACGTTTCACTGCCTCTACCGCCGCCAAACACTCTTTCTCGGTTACACTGTAGTTTCTTTGGGCAGTATTCAATTTCTTGGACATATAAGCAATGGGTCGCTCCTCGAAATTTTCGTCCAATTGAACTAAAACTGCCCCTATGCCGTAATCGGAGGCATCACAATGTACAAAGAACTTCTTGGTGAAATCCGGGTTAACTAGAACTGGCGCAGTGGTAAGACGTTGTTTTACTAAAATGAAAGCTTCATTGGCTTCAGAGGTCCATTTGAATTTCTGTTTGGTTTTTATGGTTTCGGTAATAGGAAAAGTCAAGGAAGAAAAATTTTGAATAAAGCGTCTGTACCACCCCGCCAGTCCAAGAAAACCACGGACTTGTTTTAATGTCTTTGGTACAGGCCACTTTGTGATGGCATCCACCTTTTCAGGGTCCGTTTTTATTCCACCATGCCCTATAATATAGCCTAGATACTTCACGCTAGTTACACAGAAGTGACTTTTCTCTATATTCAATGTTAAATTGGCTTTTCGGAACTCTTCAGCTATTCGGACCAAAATAGAGAGGTGACTAGAAAAATCTTCTGAGACAATTATCAAATCGTCCAGATAACCAAATACGCTGTGCCTTAGGTCTGGCGGAATGAGTTGGTCCATGAGCCGACACATGGTCTGTGGCGCGTTGCACAGACCAAAAGGCATGACAACAAATTGGTATAAAGGACGGCCTGGCACCGTGAACGCCGTCAAAGGTTTAGCTTCTTCGCTCAATTTCACCTGCCAATAGGCATCCTTCAAATCAAGTTTCGAGATTATATTTGCTTGAGGCAGTCTTGAGAAAATCCCTTCAATGCTTGGTAACGGATAAGCATCTTTTTTCGTAACTTGATTCAGTTTGCGTGCGTCAAGACAAAGGCGTACCTTGTTGGGCTTCACCACCAGACGCATTGGTGAGCTCCAAGGAGACGACGACGGCTCTATAACCCCTAAGGCTAACATACGGTCTATCTCTTGAAACATAAGTTTCTCTACCGCAGGGGAAACAGGGTAATACCTTTGCTTTATTGGTTTTGCGGTTCCTACATCAATGTCATGGGAAATCAACTTTGTCCTACCTAGACCTTGGGTGCTAAAATTTGGAAACAAATCAATGATTGTCTGTAGTTGATGGTTTTGAGTCTCATTTAACGGATATTTCTCATCCGATATACGAGTACTATCAGAAATAGTTTCTAAAGAAGATAATTTTAAATTGTATTTGTATAAATCAGTATGATTATGTGGGTCTGAGATTAGGGCAGATTCGAAAACGTCGGAAGCAAGTTTGAAGGCTTCCCAAAAATCTAGGCCCAATATCAATCTTTGAGTGATAGATGGGACAATCAACATTTTCAATTTTTTTGTTTGATTTCGAAATGTAACGTCGACAGTCAAATATCCGACTGTCTTTTGTATATTTCCATCCGCGGTACGGACACAAGATTTGGCAGATTCAAATTCTGGTAGATTAGAAAAATCATGAGTGGCTAACGTTGAACCAATGCATGTTATATTTGCACCGGTATCGAGTAAGCCAATTTCTTTAAAACTCAAAAATTTAACCGTAGCGTAATAGCGACGATCATTCGGATTATTAATAATAGAAGAAATTATATATTTAGAATACTTTCGCTTTATCTTATAGAATTTTCTCAATTTAAGCGTGGACCTTTTCGGACGATTGAGGTTAGTATTGGAAACAGAATCGAGCAAGAATATTTGATTTCGTTTGGATACATACTCCATGTATCTCTGATGGTAAGGACGTATAGGAAACAATATTCTATCATTTTGTTTGTCAAAGGCTGGGTCTCTTTTCATAATGGAAATCGTATTTTGACTAAGCTGGTTATATTTTTTAAAAGGTTGGTTTAATTCGGTTAAGTTTGTGTCGTCGACGAAGGGTGGCGTGTGGAGTTTTTTGAAATAGCTAATCTTCTATTGGTGCATCTAGAGCACTGTGGCTTATAAATGATCTTCGCTCCGCATCCATAACAAAAAATGTGTCTCTCACGAACACAATCATCCCAGAGATGGCCAGGTTCATCGCAGTTCCAACATTTTTGATTGGATGAACCCTGGTTTACTGCATCGATGAAATCTGAGGTTGTAGAATTCATAGTCGCCTCCTCTTCACAATTTACCTCGGCGATATTTCGACGAACTGGTTGTGAGGAAAGTTGGAATTTGGAAGACAGATTTTTCCTATAGTATTCGTCAGAAAGAAGACTTTCTCGCATTTGTACCAAACGCCTCAAGTGAGCTATGGAATATACTGGTACATATAGAAGCTCATGCCGAATATCGGGACGTAAATTCCTCACTAATATTTCTACTAATTCTGCCTCTTCCATCGGTTCTTCAAGTCTATCCACTATTGAGCATACAGAATCATAGAATGTCTCAAAAGTTTCACCAGTTTTCATCTTTCGATTCCTAACTTCTTCTTTTCTATCATATTTTGATCGCATATCCTTGTATTGAGACTTTAGAGCGGCGCAAAAGTCATTCCACTCAATAACATCCACTTGTTTGTGGTAGCGCCAATACCATTCATGAGCCTTGTTAGAGAGAAGGACGTTTAAGTTTTTGCATATAAGGTCAAAATTGTTATTAAAATGTTCCGCAGTTAAGGATTTGATACGGTAAAGGAATTCATCCACTGTGAGTCCATTTCTAGAACCGTCGAATTTAACGTTCCAATTCTGGATAATAGAAGTTACCTTTTCCGCATTGGGAATTGAAGGTCCTGAATTATTTGCTGACCTAGTACTACGTACATGCGAGTTACCATTGCTATGGTTTAAATGGTTAGTAGAATGACTACCTCTTGCAAAAGGGGGATTGGCACTAGCCGAAGCCTGTTGTATAATAGGTGGATTAGGTGGGAAGTTAAAATTTTGTAACATCCTGGAAAGGCTAGTTTCAATCATTTGATTAATTCGAGTGTAATCAACTTCTACTGTATTCATTCGTGGTTGAATAATATTTCCGGTTGGGGAATTTTGGAACCCACGATTATTCAATTGTACATTTGTATTTGGAGAAAAGGGGTGGTGTAGCTCACCCGGATTATCGACCTGACGAGAGTTCATATCTAAGCTAATATTTCCCTCATTAAATAGAGTTTTACTAAGACTCCTAGTATGGGGACGACTACCCACCATGCCTCGAGGTTTTCCTCGACCTGGGGGTCTCGTTTTCCTTATTGATCCTGTCGGATTGGAATTCTCCTGAGCGACGGAGTTCTCATTTGGATATTTCCGTAAATCAGATAGTTCACAAGGCAATTTACAACTCGGACATTCCGCCGATGTTGACATGGACTGTTCAATACATGTTCTGTGGAATATATGATTGCATGTGACTATCTTATAGCATTCCTGAATTTCATAAAGCATTAATTCCTCACAAATCGGACATTTAATACCGACAGTCTCCGTAGTAGCTGATAGCATACTTGCCTGTGGAGGTGGGGGTGTATGTACAGTAGCCATTCTGTCTCAGATTTAAATCAAGTTAGTTTTCTAAAATGTCTGAATTGACGTTACAAATATCATGAAATTGGGTTTATATTTTAACACAGATATCTAATTTTATAATAAATTCTTTTTACGGTGGTTGGTAATTGTTGACGACATAGGGTAAATGAGAATGATAGATCGACTTAAATAAAATATATTTGGTCTATGGAATGTTTACATTCAATATATTGCAATTAAAATTAGACAAACCAGCATACAGGTTTTTTCCATTCCAACTGAGCTCTATGGACTTTAAAATGCTTCTAGCTATAATAAAGTAGATCCTATAGAAAACAGGATGCTAATACCTCAGTCAAATAATAAAAGCACTATATGAATTAAAATAATAGGATTGTAGAAAATCTTCTGATCGAATTCATCTCGCGATGAAAGTATTATTGAAACATTTCTCGGTCTATTATCCGACAATATCAGATAACAGAATATCCAGAGAACCTCAATAAGTATTCGATCACGTAGACAGACCCGGTCAGAGTATCCCCCATCAATCTATTGCCAATCTAATATGAAGTGACTTGGACTATGGATGGAGCAGCGGAGATCAATTCTAAAGAATTTTGTATGTTTGTTAATTTAAACCCTTGACAACTCTAAAGAGCTGCCAAATTGTCTTTTCTAAAGAATTTGGTCTCATTAAGCCCCACATTGGGCGCCATTTATTTATGTAACGTTCAAAGTGATTGAAATGTTTGCTTCATCGATATTTATGTTTTATCCTCCCAAAACAGCGGACCAATCACTAATGACACAGAGAAATAGGTAGAGATCGAATAACCTTTTAAGAACATTTGATTGATTGTAGGAAAACAAATAGACTGGGAGCCATTGATTCTAGCTTCAGTCGGGTGGGGGGGTTCAGGTCTACTGAGTTCCTAGTTCACCTAATTTCTATCATAAACAAAATTTTATTGTAGACTCCCTTTTAGTTACTGAAACTAAGCTGAGAAAAAAATAAAGAAATTTAAATATAACTAAACTAGATTTTAACCATACAAAAATTTACCCCTATGGTCAAAATGGTGGTAAAAAGAGCTAAGTCGTCATCTATCACTTTAATGTATACTCCAGATGTTGCGGAGTTTATCGTCTCTTAACCCAACCCAACCATGGTCTTAGTGACGAAACATGTTTCTAAGACCCCAACTCAACTGTTGCTTACCCTTTTATCGCAACATCACCACCATAAAAATATGAACTTACAGATTCATGTTGATTTCAATCATAATGGCTTGCAGGTTTATTTTCGTGTTTGACTGTTATACAATTGTAACAATTTTGTATCTAGACTTTAACTTAAAACTAAGTTTAGGTTCGATCAAACTCGTTCATACAAGTTTGAAGGAATGAAAGTTTGGCCTTCGTAAATTAAATGTTTATCCATAAATTTGAGAATTGAAAACAAAGGCGATTAAGTATTTCTTTGAACAATTAAAATTTTAAGAAGAATTGGTGACAGATACACCAATTATTATAATTGTAATATGAAATCGGAAAAATCATGAATATTACTAGCTGCCTAGTGTTATATGTAACTATATATATATAGATATATATATATATAATCCTCTTAGCCAACCCAATATGGTTATAATCTTAGCTGAATTAAATTTGGTTAACATATGAGGACAACATTTAGTTTATATAATTCTTTTATAGTAATTTGTATACATAATTCCCTTAAATTGTAAAGTTTATTTCAGAATTTTGGAATTTCTAATTGGATTTGGTAAAGAACTATTCCCAGATGGGAATGCTAGAACAATAAATTAAACTTAGGCCCCTAATTTCTAATCCTGATAACATATTCCCAGAACAGATAATTGACTAAAATTATCCGTATATACACCGAATTGAAAATAAGATGATTAATTATGTTTGCACATTCGTAATTTATCATGTGTATCAGCAAGCAAAATTTAACAAAAAAATAAGTTATTATTTAGTATTACTCACCACTTCCAATTGCATTTTAGGTTGAGCGTCGAGGCCTCGAAGAACAGGTATGATGCTGTGGTCACTACATAAAATTCCATAAAATAAGGTTTATATTTTGCTAGGATACACGATAATAAAATTACTTACGAAACTCGTGGGAAATGTGGGAATTATTGTATTAATAGATAAGTATACTTAAAATATATAGGAATAGGTAAGATCCTATTCTTCTAATCCATCGTGGTTGTGTCGTCAGATTCCAGTCCAATTTTAAAATTTCCGCATTTCTGAGTTTTTTTGGCGTAATTCCAATTTTGATAGCTTTAAAGTTCTACCACAAAAGTATCAAGGGAGGAGGTTCCACAAATAACATAACCTCTTCTGGTAATCACAGGTTGAACTTACTCAACCTCTAGGTTATGTGGGATGTTTCACGGGCACGTATGACTTTTCCCATCCAGATTTTAAGAAATGTATTTTCTACAGTTGGCACGTATTGTATGAATTAAAGATTTTCTTCTGCGGGGTAAGTCAATTATCTTGGCTACTTGCAAGGTGACGTAGATGTTAGGGAAGTTCCAAGTTGGTTTTGGCAATATGTGTGCAAATTTATAAAATAGCTAACCTCATTCTCAGGAATTTCCAACTAACCCTAAGAATGAGGTATTACTTAGCAGTAAGCACTTCACAAGATTCCTGGTTCAGATAAAACTAAGAAAATGTTGGGTTTTAACAAAATTTGCCATGAATTTAGGATAAAGATTTATTACCTCTAACAGATTGCCACCAATAATATAATTTTCTTTCAGTCAGTGGTATTTCACGATTTTGTTTTACTGAAATCTGATTTAATAACTCACACAGGTATAGTATTGTCAAACCTCTAAAAATGCAAGTAACGATATCAACCGAAGAACCCAACGTAAAAACAATGAAATAATTTACCATTCGAACTTCGAGTTGATTACTTGGTCTTAGAAGGTCTTCCTTTTTAAATCGAAGTTGCAATCAATTCACTGTATGAGGCACTTGTATATACTTGAACTACCACGAATAGAAAAGAAAGATTATTGGTTGATCTGCAGAATGAAACCTCTCCTTTAATGGAATTAATGCTCAAAGAAGAAACTACAAATGTAAGAAACAAGCATATCAAAAGAAAATAGATTGATTGATGCTTGAAAAAATGCAGACAGGTTCTAAAAATACGCAAATAACCAACCATTATCACTATCTCGTCGTTATGCCAATTCTCTTGTTTCTTACTCCTCGTCCGTCTCTAATAGTATTTAGAAGTTATAAAACTAAAGGTTAATAAAAAAATAGCATAAAAAGGTCTGACCTGGGCTCGAACTTGGGTCTCCTGCACTCTGCGCAACGTCGCTACCAACTGAGCTACGTCAAGCTCGGCTTCGACCGCAGCAATTCAGCCGTAAGAGAACCTGTCAAGCGGGGGCGTAAGTGATTCAACAGTTACGTGGTATCTATGTTTATTGCTTCTGTCTGGGATGAATATCTAAAAATAGACTCGATGCAGACAATATATGCATGTACGTAAATGTAAACATACGATAGGGGTCATAAACTCTCCCAGCATACCTTTTGGCTGCAATTATGAATACAATGTCAATCGTTACAACAGAGGAAGTGTTTTCTATCAGTTAACATTCATTACAGTTTATAATTGAGAAATTTCTCATACAGGTGCCATCTTGTGAACAGCAGGTTTAGGCATTTTCCACCGAGTTTGTACTCAATATAATTTTGATCTGAGATCGAGTGGTCGTCCAGTACCTTCCACCCAATAATTTTCGAGTACTTCATGTCTGTCTTTATATGTAATAGTTGGGGTATTGACTTGTTGCAAATAGTTAGGTTGATAGTTAGAATAAATTCACAAAGTGACTCACCCATATTTTATGTATCCATACTACCCCAAATAGATACCACCCTTGTTATAAGCTCACACTCATCTACGGTTGCTTCTTCTACTACTCTTCCGAATACGGCTGACGGTACTACCACTTCTTCATAACACACATAACTGTAGACTATCCAGTATCCATATCTATCCATAGGTACCGTTTACCTATGTCTAGACTGGCAGCTACTTGGTGCTTAGCACGGAAAATAGGTAAGAGAAAAATGTTAAGATATTTCCTCGCCAACTTAAAGTTGGGTGTCCAGATATCACACACCTTTGCGCCTACCACGTAAGGGCCGCTGAGCCTGCTTTTTTGTCAAACTTCTCTTCCGCATCATCGAGGAACATGTCTCCATCAGATTCATCGAAGAGTGTGGAAACTCCCATCAGTATCGAAGACATGCATTCGTCATCTGAAATAGATGATAGCGCCTTTGTGTTAGAGCAAGAGTTTCTTTCTCATTTCCCAGATTTCCCGTCAACCTTTTGTACTTTTAAACAGTCATCTTGAAGACGTTAGGTCCTTTACATACTGGGGCTGCGTTATCTCTACAGCAGGCGGTTCCTCCCAAGATATCAAGTATAGATTGGGAAGGGCAAAACACTCGTATGGCTCGCTAAACTCGGTATGGATCTCCACGCAACTCTCTACTGGAACGAAGATAACAATTTCAACATCAATGTTAAATCTGAATTCTTATATGGATGCGAATAGTGGAACGCCGCTTACAAGGATGTCAAAAATATACAAACGTTGCCTACGTAGATTACTAAAATGTTTTTGGCCCGTACGCATTAGCAATGGATGCTAACAAAAGCGAAATCCGCAAACGTCAATGGCGCTGGTTAGGTCATACCCTAAGAAAGCCACCAGACAACATCAGCACAACTGCCTAAGACTAGAACCCTAAAGGCCAGAGACGTGCTGGCAGACCTGCACATACCTGGAGAAGACAGCTCGAGAAAGAAATTAGACCGACCGGATGTAGCTGTGCGGGAATAAAACGATTGTAATGCTCCTATGTTATTGTAGGAATTAGTATGGTGGTAACCAAGGTTGATACCTCACCTTCTGGATTGGCTACATTCTGGTTGTATACATTCAGAACTATTGTCCCGATGGCATATAACAGATTTCTATTTACCTGTTGTGCATGGGGGATATATTTAGCCTTAAGGACCAAGTTGATTAGCTGTTTTTTTTTTTTTTTGATCATCCGCCTTACCAATCTTGCTAACTCTTCCATTATGGGATTACAAACTATTAGCAGCTCAAGAATGTCAGCCGAGTCGGATGGCTCTTCTATAAGCCAGTTGAGGCTCTGAGGCGACTATGGGTGTTGGTTTTCTCGACAACATCTAACTTAGCGCCCGGCCAGACCTCACCCACTCGACTCAGAGTATCCGTCCTGGCATCACCAAAAGCTGTGAGCATTACTCTCCACTGATGCCAGCTTGCAGCGTTGTGGAATTGGTGGTGTGCCTGCCATCTCTCTAAGGACAGCAAGGCATTGGAACATAGTAACTGAGTCCACATGTCTCCACTTGTCCTTAAGGATGGTGCCATCCACATTACTTCTGTCTATAGCGGACATCACTAGAATCACCTTCGCCACTTCACTTATGAGATTGGTGAGTGTCCTGTTGACGGAAGCGTTATTATTCTTTTGGCTTGCCAAAAGTTGTGACCCTATCAGCGAACTCGGCAAAGACTTCATGATAATAGTAGAAAGGCGAGGTGCTATTTATGCCTGCATTTTGACGGTTAGGCATTACATTCTCTTTTTACTGTACCACCCATTTTGAGTTCTGGCAAATTTTTTCATCGGTTTTTATGCCCTCCACCATAGGTTTAGGTTTAGGTTAGGGTGGCAGCCGTATTTTTTTTATACAAGCTCACATAGACCAGTTTAGGTCCCTAGTGTTACCACGGGCTGAAATGTTCCTCATCGAAACCAACCTGTTTGATATACAAATTTATCGATAGTACGAATATTGGTACTGGAAAGATCTGTTAGGGTGCCTAGAAAGGCAGACCCCAGTATGTCCAGTCGTCGTTTACTCAGAGCGGGGCAGTCGCATAGCATGTGCTCAATGATCTCCACTTCTTTCTCATCTCCACAGCTTCTGCAGAAGTCATTAGAGTCAATACCCAATCTTTTGGCGTGTTCGCCGATCACGCAGTGTCCCGTCAGAACTGATACTAACGTAGACAATCTTTGCCTCTCTAGTGCGAGGAGATATTTTGATCTTCTCAGGTCATACCTTAGCCAGATTTGTCTAGCTACCCTGCAGGTGCCGATTTCTGTCCATCTTTCGTTGGACTACCTGATTGCCTCTTGCCTAAACCAAAGCTTGCACGTGGATAGTGGCGCGCCAATATATGCAAATTCTTCGAGAATTTGTAATGTCGTCCCTTTCCTAGCAAGTTCATCGGCTTTGCAGTTCCCGGGATATCCCTATGCCCAGGCACCCATATGAGGTGTATATTAAACTGCTCAGCCATCTCGTTAAGAGATCTGCGAGTGTTGGTTACTATGTTGCGACTCAACCACTTGGCTACTTCCCATATTGCCATTATTTCGGCTTGATAGACACTGCAAGTATCTGGTGTAGTGTACTCCGAAGCCAACCTTTTCATCAAGCTTCGAACCATCCGTGTGGAAAGTGGAGATGGTTTCTATTACCTGGTATTCTTCCAACCCATTCATCTCTGGTGGGAATCATAGTGATGTAATTTCTTTCGAATGTGTACACAGTTGGTATATAGTCCACTCGGTCGTTTACCATAGCCTCCACCATAAGATGGGGGTATATTCATTTTGTCACTCCGTTTGTAACACCTCTAAATATTGATCTGAGATCCCATAAAGTATATATATTCTTAATCGTCGTAAAATTCTAAGACGATTTAGCCATGTCCGTCCGTCCGTCCGTCTGTTGTAATCACGCTACAGTCCGTAATAATAGAGCTAGAAATTTGGTATAGATACTTCTTATAGCTGCAGGCTACAATCTATATTACTTGAGCTATATGGCTGATATTTGGTACATATACGAGTACTTTTTTTATCTGCAGGTATATTGGGATTGGGCAATAGAGTGGAGTGAAAATATATGAACGACATTTTTTTCATATATAGCATCTCTGCGTTTTGACTTCTTAACATCGTAGAGACCACAAAAGTCAAATGATCAGGCTGAAAATTGGTAATTGGGGTTTATTTGTACCCGGAATCCTTCACACGAACAACGGTAGTCATAGATCCGTGTTTGGTATAGCTCCCATACAAAGGACCCTCTAGCTTTGACTTCGTAACGCCACAAAAACCTCAAATTACAACGAATTGGTCTGAAATTTGGTATAATGAGTTTATTAGTACCCGTAACCATTCACATGCAATCCATGGTGGAGGGTGTATAAGATTCGACATGGCCGAACATAATCCGTCTTTACTAGTTCTGGTTATGTATGTTTTGGCCAGTTTGGTATTTCTTAAGCTATTCAGGCCTTTGGTAATACATTTTTTGTTGTTTATTTTTTTGTCGTCCATACAATTCGCACGAGTGTAGGCGAGACATATGTCCACCACAGCTTAGTCCCCGTTACTGTGGCAAAGACTGGTATTACTTGCTGAAGCGCCCAGGTATTAACAAGGCCTCGTACAAATACAGCCGATTACCCCTGACTGCAAACACTGATGGGCATGAGGTCCAGTTCGAGTTAGTGGAGCTCGTTTTAAGTACCACCACTACTTGGTATATCATTTAGCTTTACCCAGGGAGCACAATGTTGAAACGGTTTACCTATACACCCAATGAATGGGGGTATATAACGGGTTTTCCAATAAGAGTGATATGATTTATTTGAAAAAAAAACACACTTATTGTTGACAATGTTGAAACGGTTTACCTATACACCCAATGAATGGGGGTATATAACGGGTTTTCCAATAAGAGTGATATGATTTCTTTGAAAAAAAAAACACACTTATTGTTAAGGAAATTCAAAGATTTTTTTATTTAATGTAAAGTGCAATCGATACAATAAAGTTCTAATTAAAATGTCATTCAAATGTTTCATTTGCTGTGTGGCACGTAGCCACAATCGGTCAATGGCAAAAATATAGCTCTTAACGAGAGCTAAAATATTGCTCACGGGTCGTAGGTCGACTCGAAAGTTTTTTTTTTGGGATTTTTAAAAAAATGGACTTAGCGCACGAAAAGTTGCAATTGGAGAACGATTATTTTGATACTAAAACTGAATAATTTGTAAACGTTGTTCTTGCGTACATCTCTCGATGATGAAATTTTAAACACTACTGAATACAATGAAAAACAAAGGACAAATCATGACATATTACAAATGGCCGAAACGTCACTTCAAAATCATATTATCCCTATTGGAAAACCCGTTATATAAATTCAGATATTTCGGAATTAATATATATTTTACAAAACTTATTTTTATCATATTTCATACTGATTCGTAGAAGAACAAGGTTCTACAGCGTTTAAATGTCGAATCAAAAGATACATATATTTATTGGGGTATACTAAAAAAGATCGCTGTCAAATTTCACATAGTTTATTAAAAATAAACGATTTTTATAGCATTTAAGTATCAAATATCGCTTATGTTCATAAGGACTCGTAGAAAAATACGATTTCCACGACCAAATCTATCAAATACATACTTAATTTAGTGTAATACCAAAATTTTCTTTTATCAGTGCTATTTCTATGCGAAATGCTTCATATGTAGACGAATGAATACCATGCGGCATTCAAGAGCTGGCTGGTATTTGTCGAGGGTCCTTCTTGTACTTCCGCTTTGCTTTTACACTCCCAAGTAACATTTTCAGTTGTTGCATTTGTATGCAATTAAATGTAAATTGTAAAATATGTAAATTCACACTACCATTCACAATTCTCAGAGGGGGCGTATTGTGTTTCACTTCCTATTTTCCACGTCTCTATCGCATTCACGAGAATAAAATATTCACAACTAGCTACATTAGACATTGAAATGGGAAGGGATAAGTGTTGCAAATTATGGTGTATTTGCGTTAAGAATTACATTTAAGAAAATTGAAAATTTATGAATATTTAAAATTTTACAAAAAATAAATATTTTGTATGATCTTTTTTAGAAATTTGAGCAGAAATATTCTTCTGGCTCAGACCAACCTGATTTATACAATAATAGAAAGCAAGTATTTATACCCTACACCACACTGTGGAACAGGGTATTATAAGTTTGTTTCATGGAACTGTTTTTTTTTTAATTTTTTATTTTAATTTTTGTATGGAGAACCTCTTAAAAATATTGTGTAAAAATTTTAGATGAATCGGTGCAAAATAAAGAAGATACAGCAGTCTAAGCCACCGCGCTTCACTCAGTACATCAGAAAATCTTTAAAGCGTTTTTCCCCCAAACCACGATTTCAAAGTCGGTGTCCATCATAACTTCAAAACTACTACACCGATCGTTTCGGAATTTTGAACCCCATTTCTGTACATAACACTGTTCAACAAATTAAGACTTTTTGATTAGAACAGAATAGCGACCCTATAATTCTGAAATGGCATATTTAGTAAATACTTTTTGTAGAATAAACTTATGGTCCAGCTGGTCTAAGTTTTTTTTACAGTGGGTCAAAGTATTCAATTTTTGTTCGAAGGAAGCATTATACTAAATGATAAAAGCTGTAAGTTAATGTCTGAGAGATTTCTTACTGTCAGTGGAATTTTATGAGGATCATTTTTGTGGAAGATCTTAACCCTCTAGATCTTAACAGTTCTTAATGAGTCAATTTGGCCCTTTTTTCAAAGAATCAAAAAATTACTTCAAAAAGGAGATTTAAGGATTAAAATATTGTACGAAAATTTTTGCCGGAAAATTTCAGTGGGGGTCGCAAAAGACACCAAAGTTGTAAATATAGCTCTTTACGCTAAATTAGAAAATTTACACGAGAAGCCTTCGAATAATTGCTGTCATTGCCATATTTGTATCCCCTCATCAGAGAGGGGAAGGTATATATCATTTGCTACGAGTCAAATGTGTAACACATTGAAGGAGTGACCTAAGACCCTAGTATGTTCGGTGGAAATCCGTTTTGGGTCATTTTAAGACATTTGAGCAATAACCGACCGTCCGTCTGTCTGTGTGTCTCTCTGCTGGCTGGTGCGCACGATCACTCTCGAAAGGAGTAACTGATTGACTTCAAATTTGGTATGCGGTAATATTTTTTCTATCTCCGCCTAAGTTCGAAGATAGGCCATATCGGTCAACTCCTTCTAAGGGGTTTTCCATAAAAGAGGTGGTATTTTGGTATTCAAAGAAAAATGCAATTTTTTGAGATAAATGATCGGATGTTTATTTCATAACAAAGAGGAAGGTATGCCGTTAATAATGAAAAACAACATCAGCCAAATGGCCACCACGACCGCGCTTACACGACCATATCCTTTTCATGAAATTTTCCATAACCAAATCGCAAAGTGGCTGCCCTGTGTCCTCGATAGCCTCACGAATTCTGTCTTTGAGGTCTTGAATCGACGCTGGGCTGTTGGCGTAGACCTTATCTTTCACAGGGCCCCAAAGGATGAAGTCGCAAGGTGTTAAATCACAAGATCTCTGTGGCCAATTGTGATCACCTCTTCGAGAAATAACACGGTCCGGAAACTTTTCCCGTAACAGAGCAATGGTTTCGTTGGTTGTGTGGCACGTAGCGCCGTCTTGTTGAAAGTAAACGTTGTCCAGATCAATACCATCCAACTCCGACCATAAAAAATCATTAATCATCTGTCGATAGCGCAATCCATTCACCGTAACTGTTGATCCAACCTCATTTTCGAAAAAGTAAGGTCCAAAGACCCCGCCGGACCATAAACCGCACCAAACAGTCACACGTTGAGGATGGAGATGTTTCTCAACAATAACTTTTGAGTAATGATTTTATAGTACCTAGAGTCCAGAGAAAAGTATCTGTTATTGGCACGACCCTTTTGGTACCTCCCACAGAAATGGACCTTTTTTTTACCAAAAGTAAACAGATTTTAACATTAATACCAGTACATACCTTAAAGATATTAAATGCAATTTAAATTGATAATAATTTAATTAAATCAAAAAAATAAATAAATTTACGAATATTTTTTTAGGACTCAAGGAGAGGGGATTCATAAGTAGGTTTACCCGACTGAAGAAAGAAGGATTTCAACAATTTATGATTGATACTATTTTTCGACTTTTTATAGAATAGAAATAAATTTTTTTTTGTAGCAAAATATGTGTTTTCTTAGAACGTTTTTTTCAAAAATATATCTGGCAACGCTGTTAACTGCACTCTTTCATAAATAGTATATGGATTAGTATCTCTCAACTAAAACGCAATACTTTGTTAATGTTATTCAAATCCCTATCTCTAACCACAATTGCATATCTCTGCGATAGGTTTGCATTGGGTTTATGTTTCATATATCGGGTTTTGATTAAAAAGCAATAACGCTTTTTATTTCAAAGAAGTGGAGGTATATGTTATAACATTTGCTTGTCCGGCCCTGTATCTCTCTCCCTCTCTCAATCGCTGCATCGGCAGATGAGAATGTTCACGGTTGATTTGTTTTCGAGAGCATCGGCGTTGGAATGAATGGATTTTGATTGAAATAAACAATGGACTGCGATTGATTTGATTTTGATGCAAAAGGATGGTATGAGTATCGAACAAAAAATACATACGAGTACGTTCAAATTGATAACAAAACAAAAATAAATAAAAAAAGAAACAAAAATATATTACTTTTTGCAATTGGTTGAATGTAGGGTTTAGAAATGTCCGGCATTCATGGATTCCGGGAAATTACTTTTTTTATTCCCGGTAATTTCCGAGGATTTGGGAATTGAAACACAGATTACTTAATTTATTAGAAATAAAGAAAATCCTTGGAGAATTTTTTCTCAAACCAGATCCCCCTTCTCACCCTTTACTCCTATAAAAATTGCAATCAAATTCTATCATATGTCAAAAATCTCGATATTTTTTCGTGATAAGCTAACATGTGTCCTTTTTTCAATTATTTTTTAAGAAATAAGCAGATTTTATAATTTGTTATTGAACATTTCCATTTTAAGTGATCACAGTATATTTGGCTCATGTCACGGATTTTAGTGAAAATGTGTATAATGGTTATACTAAGTGTTGTCAACAATCCTTGCAAACTATTTTGAAAAAAAAAAACAGTAAGGAAAAGCTAAAGTCGGACGGGGCCGACTATATAATACCCTACACCACTCTCGAAATATTAAATAACTCTGATATATAAATTGTTTACATAAATTTACTTTTGGGACATTTTATACTTAAATAATACCTGTACCACAGTGTGGTGTAGGGTATAAAAACGATTGGATCTAAAGAGCCAAATCGGATGACACATATATATGGGAGCTATAGCTAAATCTTTACCGATTTTCTTCAAATTTAACAATGTTGGTTCATGGATCAAGAAACTCTACCATTCTAAATTTCAAAACGATTGGATGTAAAATACAGCTTCTATAGAACTAAAGGGCCAAATCGGACGAAACATATATATGGGTGCTATAGCTAAATCTTAACCGATTTTCTTCAAATTCGACAATGTTGGTTCATGGATCAAGAAACTCTACCATTCTAAATTTCAAAACGATTGGATGTAAAATACAGCTTCTATAGGACTAAAGGGCCAAATCGGACGACACATATATATGGGAGCTATAGCTAAATCTTAACCGATTTTCTTCAAATTCGGCAATGTTGGTTCATGGATCAAGAAACTCTACCATTCTAAATTTCAAAAGGATTGGATGTAAAATACAGCTTCTATAGGACTAAAGGGCCAAATCGGACGAAATATATATATGGGAGCTATATCTAAATCTGAACCGATTTCAACCAAATGCAATAGCGATCTTAACAGCTGCGAAATACTCTAAACTGCAAAATTTCAGAGCGATCGGAGTGAAATTGCGACCTGTAGTCGACGAACAACTTTACATGGACAGACGGACGGACAGACATGCTTAAATCGACCCAGCTAGTGATTCTGAGTCGATCGGTATACTTTAAGGGTCTAGCTGTGTTATTTTCAGGTGTTACAAACATCTGCCGTGAAACAAACTTATAATACCCTGTACCACAGTATGGTGTAGGGTATAAAAATAAATTAACGGCCTACCATGACGATTGCAAAATTTTGGAAATTGTGAATTTTAAGGAATACTGGGTTTATAAAAAAACAATCATTAATATGGGACTTTTTGCAAAATATTAGTAATTATTTGCACTCTTAATGAAAAATAGAAATCAAATTTAAAAACAGATTTTTTTCTTTTCTTTTTCTAAAAAATGTATTAAAATTAATTTTAAAAAAATCCCTTTTTTATTTTATGCAAATATATATATCATTTTAATGGTAATGATTTTGCCACTTTGGAATCAATTCGATCATACCCTGGCGATTTTCCTTTTCAAACCGTGATACTTCACTCCTCAGTTCTTGCACTGTTATTGGCCTAATCGGAAAGTCCATTTGACAAGCCAAGTCTAAAAATTCTTCAATTTCTTCATCCCTTTCGACAATAACAGAGGGATAGGGTTTAAATGTTTGCTCCAAATGCTTGGAAAAAGCTTCAGATTTGGTTTCGCTGTTTCTACAACAAGAATTATTTGAATCTTTTATAGGATTATTCCTCTTGACAGACCGCTTTAAGTATTTTGTCGCTTTCTACAAAGAATATTCATCATTATTTCTAATATTTCATTTCTTCAGATATTGGCCTGTTTTTAATTTTTTAATTCTACAAATTTTTGTTTGAATTCTTTACAGCTTTTGTTAAAGTTTCCTTTGTCAACTGGATTCCGGCTAAACTTCCATATTCGTCTTATTCTCCGTTTGTATCGTATCAATTCTCTTATTTCGGCGGTTATAAGAACTCTGTTCGTTTTATCTCGATTCATCTACTGGCGTGGATAATACAGCAGCTTCGTGGATTAATTTTTCGAATTTATCTACAGCTTTGTCTAAAGCATCACCGGTTTTTAATGGAACATTTAGGTTTATATTTTTGTCAATCCAGTATTTGAAGGAGTCAATATCAGTCTTCCTGGAAAATATGTTTTTAGTTTTTAAGTATATGTGGACTGTTGTGTTATAATTAACAATAATTGGTGTGTGATCTGAACTAAGTCATCACACTCCATAACATCCAGGCAGCTGCCTGGAATTCCAGTATAGACAATGCAGTCCAGTAAATCCGGAATTTTACCGGGATCGGTGGGCCAATTGGGACTTCCGGACGATAGTGTACAGTACTTGTTTTTGTTTATACATTTGCATAATTCTATAACTTTAGGGTTTAAAAGTCTCGATCCCCACCAAGGATGTTTGGCGTTAAAGTCCCCTCCTACAATAAATCGGTGACCCAATAAGCCAGCGAATATTGAAGCGTAGTCATTCGTACATTTGACTTTTACTCCAGCGGCTTGTAGATAAGAGTGTTCTATTGCCGACAGTACTTCTTAGATGATATTTGATTTGATTAATACAGCTGAGCCTGCTCGAGCTCTATCACTGGGATGATTAGCCTTTATTAAATCACAATCTTTGATATTTAAATGAGATCTGGAGGAGAACTCTGTCTCCGATATGAGAAGAATATCAAACAAATTACAAATATTTCAATTTCATGGGTGTGGTTTCTAACCCATTGGCATTCCATACGGCTACTCTGACTAAAAAGTCCGAATTTCTAGCATTATTGGAAAAGAGAACTTCAATCTGTTGATAATTTGTCTGCATCCTTTGGTTAGAAGATTACGTGATTTTATATTTCAAACGTTTCTAACACTATAGGTTAGGTTAGGTTAAAGGATGCACAGCACACTGCCAATAGCTGGCGTGCACTTCTCCATCGGTAGGTCCATTGTGTTAGTCCTGGAAGTTAATATAATAAAATAGAGTATATAATGGGTGATGGGAGGGGGTTGATAAGAAATGGAGAAAACAGAAAAGCAGTGTAAAGGATTGAAAGGGGTGGAAACAAAATAGGTGTTTCCATGCCGTTTAAGCAAATGGATGAGTAGTTGTCATCCCTAGCCATTCCGGGCACCTAATGAAGTATAGGATCCTGTCGATCCTGTGCGATGACATAGCTTCGAGATCTGCGATAACACCATAGGTCAGAAGAAGAAGATCAGCTTTAATATCTTCAACAGGTATGTGCGGAAACTTATCTCAGATTTGTCTAAATGTTAGCTTTCTATACGAGTTTACATTATCTATCATTAGCTTCACATCATTGTTCCTCAATGAGTTGTATCGCATTTTCGTGGACTAATCTTACTTAGGTTGTCCAACATACATAGTACACCGTTTACATCAGGAACAAATAAAGGAGGAGGTTTATTTGTCTCTGCTGGTTTTTCTTTTCGTCGATTATCGTCATCATTACTAAGCTCTGCATATCGATTAGCATTTGATGTGGATGGTTCATTATCCGCTATATGAGTTTTTTTCCGCATTTCCAATGGGGGATTTGCATACATTTCTTTTCTTGGGTATAGTTTGCCACGTATACATATTTTCAATTTCTTCGGTGTCACCGTCACCGTCAGGGTATGACTGATCGATATGACGGCTAAATCGATGACATAGCTTCGAGTTCTGTCATTCTGTTTTCTCTACAATATAGCCGAGTTCCACGAAGGTCTTTTTTTTTGTCTTTCTCAAAAAATAAAAACATTTTGCAAAAAGTCCTATGTTAATAGCTTTTACCGATAAAAAGATATAATTTTGTTAATAAACTCAGTATTCCTCAAAAGTCACACTTTCGAAAATTGTAAAATCGTCATAGTAGGCATGTTGTTTATTATTTTTGTTTTTTTTTTTTATAAATATTTACTCCTCTGCGAGTACGTCCAAAGACGGCTACGTGGATCAAAGAATTTTTGAGTGACCGGCCTTCAGCCAAAATTAACGATTTTCTCCTCTGGGCTATGTCCAATGGCGGCTACGTCAACTTAGCCTGGGATAGAAAAAAAATTATCACATATTAAATTTGAATGCAACTTCTTTCGAGAGTTATCGTGCCCTCCAGCTAGAAAGATAGATGGACGGACATTGCTCAAATTACTTACTTACGGATTTCTGCCGAACACACTAAGGTTCTTAGGTCACTCCTTCGGTTTGTAGCAAATGATATGAACAGTTTATTTTGAAAGTGGCGGAAACGCCATTCTGCTTTACTCGATTAATCATTGAAAAAAGGGGGGTTAAAAAAACTCAAATGCAAAAGTTTTCACTCAATTTAGAAACAGATGATCTGAATATAAATGATAGAGAGATCCATCACTAAAGTAAGGGTATACAAATGTCGCCGATTTGTATGACTTTTGACATGTAATTAGATTTCATTGCAATTTTTTAGGAGTGAGCAGCTATGGCGACTAATTTAAGAGAAATAATTCTCCAAGAGTTCCATTTATTTCGTTCCTCCGGCTGGAACATATATTCCGAAGCCTTCCACTTCAAACTCCCCACGGAGATACCTAACCTCTTTGATTTCCCAAAAAACTTTGTGGTGGAATATCACGAAAACAAGAGCTAACTTTGAAAAAACGTCTACCGAAACTGTATTCACCATTGTCGAAATAGGTGTATCCATAGGGTCTCCTTTCTGTTACATTTGTGTGCATCCATTTCGAGCACAGTGTTATTTTTTTAGTTTTTTGATAAAAAAAAAAACAAATACTAAATCCATAACGTCATCAGAAATGCAAAGACGCTAATCAACTTTAAAATCCAAAATAATGTTATTGTTAGATAATTCTTTACTGCATTAAAAGACATATCTTCACAAACTTCCACAAGGCCTTACAATAAATTATTTAGTTAACTAGTAAGGGCGGGCCGACTATAAGATACCCAGTACTACTACTGTGATGACTATTTTTCCTTCAAATTAGTCGTACATTTTCTTCTGTTATTTTTAGAGCATAAAAAAATTTAAATTTATATTGCTCTGGTGGTTAAAGTTAAATCTATGGACCCAAATTTTCAAAAAAAATTTCAAACTAAAACCAGTAAGGAAAGACAGAAAGTCGGGCGGGGTCGACTATATACATAATACCCAACACATTACTAACAATGCCAAAATGGACATTGCGATAAAAATTTTGCTGTGTTCATACATGTAATATGAAAACTTCCTCTCCTGAATTTCGTACTGACCGGATATAAAACAAGGTTTCTACAGTGTTCATTCACATAATAAGATAACTCTCTCTGCCAAATTTCATACTGATATGATATAAATTACAGTTTCTACAGCGCTTACATATCAAATTGGACGAAACATATATATGGGGTCTATATCTAAATCTGAACCGATTTTCCAAGAATTTGGCAGTGTTCATCCGCGTAATAAGAGAAGTCTCTCTGCCAAATTTCGTGCTGATCTGATATAAAATACAGTTTCTACAGCGCATACATGTCAAATCGGGGGTAACATATATATGCGGGCTATATCGAAAGGGATTTTCCCCGAATTTGGCAGTGTTCATTCACATAATAAGAGAACGCTCTCTGCCTAATTTCGGACTGATCTGATATAAAATACAGTTTCTACAGCGCTTACATGTCAAATCGGGGGTAACATATATAGGGGGGCTATATCTAAATCTGAACCGATTTTGACCAATTTCAATAGGGATCGTCCTTGGACCAAAAATGAGCACAGTGCTAAATTTTATCACAATCGTACCATAAATACGACCTGCACTTTGATTTCAAGAATACATGGACAGACGGACATGGTTAAATCGACTCAGAAAGTGATTTCAAGTCGATCGGTAGAATAAACGATTGGGGTATCTCTTCTCCGTTTGGGCGTTACAAACAAATTCACAAAGTCATAATACCTTGTACAGTGTGCTGTAGGGTATAAATACAATACGCATGATGGTTTGTTAAAATCGTAAAGATGTATCATCTTAAATATACATAAACCACATAAGAGGGCATCGTTATATTGAGGATATATAAAAATATTGACCGATTTGGACGATATGAATGGTTTAGGATAGAATAAAATACAATCAGTCAATTTTCGGCCGTATCAGTTGTACAACAAGGATTAAAGACTGTGATTAAGTCAAATCGGAATGTACCGTTATATGGGAAGGTCCTAAAACGGGTGTGGTCATAACTCCCATTTTTAACAGAACTGTACGAATTTTAAAAAGTATACACTGTGCAAAAATGTTGAGTATATATGTATTGATATTCACGACGTTTATGTGGGAGGTACCAAAAGGGGCGTGATAATAACGCCCATTTTTCGACAGACTGTAGGTACTATAAAAACATTACACAGCACAACATTTTAAGTATTTGTCGGCACTAGTATTAAAGTTAAAGCTGTAAACTTTTCCGACAAAATGGTACCTTTGTGTGGAAGGTTCCAAGAGGGGCATGGCTATAACGCCCATTTTTATCTCTATTGTACACACTGTACAAAATTGCAAGTCTTTGTATGCACTGGTATTCAAATTATAAGCTGCTGACTTTTGGTTCAAAATAGTATAGAGGGCCTGCCAATTACGCTTACTTTTCACTGGATTCGAGGTACTATAAAAACATTACACTGTACAGATTTTCAAGTAAATGATTGTTAAATTTTAAGGGCCGATGTTGATTTTAAATAAAACACAAATTATTTAGGAAATTATTGTCATTTATTTTTATTATGATAATATTGGTATGGTTCAATTATGAATGGAACAAAATATCGTCAAAATGGCCGCCGCGACCTCGGCGGCACACCTCCTTCCGATGGTCCAAATTTTCGATGATGCTGAGACATAATTGAGGTTCTATGCCGTTAATGTGCCGAATTATCTGAATATTTAGCTCTTAAATTGTTGCTGGCTTATCGACGTACACCTTTTCTATCAAATAACCCCAAAGAAAGAAGTCCAACGGGGTCAAATCACATGATATTGGCGGCCAATTGACATCGCCACGATGTAAGATAACACGGCTATTGAATTTGTTGCGCAAAAGAGCCATTATTTCGTCCTGTTGAAAACACATATTGTCCACATCCATATCTTCCAATTCGGGCCATAAAAAGTTCGTTATCATCTCACGATAGCGAACACCATTCACAGTAACTGTCTGACCGACCTAATTTCGAAGTAGTATGGCCCGATGACGTCGCCAGCCTATAAGCCGCACCAAACGAACTGGGCGAGCATGCACAGGTGTTTTCACATCTCCTACAGACCCGGTTTGCTGAAATTTGCGCACAATTCTCCCGATTGTGGACACATTTGGTCAATTATGCTGATCAAAAAAACATCACGAAGTGCACGAAATGCATTTTGATTTGAACGCCCATATTCGTAAAAGGCTAAAAAAACTTTAACGCGTTGCTCGATTGTGTATCTTTCCATGGTTCAAATTGAGTTAGTCTGTAATGTCGAATGAAATGCAGAAAAAACTTGACGTTTAGGTGTGGTTCACATTCAACATCGACCCTTACAATTTAACCACCCTTTATTTGCATGAAGAGATATTATATATAAGCTATAAGCAGTTAACTTTTGGCGCAAAATGGTCCGTTTGTGTGGGAGGTACCAAAAGGGCCGTGTCAACTTGGCCGATTTTTCTCAAGGTGATAGTGACTAATAAACTAATACTATGTGTAGAATTCAGAAGATTCAAATAAGTAGTACAGATGTTATTAAATAGTAATTCACTACATATTAACCCTTTGTGGGGGAGGTACTAGAAGGAGTGGACCCATATGGCCCATCTTCGAACTTAGCCGGAGATAGAAAAAAATATGACCACATACCAAATTTTAAGTCAATCGGTTACTCCTTTCGAAAGTTATCGTGCGCACCAGCCAGCAGACAGACAGACAGACAGACGGACGGACATTGCTCATTCGACTTAAAATGACCCATAACGGATATCCGCCGAACATACTTAGGGCCTTAGGTCACTCCTTCGATGTGTTACACTTTTGGCGCGTAGCAAATGATATGTACCCTCGTATCTAGGCAAGATATCGATAAAATGTCCGTTAACATTTCTTCTTTTTTTTAAGGTACAAATAGGGCATCAAATCGAGAATCCTAGTGGTCGCCCTTTATAGTTCTCTTGTTAATCGTCAATCCCCTGCCGTATTTAAACACTACACCACACTGTGGTACAGGGTATAATAACTTTGTGCATTTGTTTGTAACACACAAAAGGAGAAGAAATAGACCCATCGTTTATTAAACCGATCGACTTAGAATCACTTACTGAGTTGATTTTGCTACGTACGTCCGGCATGTGTTCTTGTAATCAAAGTACAGGTCGCAATTATGGTCCGATATCGACGAAACTTTAAACATCGATACCTCCATTCTAAACTATGCTAAGTCCAAAAAGGTAGTTTTTCAGGAGAGGTGATCAAAGTTTGATAAATGTTTTAAATTTGTGTGGAATTCCTTTGTAATGGAAATCGAATGACCTGTACTGTTTTGTGAATAACTTTTGATTGGGTTGACGGATAAACAACAAATTTTGACTGAATATAATTTGGAATACTTAGAAGTTAAAAATGCAATTTCCCTAAAAACATGCTAAGTCTACTTAGCATGTTTTAGAATGGATGTATCGACATGTCTTTTTTTGCCCAAGAACGATCCCTACTGAATTTGGTTAAAATCGGTTCAGATTTACACATAGCTCCCATATTTTTGAACCGATTTGTACAAAAATTTACAGAGAGCAGTCTCGTGCTACGCTTACGCAATACAAAATTTGCGGAGAATCGTTCAGATTTAGATATAGCCCCCATATATATGTTACCCCGATTTGAAATGTAAGCTCTGTAGAAACTTTATCTTATATCCGATCAGTGCGAAATTCGGCAGAAAGATGTTTCTTATTACAGGAAGGAAAACTGCCAAATTCTGGGAAAATCGGTTCAGATTTAGATATAGCCCCATACATCTGTTACACTAGATTTGATATGTAAGAGCCGTAGAGACTGTATTTTATATCCGATCAGTACGAAATTCGACACAAACAGGTTTCTTATTACATGAAGGATCATTCAGGGAACATCGGTTCACAAAGACAGCAAATTATCCGGTAATGTCGAAATCTCCCGACCGATTTTAACCAAATTCAATCCTTCGGCTAAATGAAAGAAATGTGCAAATTTTGTTTAGATCGAACCATAATTGCGACCAGTACTTTGATTACGTACACAAATGCATCCACAGACGGACATAGCTATTTCAACTCAGAAAGTGATTCTAAGTCAATCGGTATAATTAACGATGGGTTTATTTCTTCTCCTTTTGGGTGTTACAAACAAATGCACAAAGTTATAATACCCTGTACCACAGTGTGGTGTAGGGTATAAATACATATATTATATGTAGAGTAGATGAGAACAGTAGGAATCACAAAATATTGTAAATGTAGAGTAGATGAGAACAGTAGGAATCACAATAAGTACTCGTAAGATGCTATATATGGGGGCTATATCAAAACATTGACCGATGTGGCCAATTGCAATCCCAAACAACCTGCAATTATGTATAAGAAATAGTTTTACGAAATTTGATCAACCTAGGTCTATTATAAGGGACTGCAGCGTGATTACAACAGACGGACGGACATGGCTAAATCATCTTAGAATTTTACGACGATTAAGAATATATATACTTTATGGGGTCTCAGATCAATATTTAGAGGTGTTACAAACGGAGAGACAAAATGAATATACCCCTCATCCTATGGTGGAGGGTTTAAAAATATAGTATACTAGCGGGACCCGGTCCACTTCGTTGTCACAGATTACAGATTTCCGATCCCGTCCATTTTTGCCCAATCACGTAGACTGCCATCAACTACATATATACAAAATTACAGCACTCTCACTAACAAATTGTTCAAGATATATTATTTTCCACCAGATATATATACACAAAATTACACCTCTCTCGCTAACAAATTGTGAAAGATATCTCAGTTTCAAAATTTGGCTTATATAGGCAGGGCCACGCCCATTGGTCCAGTCTGGATAATTTTTGGGCTAATCACGTAGAATGCCACCAGATACATATACACAAAATACCAGCTCTCCACTTCCAAAATTTGGCTTATATGGGCGGGCCACGCCCATTTGTCCGATACCGCTCATTTTTGGACCAATCACGTAGATCGCCAACAGATATATATATACACAAAATGACAGCTCTCCCGCTAACAAATTGTGCAAGAAATCTCGATTTTAAAATTTGCCTTAAATTTGCCACGCCCTTTGGATTAACCCCGCCCATTTTTGGACCAATCACGTAGACTGTCTTCAGATATATATACAAAATTCTAGCTCTCTCGCTAACAAATTGTGCAAGATATCTCGATCGCAAAATTAGTCTTATATGGGCGGGGCAACACCCATTGGTCCGATCCCACCTATTTTTGGGCCAATCACGTAGACTAAGGAATATGTTTTAAGTTACGTTCAAAGCTAAGTAAATTCCTCAAGCATCGAAATACAATTGGAACTGCAAAATAAAGTAAATATTTTCATCAACAACTTAACTAAGCGCTACAAACAAGTTGGATGGAATAAACATCAATTTTATAAGACCTTTGCGATATGATTAGAGGGCGAACATAGTGTCCAAGTATCTTCAGAAAGTAAAAATCAAAAGAATTGTGGAAGACCACCAAAATCACTAGGTAACTGTAGCGATAGATCTAAAGGCGGAAACTTAAGGATATCAAAGCAAAAATCCGATGTGAAACTATTGCAGATCACAAAAACAACGCACAAAAGCCGAAACTGTTGAAAAAGTTGTACGCTAGTCCTCTAAGAACAAAACGGATTATTAGGAGTATTCCTAATCCAAGCGATGAAAAACAGTTTTCAATCAAGAGGCATTAGCATTATTTTTGGATTTGAAGTTAATATACACAGCTCAGGTTGCGTTGCGATTGAAAAAGACTGAAATCTGTATCCATCATATCATCACATACTCGCTGCTAAAAAGGACTGTTTGCCACCAACGGACACAATTAAAATCACATCGAGTTCGGCAGAGGTAAAACTTCAAGACCTACTTAATCATACAGCTCAACGCTTGCTACAATCATTTAAAGGACATGTTTTGAAGAAATATGGGAACTGCAAGTTAACTTTCTTTTGCAAATGGGGATTTGATGGTTGTTCTGGACAAAAACAATGCAAGTAATCTGTATGTGAAAATACTTCAGACGCAGATATGTTCATGGTGTCATTTGTGCCATTGCGATTGATAAAGAATTTGGAAGACTCGGATCCTTCGACCAGACAAATGATATTTGGAAAAATCAAACACCATCTTCTACGAAATACTGCAGACCAATCAAATTTTAATTTAAACCAGTAAGGAAAGGCTAGTCGGGCGGGGCCGACTATATAATACCCTACACCACTCTCGTAATATTGAATAACTCTGAAATATAAATTTTGTAATTCATGTATAAATTGTTTACATAAATTTACTTTTGGGACATTTTATACTTAAATAATACCCTGTACCACAGTGTGGTGTAGGGTATAAAAACGATTGGATGTAAAATACAGCTTCGACAGGACTAAAGAGCCAAATCGGATGAAACATATATATGGGAGCTATAGCTAAATCTTAACCGATTTTCTTCAAATTCGGCAATGTTAGTCCATGGATCAAGAAACTCTGCCATTCTAAATATCAAAATGATTGGATGTAAACTACAGCATCTATAGGACTAAAGGGTCAAATCGGACGAAAGATATGTATGGGAGCTATATCTAAATATTAATCGATTTTCTTCAAATTCTGCAATGTTGGTTTATGGATCAAGAAACTCTACCATTCTAAATTTCAAAATGATTGGATGAATACAGCTTCTACAGGACTAAAGAGCAAAATCGGACGAAACATATATATGGGAGCTATAGCTAAATCTTAACCGACTTGCTTCAAATGCGGCAATGTTGGTTCATGGATCAAGAAACTCTACCGTTCTAAATTTCAAAACGATTGGATGTAAAATACAGCTTCTATAGGACTAAAGGTCCAAATCGGACGAAAGATATATATGGGAGCTATATCTAAACCTGAACCGATTTCTACCAAATTCAATAGGGATCTTTACAGCTGCGAAATACTCTAAACTGCAAAATTTCAGAACGATCGGAGTGAAATTACGACCTGTAGTCGACGAACAACTTTACATGGACAGACGGACGGACGGACGGACAGACATGGTTAAATCGACTCAGCTAGTGATTCTGAGTCGATCGGTATACTTTAAGGTGTGTCTAGCTGTGTTATTTTCAGGTGTTACAAACATCTGCCGTGAAACAAACTTATAATACCCTGTACCACGGTGTGGTGTAGGGTATAAAAAGAAACTCATGATACCATTAAACCAGTAAGGAAAGGCTAAAGTCGGGCGGTGCCGACTATATAATACCCTACACCACTCTCGTAATATTGAATAACTCTGATATATAAATTTTGTAATTCATGTATAAATTGTTTACATAAATTTACTTTTGGGACATTTTATACTTAAATAATACCCTGTACCACAGTGTGGTGTATGGTATAAAAACGATTGGATCTAAAGAGCCAAATCGGATGAAACATATATATGGGAGCTATAGCTAAATCTTTACCGATTTTCTTCAAATTCGGCAATGTTGCTTCATGAATCAAGAAACCCTACCATTCTAAAATTCAAAACGATTGGATGTAAAATATAGCTTCTATAGAACTAAAGGGCCAAATCGGACGAAACATATATATGGGAGCTATAGCTAAATCTTAACCGATTTTCTTCAAATTCGGTAGTGTTGGTTCATGGATCAAGAAACTCTACCATTCTAAATTTCAAAACAAGTGGATGTAAAATACAGCTTTTATAGGACTAAAGGGCCAAATCGGACGAAACATATATATGGGAGCTATAGCTAAATCTTAACCGATTTTCTTCAAATTTGGCAGTGTTGGTTCATGGATCAAGAAACTCTACCATTCTAAATTTCAAAGTGATTGGATGTAAAATACAGCTTCTACAGGACTAAAGGGCCAAATCGGACGAAACATATATATGGGAGCTATAGCGAAATCTTAACCGATTTTCTTCAAATTCGGCAATGTTGGTTAATGGATCAAGAAACTCTACCATTCTAAATTTCAAAACGATCGGATGTAAAATACAGCTTCTATAGGACTAAAGGGCCAAATCGGACGAAAGATATATATGGGATATATATGGGATATAGCCCCCATATATACGTTAACCCGATTTGACATGTAAGCGCAGTAAAACTGTTATTTTATATCCGATCAGTACGAAATTCGGCAAAGAGAGGTTTCTTATTACATGAAGGAATACTGCTAAATTCAGAGAAAATCGGTTCAGATTTAGATATAGCCCCCATATATATGTTATCCCCGATTTGACATGTAAGCGCTGTAAAAACTGTATTTTATATCCGATCAGTATGAAATTCGTCAGAAAGAGGTTTCCTATTATATGAATGAACACCTTTAAATTTGGAAGAAATCGGTTCAGATTTAGATATAGCCCCCATATATACGTTACCCCCGATTTGACATGTAAGCGCTGTAAAAATGTTATTTGATATCCGATCAGTGCTAAATTCGGCAAAGAGAGGTTTCTTATTACATGAAGGAATACTGCCAAATTCGGAGAAAATCGTTCAGATTTAGATATAGCTCCCATATATATGTTACCCCGATTTGACATGTAAGCGCTGTAGAGACTGTATTTTATATCCGATCAGTACGAAATTCGACAGAAGGAGGTCTTTTTACATGAATGGGTATTCAGGGAAGATCGGTTCAGATTTATATTAAAGCTCCACATATATATATTCCTCCTGATTTGGTATCAAACCGCTATAGAAGTTGTATTTTACTTCCGATCATTAAAATTTTCCAGAAAGATGTTTCTCAATTTAGGAACGAATATTGCTTAATTTAGCGATTTTCGTTTCAGAATTAGACAATATGTTCCTACCCATTTACCAATTATTCCAAATTATTATGGCATTGACCCTTATCGCATTGTTAGGGAGGTGTAGGGTATTATATAGTCGGCCCCGCCCGACTTTCTGCCTTTCCTTACTGGTTTTGTATAGATTGTGGCATACTGCTATATAAAATCAAAACCAACAATTTTGTATGGAATTTTTTTTTTTTTTAAATACTAATATCGTCAAAGGTACCTGTTGTATTATAATTAATAAGTAATGATTGTGAATGTAGCATAAGTTTATAACGTCTCTGTACTTATTATTATATGCACTAGTTATTAACATATGTTATAGATATTAACATATGTTATAGATATTAACATATGATATAGCTATTAACATGCGTATAGCATATGTAAATGTTATGGCAGCTCGCCATCTCAGAATTATTAATAAAGAGATTGTACAACACATAACATGGTGTCAGATGTAAATTCGAAAAGAAAATAAATTTGAATAGTTTAAAAAAAAAACAATGTCAGAATCGGGTAAAACCGTGGCAACCGTGATGGGAAGTACATCGCAACAGACTGTGCCACAGCTGATGCCTACGACATTGCAACATCTTAATTTGAAGGCAACAAATCTATCGGAAATGTGGAGGATGTGGAAAACACAGTTTAAAATGTATATGAGGGCATCGGATCTGGAGTCTCAGACGGACAGTCGCAGAGTAGCGATATTACTTCATCATATGGGACCAGAGTCGCTGCAAATATTCAGCTCCTTTAACATAGATGAGGACGAGGTCAAATATGATGAACTGGTGAAGAAGTTTGACGACTACTTTCTGCCAAGAGTTAACATAGCAGTGGAGCGTCACAAATTTTTTACAAGGAAGCAAAAACAAGATGAAAGCATTGATGAGTACGTGACAGTTTTGAAGAACTTGAGCCTGAATTGCAAGTTTGGGGAACTGAGAGAAGAGTTGATCAAAGACATATTTATCTGTGGTCTGACTACACAAAGGTCTTACATTAAAGTAAGACTCTTGGGTGAGGGAGACATCCAATTATTTAAAGCAGTTGAACTTGCAAAAAACATGGAGACTGTGAAAGAGGATGCCTCGTTACTGCAAAATGAAAATGGCGATGATTCAGCATTTTCGGTAGCAACCCTAAATAAAGTGTATAGAAGCAACAACAGCGTTAGACACAACCGTAACAACTTTAACAGCAACAATATCTACAACAGCAGCAACAATAAATACAACAGCAGCAATAACAACTACAACAGTGGCAACAACTATAAAGCAGTGGCCGAGACTTGTAACAAGTGTGGCAGGGTACATAAAGACCGATGTCCAGCAATGGGAGCTATATGTAACTACTGCCAACGACCAAATCACTTTGCCAAAATGTGTTTCGCTAAGCGCAAGGCAAATGGCAATAAGTATGTGAGAGCTCTGGAAGAAGAAGAAGACGAGGACGATCAAGTTTTTGTTGGGGTGATCAAAACGATTAGTTCACTCAATATTAAACCGCAAATGGTCGCTACACAACGACAACAGCAGCAGCAGTGGGGAACTGAGCAGAAGCACAATTGGTTCGTTGAGGTGGAGGCTTTAAACAAATCCGTTAAGTGTCAGGTGGACACTGGGGCGCAAACGAATATTTTATCTCTAAATACAATAAGGTATCTCAATATAAATAACTTAATAAGGTATTCCGATAAGAAAATTCTCACATTTAGCGGTGAAGAATTACCCCTTTTGGGAAAAGTTATTTTGAATTTCAGCTTTAAAACTAGAGAATATTTAGCCGATTTTCATGTTCTAGATATGGCTTGTAATAATATTATTGGACTGAAGACCGCCAAGGCTATGGATTTAGTTCAAAGCGTTAATGTTATTTGCGCAAATAAAATTTTTGAAGAGTATAAAGATGTATTTTCTGGATTAGGACGTTTAGATAACGTATGTGATTTGAGACTGAAGGATTCTGTAGTGCCTGTTGTAGATCCTCCCAGGAGAATACCATATTGCCTTCATGATGAGTTAAGAGTTGAATTGGATCGGTTGGTGAAAATTGAAGTTATTGCAAAAGTATCTGAGCCAACCGAATGGGTTAGCTCAATAGTTCTGGTGAAAAAACCAAATGGGCGACTGAGATTATGTCTTGATCCGCGGAATTTGAATGCGGCGGTTTTAAGGCCACATTTTCCTTTCCCGAACGTTGAGGACTGTAAGGCTAGATTGTGTGGATCTAGATATTTTAGCACATTAGATGCGAATTCTGGGTTTTGGATGGTACCATTGAGTGATAGTTCATCGAAATTATGTACTTTTAATACCCCATTTGGACGCTACAGATTCTTGAGATTGCCTTTTGGCATTAATGCAGCTCCTGAGATTTTTCATGGGGAGATGCTTAGATTGTTCGGTGACATTCAGGGTTTGATTATTTATATTGACGATTTTTTAATTCATGCATCTTCAGAGGGGGAGCATGACAAAATTTTAGGTGAGGTATTTAGAAGGGCCAGGACTGTTGGGGTCAAATTTAATAGGGCTAAATCTAAAATTGGTTTGAGAGAAGTTAAGTTTATAGGCCATGTATTTAATGAACAGGGCGTAAAGGCCGATAATGAGAAGATTGAGGCGATAGTGAGAATGCCAGCTCCGAGATCGGTCACAGAGTTACAAAGGTTTTTAGGTATGGTGAACTATTTGGGACCATTTATAGAGAATTTGTCTGAGAAGAATAAACACTTAAGGGACTTGCTTAAGAATAATATAGTGTGGCACTGGGAGGCCCCTCAGGAGAGAGAATTTCAGGCATTAAAACGCGAAATTACTCAAGCCCCAGTTTTAAGCTATTTTGATAGGACCAAAGATTTAGTTCTGTCGGTGGACGCGTCTAAATTTGCCATGGGGGCTGCCATATTGAACGACGGCAGACCGATTGCTTATGCTTCGGCATCTCTTACACAGTCTCAAATGAACTATGCACAGATTGAAAAGGAGCTTTTTGCTATTTTATTTGGATGTGTCAAATTCCATCAATAAGTTTATGGTTCAAGGGTTGTTGTCGAGACGGACCACAAGCCGTTAGTGAGCCTATTTAAGAAACCGCTATTTAAAATTCCGGCAAGGTTACAGCGTTTTATGTTGAGACTTCAGGGTTATGACATAGATGTAAAATATAAACCGGGTAAATTTCTTTTTATAGCAGATACGCTATCGCGAGCTCCTCTTCCAGATACTCTTGTTGGGATGGATAATGATATAGAACTCCACTGTAACATGATTATGACACAGATAAAAGAGTCAAATTTGGATCATAATTTGGATGAAATTAGGATGGAACAGCAGAATGATACAGTAATGAGGAAGATAGCAGAATACATAAACGCGGGTTGGCCCGGGGTTAAGAGACTTGTGGATGAGGGAACGATGCCATATTACAAAATTAGGGAAGACTTGAATATTATTGACGGTATGATCTTGAAAAATAATCGCATAGTGGTTCCAAGGAAGTTGAGGAACAGCATTTTAAATAAAATTCACGATGGTCATTTTGGTATAAATAGATGTCAAAGTATAGCGCGTGGTACAGTTTATTGGCCAGGTATAAATAATGATATATTGAACCTTGTTTCTGGCTGTGACGTGTGTATGAAGCACAGTAATGCTAATCCAAAAATGGAACTGATGTCACATGAGGTGATCGATGTGCCGTGGTATAAGGTGGGTTCGGATATTTTCGAATTTAAGAAAAGGCAATACTTGTTAGTTGTCGATTATTTCTCAAAATTTATTGAGGTAGAGTTGTTGTCCAATGGATATTCTAGTTCTCAAGTTGTGACTAGGTTCAAGTCAATTTTTTCCAGACATGGGATTCCTCATGTTCTCATATCGGACAACGGGCCGCCTTATAATTCAAGGGATTTTCAATTGTTTTGCCAAGAATGGGGTATAGAACATGCTACTTCCAGTCCTTACATGCCACGTTCGAATGGGTTGGCTGAAAGATCGGTACAGACAGTAAAGAAAATGTTGCTTAAATGTGAGGAAGACAAATCTGATCCTTATATAGCGTTGCTGCACTATAGAACGGCTTCGAAGGAAAGTCTTCCAAGTCCATCAGAATTGTTGATGTCGAGACAATTGCGGACGAGAATACCAACGATCCAATCCAATCTCAAACCCAAGGTAATTGATTTGGTGAATTATAGAAAAAATGTGGAGAATCGAAGGAGGCTATCATCGAACAACTACAACAAGGGGGCTATAAACTTGAAGCCGTTGGCCGTGGGACAAAGCATCGTTTTTAGAAAATCGCCAAAGTCATGTTGGGTACCTGGAACGGTGATTCGGAAATGTGTTCAGCCAAGGTCATATATTGTACGAGACTTAGTGGGTTCAGAATACAGAAGAAATACGGAACATTTGAAGATAAGGAATGAGAAGGATTTTGTGAAATCTGTAAATGAACCGGTTATTGATTTCCCAGTTCATCCGTCGAATTCAGGTGTTGTTGGTAGTGAGGAGGAATGTGTTTTAGATGACTCGCCGGATATTGAGGTACGTGGTGAGAATGAGGGGAATGTGATGAATGTTGGGGATAATGCATTACCAGCAGAGGGTAATGCAATAGGCTTATCTTGTGATGTACAGACGGAAAGGGAAGAAGGCTTTTATGTCACAGGATCAGGGAGATCAGTGAGGCCACCAATTAGGTTCACATTTGACTGACATGTAAAGGATATGAGCTGTAGCCTATTCTAAATATACTTCTTTTACTGTTTGTTTATAAAAGGAAAGATGTTGTATTATAATTAATAAGTAATGATTGTGAATGTAGCATAAGTTTATAACGTCTCTGTACTTATTATTATATGCACTAGTTATTAACATATGTTATAGATATTAACATATGTTATAGATATTAACATATGATATAGCTATTAACATGCGTATAGCATATGTAAATGTTATGGCAGCTCGCCATCTCAGAATTATTAATAAAGAGATTGTACAACACATAACAGTACCCTTAGTATTTGCACTATAATTTTTGGAGTATATGCCCGATCAGGTCGACTTATACGTTAAATTGAAGCTATTAATGTGGGCTACCAATGTTGAAAATATCTCTTTCAGTTAAAAACAGGGGTTTAGTAACAGTCATTAAACAAATTGGAAAAAGTAGATTTTTTCAAAAAAAAAAATTCCTGGGCGAAAAAAAAACATAAAAAAAGGGAAAAAATCGAAAAAAAATGTATTCGATTTTTTAAAAGTTTGCATCCTAGCGAAGAAAATAATGCCTATTTGAAGAAATCTATAAATAAATGTAGAAATTATATCCTTTTTGGTAGAGGTAAGAGAATTTCAAAAAATATTTTTTTTTTAAATTTCTGTTTAAATAGTGATTTTATTTGTTACTTTTATTATGTGCATTTGAGTTTATTTACATGTACAAGTTTCATTAGAAGTAATTGTGAGTTCTTTGTTGATGTTTGTAGATTTCGGAATCGATTTCTCTAATGAGGAACCAAATATAATCACCCATCATTCTTTCATCCCAGTGCCCTTGGTAACGCCGCTCGATGGACTTCATTTCTTGGTGAAACCTTTCCCCATGTTCTTCGCTTACGTCGCCAAGATTCTCGGGGAAAAGTTGAAATGAGAATGCAAGAAATGAATTTTGAGGGACATATTTACACCTGTGGAATACATAAAGCGAAAAATAAGTTAGAAGAATACATACATATGTGTTATATACATAAATATTGAAATATATATTTCTTACCAATTTTTCACAATTTTTTAACAAATCATTAATCATTGTTTCATATTGCGGGCTTTTATTGGATCCAAGGAAATTTGAAACTACAAGCTTAAACGACCTACATGCTGCAATTTCATCCGACGTCAAATAGGATTCGAAATTTACATCTTTCATCAGTTTCCTTAGTTTATGCCCATCAAAAGCGCCTTCTTCGATTTTTTGAAAAAAAAGACTTTTAAATAAACTTTTTAAATATGAGAGTGAATTGCCATCTTCCCTTAAGGCTTTTACAAAATTTTTAAAGAACCCCAGCTCAATATGCAGTTGTGGCAAAATAATGTTTTCTTTTTAGACGAGAGGTGCGTATTTTATGTTGTTTTCACCCAATGTAATGTCTTTTCTTGTTGGCCATTTCTTTCTTCTGTAATGATGAGCGAGGCATAAAAAACAGCAATATTTTGTATATCCGCCTTGCATTCCACATAGCATCCCAACTACTTTTCAATCGCAACAAATTTTCCAGTCATGTTGTTCATATTTTATGTATTTTATCAATTTAGCCATTGTTTCGTATGATTCCTTAGTGTTGACGGCATGAGCAATGGGAATCGACGGTTTCTGATTTCCGTTGTGCAAAAGTACTGCTTTCAAACTTTCTTTACTGCTGTCAACAAATAACCGCCATTCTTTTGAATTGTATGTTTGATTAAGTTCCTCGAACCATCCGGGAATGCCCTTGCAAAAGCATATGTTATCCACAGTTGTATAAAATTGTTTGTAAGGTATATCACGGACTCTATAATATGATATGTTAACATCTGGGGCCAAAATATTGCACTGTTCCATCCGCGATGCAAGTAATTCTGCCTTATCTTTGGTCAGTTCCAAATCTTGCACATATATTTCCAAATCCGAGACTTCTACCTTTCGAACGATATATCTTTTGTTTATTTGAAGCTGTGTGAATATAGGGTTATTTGTCCTACAAACAAATTTTTTTCATTTTTGTCCGTCATTTTTTAGATTAGGCAATGTTTTGACCAATTATATTGTGAGATAACCGTACGATTAATTAATTTACATACATAGTATATTTTATAAGGAAAAAAATTCAACAAGTCTCTTAAAAATCCGTTTGCAATTGACTCATTTATTAAAGTTTCATTAAAACTAAATGTGTACATAAGTACTAGTTTTGACGGTGATTACGAGTTAAAAATTAAACGCTCAAGCAGACATTATTGAGTTGAATGGCCAAAACTAGTGTTTATATACCGATTTTGTTTTAATGAAACTTTAATAACTCCGTGAATTGCAAACGGATTTTTAAGAGACTGGTTGCATTTTTTTCCTTTTAAAATATACTATATAGGTAAATTAATTGATCGTACGGTTATCGCACAATATAATTGGTCAAAACATTGCCTAACCAAAAATTACGGACAAAAATGTGTTTGTAGGACAAATAAACTTATATTCGTACAGCTTCAAATAACAAAATATATATCGTTCGAAAGGTCTAAGTCTCTTCTTTCCAAATTAGTTTAGAGAAAATTAGTAAATCGGTTAATAGCTAACAAAGTTATAGGCGTTAAAATTTAAAAAAGGCAAGAAAGTCGGGTTTCGCCCGGAAATCCGGATTTTGGGGGTGTCCCGCAAATTTCGTAGAACAAAGGTTGTTCTACTCGCCAAGACCTACAAGAAAAATAGTATCGCGGTTTTTGCACTGTCGCACTGTGTTATTGGCGCAGACACGAACGCTCATCATACTATCTGGGGTAGTACGGATATAAACAATAGGGGTGATTCGCTTCTTGACTTTATTCTAACTACCAACCTAACTATTTGTAACATTGACAATAAACCGACCTTTACAATTAAAGACAGACAAGAAGTACTAGACGTAACGTTTGGTACTGACCTGGTGTCAGACAAAATTATTGGGTGGAATGTACTGGACGACCACTCATTCTCAGATCACCATTATATAGAGTTCAAACTCGCCGAAAAAGCGCCTAAACCTGCTGTCCACAGAAATGTGAGGAAGACAAAGTGGCACCTGTATAAGAAGAATTTTAGCCAGTAAGGAAAGGTTAAAGTCGGGCGGGCCGACTATATAATACCCTACACCACCTCGGCAATGTACATTAAGAATTTCGTTTTGAATAGTTGGAATAATTAGTTTCCTTTCTTTTACGAAAGTACTTAGCTCCCCCGTCACGTCAGGGCTTATTCCAAAGAGGAGTTTAATATAATGTGTGGAATTAAAAATTGAACTAATAATAATATTCCACATATGTATTTGCATTTACTGTGGTTATTATTAGCCTTAGCACAATAAATAGTCCGATTTTTGGTCGTACACAATATAAGTAATATATGCAAGGTATGTTAGGTAGGTACTACCTTGGACTAATTGGTACTACCTTCGAATAATTGGTTTAAGTAATGTTTTAATTTTCATTTCCGCTGAAGCCTTTCAGGTCTCTAAAATAGCGCTTATATAAAAAAATTAGGAACATCTTTCTGGAAAATTTTGATCGGAAGTAAAGTACAACTTATATAGCGCTTTGGTACCAAATCAGGAGGAACATATATATGGAGGTTATATATAAATCTTAACGGATTTTCCTTGAATACTCATTCATGTAAAAAGAAAGTTCTTTTTGTCAAATTTCGTACTGACCGGATATAAAATACAGTCTCTACAGCACTTACATGTCAAATCGGGGGTAACATATATATGGGGGCTATATCTAAATCTGAACCGATTTTCTCTGAATTTGGAAGTATCCCTTCATATAATAACAAACCTCTTTGTGTAGATTTTTGTACTGATCGGATATAAAATACAGATTGTACAGCGCTTACATGTCAAATCGGGGCTAACATATATATGTGGGCTATATCCAAATCTGAACCGATTTTGACCAAATTAAATAGGGATCGTCCTTGGGCAAAAAAAAAAGATATGTGTAAAGTTACGTCAAGATCGGGCCATAATTGCGACCTGTACTTTAATTACAAGAATACATCTACAGACAGACGGACAGACAGACGGACATAGCTAAATCGACTCAGAAAGTGATTACAAGTCGATCGGTATAATAAACAATGGATCTATCTCTTCTCCTTTTGGGTGTTACAAACAAATGCACATAGTCATAATACCCTGTACCACAGTGTGGTGTAGGGTATAAAAAGGTCCTCAACTCTAAACTTCTTTATGAACCGAATGACAAAGCCGGTCTGGATAATCTGGTCGAGCATATCACCACCTCATTCAATAGTTCCCTTGAAGAAGCCTGTCCAAAAACAAGGTACAAGTGTAAAACTAAACCTCAATTGCGGACTTCTGAGCTAACGGCAAGGAAAACGACCTGCAACTAGCTTTTCAACAAGGCGAAATCTACTGGAGCCTTTAATGATTGGGATGCATAAAGGTCGAGATCTATAAGAAGGAGCTTAGGAAGGCGCAAAGACGCTCTTGTTCTGTGGCGAAGTAGAAAAGGTCTCCGACGCCGCAAGGATGAGGAAGGTACTATCTGCTTCTCCTTAAACAGTGGGGTATTTTCAGGATGAGGCAAACAACTGGACAAAAACAGCGAGCAATCGCTAAGTGTACTGCTCGACACACATTTCCCGGGGAACTCATCAACAGGACGAAAAATAGTGCGAGTGGACTGCGAGCATCGCTAGCTTGTTGACTGAGAGATTAAGAGAGAATAAGCTGGGCTATAAACAGCTTTGAGCCTTACAAGTCACCTGGACCAGACGGCATCACTCCAGCAGAAAATATTAAAGTACATTATCCCCTGGCTGCAGAACATTTATTTAGGCTGTATTAGGCTTCCATACATCCCGAATCGATGGAGGGATACCAAAGTGGTATTCATACCCAAAGCGGGGAAGATTCATACCCAAAGCGGGGAAGATAGATTATTTCATTAGGCATAACCTGGATACAAAACTCCTGTTGGGGAACCAACATGCTTACGATAAGGGAAAGTCTACAGAATCAGCCCTGCACGAACTTGTGAGCACCATCGAATCGACCCTACATTTCAAAGAATTCACCATGGTGGCGTTTCTTCACATAGAAGAACCTTTTAACAACATACAACCAGATGCGGTAATCGCGGCATTGTCAAGGTGAACTCTAGCTTGATTAGACTAATTCAAAGACTACTCAACAGAAGACGCATAACAGCATGTATGTATAGGTTCCACAACTCTAACAAGGTCTGTAAACAGAGGGACCCCACAAGGAGGAGTACTGTCTCCACTAATTTGGATCCCAGCGGTGAATGAAATCCTGCTAGATCTAGAACGTTGTGGCTGCAAGGTCGTGGCATATGCGGACGACCTGGCAATCGCAGTGAGTGGCAAATTCGAAAACATCCTCCGAGATATTCTACAGGTGTCTCTGAACAAGTTGGCTAGATGGGCCAGAAGCAGCGGTCTGGGTGTTAACCCAAACAAGACAGAATTGGTTCTCTTTACTAGGATGAATAATGTCCCTCATGTGGACCCTCCTCCTCGGAAAATTGGAACAGATCTAGTCTTTTCTGAAAGTGCAAAATTTTTAGGAATAATTTTGGATAGGAAACTGTCATTCACACTAAACGTACTGGAACGTGTAAAGAATGACAACAACGCCCTATATTCATGCAGGAAGGCTGTAGGTTCGCGGTGGGGCCTCTCTCCTAAAATTGTCCATTGGATATATCTAGCAGTGGTTCGTCCAATACTGTTATACGGCATTGTGGTATGGAACTGGAGAACTGCCTGTCTGTACGTAAGCGTTAAGGACTACAGCGACTGAGTCTCTAGAAGCCCTTCTATATAAAAGGTTGGCTTCGGAGTACACTGTGAAGAACTTAATTTGGATATAGCTCACAGACTACCAGATACCTGCAGTGTCTATCAAGCCGAAATAATGGCAATATGGGAAGTCGCCAAGTGGCTGAGTCGGAACATAGTAACCAACACTGGCGTTGTCATTTACTCGGCTGCCATCAATTCTCTGGAGGCCACATCGCTAAATTCACAAATAGCCCTCGACTGCCGCAGATCTCTTAACGAGATGGCTGAGCAGTTTAATATACACCTCATATGGGTGCCTGGGCATAGGGATATCCCGGGGAACTGCAAAGCTGATGAACTTGCTAGGAAAGGGACGACTTTACAAATTCTCAAAGAATTTGCATATATTGGTGCGCCACTATTCAGGTGCAAGCTTTGGATTAGGCAAGAGGCAATCAGGCAATCCAACGAAAGATGGACACAAATCGGCACCTGTAGCTAGACAAATCTGGCCAAGGTATGACCTGAGAAGGTCAAAATATCTCCTCGCACTGGAAAGGAAAATATTATCTACGTTAGTATCAGTTCTGACGGGACACTGCCTGATCGGCGAACACGCCAGAAGATTGGGTATTAACTCCAATGACTTTTGCAGAAGCTGTGGGGATGAGAAAGAAGTGGAGAGCATTGAGCACTTGCTATGCGACTGTTCCGCTTTGAGTAAACGACGACTGGACCTACTGGGGTTGGCCTTTCTAGGCAGCCTAACAGATCTTTCCAGTACCAATATTCGTGCTATCGATACATTTATATATCAAACAGGTTGGTCTCGATGAAGGGCATTTTAGCCCGTGGTACCACTGGGGTCCTAAACTATGTGAGCTGAAGAAAGAAAAAAATTAGAAATGCTGAACCACGACAAATCACTACAGTCAAGGCAGAAAACTTGAAGGATTATTTTGAGAACTTACTAAATGCTATGGTGGAGGGTATAAAAACGCACCGGATGAACTTGTAGAAGAATTAGTGGTAACATGCAATATATTGTTTGACGGAGGCTATTTAGAGGATTCTTTTAAACTCAGCGTAATTTTCCCGATCCACAAAAAGGGCGATGTGTCTGAACCCAGTAACTACCGGGGTTTATCATTTATGAACTGCCTGCCAAAAATATTAATGGGCGTAATAAATGAATGATTAGCGAATTGGGCAGAAACCAACAAAATTCTCATCAAATTTCAGGCGGGGTTTCGAAAATGTTATTCGACAGCAGATAATATTTACATATTAGCATCAATTGTCCACATTGATTTCTACAACAAGAAGAAAACGTACGCTTTTTTCGTGGATTTCAAGGCAGCATTTGATAAAATATCAAGGCCTGCGTTAATATACAAATTACATGCTCAAGGAGTCTCAAAAAAGGTAGTACAGTTTATAGAGAATGTATATAATAAAACAGAATCATCGATTTGGACAGTAGCGAACTTTCATCACCATTCTGCACGGAAAGTGGGGTAAAACAAGGATGCTTACTGTCGCCATTACTTTTTGCTTTGTACCTGAACGATCTACACGATCATCTAGAAGGAGGAATACACATAGAAGGGATTAATATAAGACTACTATTATATGCGGATGATATAGTAATAATCGCTGATGATATTGGAGTACTACAGAATATGATTTATCGTCTTGAAGAATATTGCAAAATGTGGAGTGTCGAAGTTAACTTAAACAAATCCGAAATCATGGTGTTCAGTCGAGATGGGCGAGTAGAACACCATATGAAACGGCTAACGACTACGGTCAAAGTCGTATAGAATATAAACAAGTAAAAGCGTTAAGTTCGACCATGTCGAATCTTATATACCCTCCACCATGGATATCATGTGACCGCACAAAATAACTCAAACCTAAAGAAAATAACACCGAAGAACACAAAAAAAAATATAGTAGATGAGAACAGTAAGATTCGCAACAAGTTAGATGCTACATATGGGAGCTATATCTAAATTTGGACGATATCGCCCATTTTCAATCGCAAGTTACCTGCAGCTATAAGAAGTATCTATACCAAATTTCAGCCACGTAGCTCAAGTATTATAGATTGTAGCGTGATTACAACTGACGGACAGACGGACATGGCTAAATCGTCTTAGAATTTTAAGACGATTAAGAATATATATACTTTATGGGGTCTCAGATAAATATTTAGAGGTGTTACAAACGGAGTGACAAAATGAATATACCTCCATCCTATGGTAGAGGGTATAAAAATAAAGTATATGTATAGTACATGAGAACAGTAGGAATCACAATAAGTAAGATGCTATATATGGGAGCTCTCTCAAAACATTGGCCGATATGGCCCATTTGCAATCCCAAACAACCTGCAACTACAAGAAGTATTTGTACCAAATTTGATCAACCTAGCTCTATTATTGCGGACTGTAGCGTATGTCCGCAATAATATACCCTCCACCCATCCTATTGGTGGAGGGTATAAAAATATTTAATTTTATTTTATCATTTAATTATATATATTGCTGAAAATAAAATAAATACAGAATACTGAATAAAAAAAGTGTAGTATGTAGTGTAGTAATAATGTGTAATAACCCAGTAAAAAATAACTGGTTATATTTGCAATTGACTCGCCCAGAAATTCTTCCAGTTGCGTTTGCCAAGATTCAGTTAAGCATTGCTCTCTGCATTCTATTGAAGTGGCTGTAGAAATAGCGCCAAGACATTTATTCTTCATTGTATTTTTTCCTTCCGGAATATTATGTGCTATATTTTTTCTGGATTTTCTAATGAAGAACTTAATTCCAAAAATCCGCAAAAGTAAGCGAGTCTAAAAATATAACTGTCAAATTGTCAGCTTATGTCCAAAAATCTCAAAAAGGAAGCGAGACTATCGACTAATTTTGGTTCACTTAAATACTTAGAAAAAGCGTTGATGTGTGCGAGACCATTGGTGGTGCAGGGAGCTAGCATGCACTCTTTTGAAGTAAGTAACCCGGGTTCAAATCTATATATATAGTCTATTGATGTAAAAATGGAAGTGGTAGAATACAAACAACCAATATGTTTAAGTTTCTAAATGAAGTGAAGAAAATTTATTGAAATAAAATTTTCTATATATGACAATACAAAACTAAAAAGCAAAGCATACTTGATAATTAAAAACAAGTAATATTATTACAGGTTCATTTTCAACACTACCCCTGAACATGTAATCTCTAATCTATTTATAACACTAACAATTAATTCAAAAATGACATAATTAGAAAAAAATTATTGTAAGCCAAACTTACTCGTGAACATATTCAATTTGTTCAAAGGAACACCTTTTGTGAACATGTCAGCCACCATTTCATTTGTGGATAGATAATTCAATAAAATTGTATTATCATTTAAACGTTCACGAATAAATTTAACCCTTACATCAATATGTTTGGTTCGAGATGAATATGCATTATTATGAGCAACATGAATGGCACTCTTATTATCGCAATACAAAATCATAGGTTGTATAGGATCAACAGCAAGTTCATTCTCCAAACGTCTCAGCCATATCGCTTCTTGAATGGCTGCAACCATAGACATAAATTCCGCCTCTGTTGAGGACAAAGCAATCGTTTTCTGTCTTTTGGTATTCCACGAAATTGCACCACTCTGAAGAAGGAAAATGTAACCAGTTGTCGAACGCCTTTCATCGATATCGCTGGCTCAATCAGCGTCACAATAGCCAGTTAACTCTTGACAACCATTTGTGTATGTAATGCCTTTATCCAAAGTTCCCTTGAGATAACGCATCACCCTTTTGACAGCTTCCCAATGGCCTTTTCCGGGGTTGTCACAATATCTACTTAGGACGTTAACAATATAACAGATATCTGGACGAGTTACATTTGAGGCGAAGAGTAAACAACCAATAGCTTCCATATATGGCATCTTAGACATATACTGCTTATCACATTCATTTTTTGGACAAAAATCTTTGGAAATTTTCTGATTGCAGTCAACCGGCGTACTTATTGGATTGCAGTCATGCATTTGAAAACGTTTGAGTACATTTAGTATATATTGCGATTGATCTAACTTAATCGTACTCGTTGATCGAGTTATCCGTATGCCCAAAATCGAAGACCCTTCGCCCATGTCTTTCATTTTAAAGTGTTTACTTAATGACTTCTTTATGCGTTCTATGTACTTCATTTTGTTTGAAAAAATCAGAACGTCATCAACATAAATTGCAATGTAAGTAATTTCGTCATTCACGATATTGTAATAAATGCATTGATCGGTTTCGCTCCGTGTGAGACCCATGTTCAACAAAACTTTATTTAATGTTTCGTTCCATACGCGACTTGCTTGTTTTAGCCCGTAGATAGATTTTTGTAGTTTGCAAACTCTGCCAGTACCATCGTCTATACCTTCAGGTTGTTCCATATAGATTTCTTCCTTCAGGTTACCATTTAGAAATGCAGTAACCGCATCCATTTGATGTATATTTAAGTTGTATTTGGCAGCTAAAGCAATAAGAAATCTTATGGACTCATACCTTACTACTGGAGCAAACGTTTCGTTATAGTCAATTCCCTTTTCTTGACTATAACCTTTTGCAACCAACCGTTTCGTCGCAAAACTTCATCGTTCACACCAATTTTCGTTTTAAAAACCCATTTTGACGCAATTGGTTTCTTATTAGGTGGTAATTCGGTCAAAATCCATGTTTTGTTAGCTATAAGGGAATCGAATTCTTCTCTCATAGCTTGCTTCCATTCATTAGCAAATGGGGAAGAATTGGCTTCAGCAATACTACTGGGATCATTTGATACAAACTCCAAAGCACTAAAGATGTAGGAACGTTTGGGTTTGCTAGCTATCCTGTCAGAACGTCGAATTTGTACATCTGCATTAGCAATTTCTGTTTGTGCATTTGTGTTCGGAAGTTCTGTTGATGATATTTCAATAAATTCGTCATTATTTTCATCGCGATCTTCCAGTTGCATGCTATCAAAATAATCCTCGTCACTTAATGAATCATTTTGAGAGTTCAATGGTTCTTCCAATGTCGCTTGTTCTGTGAGTTCCAACGTTGACGATTCTTCACGAGCACTTGATTCTTCTCGATTTTCCCGCTCGGCTAATTCTACCGTTGGCGATTCTCCCGAAACACTTCCACCAGAATTGACAACTTCAGAACTCATGTCCACATTCATCTCAGGAAAATACAAAAACTGATTTTTATTTTGGTCATTACCAACAAATTGATTTTCAAAGAAAACCACGTCTCTACTTGTAATTATTTCCTTAGTTAGTGGATTGAATAGACGATATGCTTTGGATTCGGAACTATATCCAACCAATATACATTGAACAGATTTCTTGGACAATTTCGAACGTTTTTGCTTTGGAACGTGGACCATAGCCTTGCAGCCAAATACACGCAAATGTTTCAACGTTGGCTTTTTGTTTGACCAAACTTCTTCTGGAGTATGTTTACTTCTCCTACATGGAACATGATTTATTAGATAGGTAGCGGTTACGGCAGCTTCAGCCCAGTATTTTTCGTTTAGACCGCTGTCGAACAACATACAACGCATTCTTTCCACTATAGTCCTGTTCATTCGTTCGGCTACCCCATTCTGCTCCGGAGTGTAAGGACAGGTTTTCTGGTGAACTATGCCATGTTTTCTTAAAAATTTCGAAAAGCGATTATTTACGTACTCTGTTCCATTATCCGTACGTAATATTTTGATTTTATTCGAGCATTGATTTTCCACGGTATTTTTAAAATCTACGAATTTCTCGAAAACTTCCGATTTACGTTTGATAGGAAATACAAATGTTTTCCGTGAGTAATCATCAAAAATGTTAATAAATAACAATTACCGGAAAAAGATTTTTCTTTAAAAGGTCCAAGTACGTCAGTATGTACAACTTGAAGCAAACTCGAAGCTCTATCACCAATGTCTTTAAAAGATTTTCGCGATTGTTTTCCTTCAACACACGTTACACATTGTTCTTTAGAGTTTACCTCACAGTTTATACCATAACAAGCGAGTTTCACATTTCGTAAGTTTTCGTTACATATGTGTCCAAGCCGACGATGCCATAAATTCGAACTTTCTTTCAGAACAAGAGACATTTCTTTGAAATTGTGCACTTTACAGTTCAGGCGATACAAATCATTTTCAACGAACGCGTTTCCAATCAAATCTCCGTTTATGTTAAAAATTTTACAAACGTTCTTCTCGAAAACCACTTTGTTACCATTTTGTGTTAACTGACGAACCGAAAGTAAATTTGCACACAGATTTGGAACGTATTCTACATCTTTTACAACAACATTGCGCTCGCTTTTGTCCATTCTCAGTAACATATCAATATCTCCCGAACACGATACAGTCAGTTTATTGTTATTAGCTACGACAATTTCTTTATTAAAAACATCACTTTTGTTGTAAAGAAATTCATCATTATTGGTCATATGAGATGTCGCGCCCGAATCCACATACCATTCGACTGAATTATCTTTACCCGACATTAGTGCAGCAAACAAAACGTCGCCATTTTGTCTGGTCATCTTCTTCGTGTTGTAATTCGTTTTATTTTTCTTGGGACAATTTTTACTGAAATGGCCGATTTCATGACAAGAATGACACTTAAATTTTCCGTTCTTAAATTTCTTTTTTGACACAAGAGCACTTTCTTTGTTACCATTGTCGAATTTTGCGTCTTGCAACAACAAATTTTTTACCGAATCGACCGTCAGTTTGGTTTTTGAATTTTCAACCGCCATCACCAATGCTTGAAATTCATCCGGCAGTCCAGCCAACATAAGAGAAGCTGTTACCTCGTCATCTATGTTCAGACCTGTGTTATTTACTTTGATGGACGTCAAAATCATTGTGTTGACATATTCTTGCATTGACGTAAAATCTCCAAGCTTCAGTTGCACCAATTGCTTTAGCAGTTCAACCTTACTGGTCAATCCTGTATCCTCATACGCACGCACTAGTGAATCCCATGCTTCTTTTGCTGTCTTTGCCTTAGCAATGTGAGCGTAATTACTGGGTTCAATCATTAGTGTTATCTCGGCAAGAGCAAGTTCATTGGAATCGTTATCTTGGTCACCAGTCACTCCTTTTTCCACAACTTTCCAGCATTTCTTTATTATCAAAGAAGACTTCGCCTGTCTTCGCCAGACATCGAAATTCTCACGCCCCCGTAGTTTCTCGAAGGGAAAATTCATAGAATTTGAAGCCATCAGTTTTGATAAAACAGCACTTATATTGCAAATACTTCTTGAAAGTTTAATGATATTCCGCGAAACAAAACAATTCTACCAAAAACAGTACAAAAGGCCCATAACCTGATGTAAAAATGGAAGTGGTAGAATACAAACAACCAATATGTTTAAGTTTCTAAATGAAGTGAAGAAAATTTATTGAAATAAAATTTTCTATATATGACAATACAAACTAAAAAGCAAAGCATACTTGATAATTAAAAACAAGTAATATTATTACAGGTTCATTTTCAACATCTATAAAAATAAAACTTAAAATAAACCAGTAAGGAAAGGCAGAAAGAAAGGGCGGGCCGACTATATAATACCCTACACCTCCCTAAGAATCCGACAAGGGCCACTGCGATAATAATTTGGAATAATTGGTAAATGGGTAGGAACATATCGTCTAATTCTGAACCGATAATCGCTAAATGTAGCAATATTCGTCCCTAAATTGAGAAACATTTTTCTGGAAAATGTTAATGATCGGAAGTAAAGTACAATTTCTATAGCGCTTTGATACCAAATCAGGAGAAACATATATATGGAGGTTATATATAAATCTGAACCGATTTTTCCCGAATATTAATTTATTTAAAAAGACCTCTTTCTGTCGAATTTCGCACTGATCGGATATAAAATACAGTGTCTACAGCGCTTACAAGTCAGATCGGGGGTAACATATATATGGGGGCTATATCTAAATCTGAAACGATTTTCTCCGAATTAGGCAGTATTCCTTCGAGTAATAAGAAACCTCTTTCTGCCGAATTTTGCACTGATCGGATATAAAATACAGTTTCTACAGCGCTTACAGGTCAAATCGGGGGTAACATACATATATATGGGTGTTATATCTAAATCTAAACAGAGTTTCTTCGAATTTGGCAGTATTCCTTCATGTAGAAAGGAACCTCTTTTTGCCGTCTTTCGCATATAAAATAACATTTTTACAGCTCTCACATGTCAAATAGGGGGTAGCGTATATATATGGGGGCTATATCTAAATCTGAACCGATTTCTTCCAAATTTAAAAGTGTTCATTCATATAATAGGAAACCTCTTTCTGACGAATTTCATACTGATCGGACATAAAAGTTTTTACAGCGTTTACATGTCAAATCGTGGGTAACATATATATATATATGGGGGCTATATCTAAATCTGAACTAAATCTGGTTAATAAACGGAGTCCTAATATGCGAAAAAAAAATTATGGTAATATTTTTTTAATTTCTCCCGTTTTCTTGGAATGTAGTATTTGGCTCATATTTTTTTAATACACCTTAAATTTAAGGAAGTTATGAGGACTACAAATTATAATAATTTAGTAACTGTCGTTAAATTTATAAGGAAACATTTTATTTTTTCGAAAAAGAAAAGTTTTTTCTTTGCATGAAAAAACCATTAAAAATAGAAAAAATTCGCCAAAAAAATCTTTGCTCCAATTTTTGAAAGCTAGCATCCTAATGAAAGAAACAATGGCTATTTGTAGACAGTCTATCGATAAATGCAGAAATTATAGCATTTTTGGTAGAAACATAATCCGGTATTTATACCCCCATTGTTGTGAACTACATCGATGGAGTTAGTGCGAGCATCGATGGAGTAACCTAAGAGAACCCAAACATATTTGGCGGAAATCTGTTTTGGGTAATCTCCGTCAGTCTGTCTGTCCGGTTGGTGCGCACGACAACTTTCGACAGGACTGACTAACCGATTGACTCAAATTTGGTATGTGTCAATATTTTTTTATCTCAGACAAAGATGGACTCTGTTAGGCCACACCTTCGAGTAATATTGATTATCTCACTAACTTCTATACTACTACTCAGAATCATTCACACACAGAATTATTTTCTTGGTCGCTATCATCTAGGGAAAATTGGGCTAATTTGCCACGCCACTTTTTTACAAATCTATCATTTCGCACAAAATGGCTTTTTAATGGCTTATAACTTTGGTTCCAGTCCGTACAAATACTTGACCTTTTGTGAAGTGTTATGCTTTTATAGTACCTATAGTCCCATAAAAGATGGGCGTTATTGCCATGTCTTGTTAACTTTCATTTAAACCCTGTTCAATGAAATGGAGTGGTGAGCGTCCTATGATCCTTACTGTGGCCCACACTATAACTGATGTAGTCGTTTCTTTCGCAGAGCTATTCGATTGTATAAATTGTCTTTTGATTAGCACTCTAACCATAGACGAAATTGTGTTATACATGTGATCGTTATGATAGAACCCCAATATAAGGTTCGATATGGGTTTGATTTATTTGCACTAAAAAAAATGACCCACACTAATGTAGTATTTCCTTACAGGGTATTACGACTTGATGTATTTGTTTGTATCTCCCAAAAAGAGAAGAGATGCCCCCATATTTTATTATATAAATCGACATAGAATAATTTTTTGAGTCGACTTATGGCTGGGTAGCGTAACGAATCAGCTGATTCAATCTGACATATGTAAATCAGTGTAAACATATGGAAATCGAAAACGAAACGTAAACGGACGGCTGAATCTGTTGAAATTTGATTTGGACGGTACGTTTGCGTGCATTTGCAAACAAAATTAGTAAAATAATGAAAAAAGAATAAATTTATGTGAAACTTTTGAAAAGCAATGATAAATAAGTAATAAAATGATAAATTGGTAGCAAATAAATATAAAACAAGTAAGAAAGTTCGGTCGGGTAACCGATTTAAGAATCCCCTCACCTTGAGTCCCATATATTCGTAAATTTATTAAATTTCTTTTTTAATCAACTTAAATTGCAATTAATAGCTAAAATTATAAAAGTATGCACTGGTATTAAATTTATAAGCTATTATCCTTTGGTGCAAAATAGTCCATTTGTATGAGAGGTAGCAAAAGGGGCGTGTCAATGACGCCCATTTTTCACGGTACTATAGGTACTATAAAAGCATTACACTGTACAAAATTTCAAGTGTTTGTATGCACTGTTATTAAAGTTATACGCTGTTAACTATCCATTCGTGTGGGAGGTACCAAAAGGGCATTCCAATAATGTCAATTTTTCACAGAACTGTAGGTACTATAAAAGAACTGTAGGTACAAAATGTCAAGTATTTGTATGAACTGTTATTAAAGCTATAATCAGTTAATTTTTGGTGAAGAGTGGTCCATTTATGTGAGAGTTACCAAAAGGGGCGTGGAAACTTCGCCAATTTTTCTCGGATGATAGCAATTAATAATCTAATTCTATGTGTGGAATTTCAGAAAAAAAGGATCAATATTTCACCAAAAGTTAACCCTTTGTGGGGGAGGTACTAGAAGGAGTGGGCCACTATGACCCCTCTTCGAACTTAACCGGAGATAGAAAAAAATATTACTGCATACCAAATTTGAAGTCAATCGGTTACTCCTTTCAAGAGTTATCGTGCGCACCAGCCAGCAGACAGACAGTCGGACGGATATTGCTCATTCGACTTACAATGACCTAAAACGAATATCCACCGAACATACTTCGGGTCTTAGGTTTATGGTCCGGCGGGGTCATTGGACCTAACTTTTTCGAAAATGAGGTTGGATCAACAGTTACGGTGAATGGATTGCGCTATCGAGAGATGATTAATAATTTTTTATGGTCGGAGTTGGATGGTATTGATCTGGACAACGTTTACATTCAACACGACGGCGCTACGTGCCACACAAGCAACGAAATCATGGCTCTGTTACGGGAAAAGTTTCCGGACCGTGTTATCTCTCGAAGAGGTGATCACAATTGGCCACCGAGATCTTGTGATTTAACACCTTGCGACTTCTTCCTTTGAGGCCACGTGAAAGATAAGGTCTACGTCAACAGCCCAACGTCGATTCAAGACCTCAAATATAGAATTCGTGAGGCTATCGAGGACATCGGGCAGCCACTTTGCGATTTGGTTATGGAAAATTTCATGAAAAGGATAATGTCCTGTAAGCATGGTCGTGGTGGCCATTTGGCTGATGTTGTTTTTCATTATTAACGGCATACCTTCCTCTTTATTATGAAATAAACATCCGATCATTTATCTCAAAAAATGGTATTTTCTTTCAATACTAAAATAACACCTCTTGTTGGAAACCCCTATATGATTGTCCACCAGACAATGATTTTGCTGTATACAGGTTATATCTCTTTTCGATAACCCTTTACGAAATATTCCTTATTTCGCAAACATATAACATAACATATCTACACTCATATGTCCTTTGTATACCCGTGTAGGTGTGTGTGTGCCACGTAAGTTTTAATTTATTAGTTTTAACCATAACTGTGCGGTTTGGCTTATAAACGCCAACTAATATATCTTTCATTTTTTGGCTTTATTCCTCTGACTTACCTTACCCAACCCTACCGAGCACCATACCTTTACCTCTACGCTGACTATACTATCCTGTTGCATACACATGTATGTATGTTTGTTCAAAGCAACAACTGCAGATATCACTTTCCACTATACCCCACACCACACTGTGGTACAGGGTATTATAACTTTGTGCATTTGTTTGTAACACCCAAAAGGAGAAGAAATAGACCCATCGTTTATTATACAGATCGAATTAGAATCACTTTCTGAGTTGATTTAGCTATAGCCGTCCGTCAGTGCATGTATTCTTGTAATCAAAGTACAGGTCGCAATTATGGTCCGATCTCAAGGAATTTTTACGCATATCTTTTTTTGCCCATGGCCGATCTCTATTGAATTTGGCTAAAATCGGTTCAGATTTACATAGCGCTTCCATATATATGTACCTCCGATTTGAACCAATGTGTACAAAAATAAACAGAGCGTAGTCTCGTGATAGACTTGGAGGCAATACAAAATTTGGGGAAAATCGCTTCACATTTGGATATAGCCCTCATTTATCTGTTACCCCCGATTTGATATGTAAGCGCTGTATAAACTTTATTTTATATCCGATCAGTGCGAAATTCAGCAGAAAGAGGTTTCTTATTACATGAAGGAATACTGCCAAATTCGGGGAAAATGGTTTAGATTTAGATATAGTCCCCATACATATGTTACACCCGATTTGACATGTAAGCGCCATAGAGACTGTATTTTATATCCGATCAGTACGAAATTCGACAGGGAAAATCGGTTCAGATTTAGATAAAACTTCCATATATATGTTCCTCCTGATTTGGTATCAAAGCGCTATATCCTTTACTTCCGATCATTACAAAATTTGACAGAAATACATAGTATGTTCAAAAAATATAAAATTTTGTATTTTTTCAAAAAGTATTTATTTTTTATGAATATCTATTTTGTCCCCTTCAAAGTAATTCCCCTCGGATATAATACACTTCTGCCAACGTTTTTTCCAATGCTCGAAGCACTTCAAATAACCATTTTTTGTGATCTTGTTCAGCTCCTCCTTCGATGCCCTCTTTATCACCTCAATCGTGACGTAGCGTCGTTCTTTCATGGACCTTTTCAGTTTTGGGAACAAAAAATAGTCACAGGGGGCTAGGTCAAGGGAATACGGTGGCTGCGGCACCATTACTCTGTTGTTTTGGCCATATATTCGCGCACAAGCAACGACGTGTGTGCAGGGGCGTTATCATGGTGCAAAAGCCAGTTTTTGTTCTTCCACAAATCCAGGCGTTTTTGGCGGATTGCTTCGCGCAATTTGCGCATAACTTGCACAACTTCTTTATTGACCGTACTACCCTGTGGCAATAACTGAAAAAGCACCACGCCCCTGCAATCAAAGAAAACTGTGAGCAAAACCTTTACGCTCGACCGAACTTGACTCGCTTCTTGGCGCATCTTCTCGGCCCTCTAAGAACATTTTGTACCACCGACAAACGTTGCTTTGGTCCAAGGTAGCTTCACCATATTTTGTTTTCATACAAAATAAAGTACAAAATTTGATGCAGATTCTTTGATCCATTTTCTGAAATAGATAAAAATCAAGGACAAGTTAAAACACATCCACGCACAACAGCTGTCAAAACATAACTAAACCTTCAAAATGGCCGACCTTGTCAGCATAGGTAAGGGACATGAGTACCAATAACAAAAATATAAAAAATCAAATACAAGTAGGTTTAGGTTAGGGTGGCAGCCGTATTTTTTATACAAGCTCACATAAACCAGTTTAGGTCCCTAGTGTTACCACGGACTGAAATGCCCCTCATCGAAACCAACCTGTTTGATATACAAATTTGTCGATAGTAAGAATATCGGTACTGGAAAGATCTGTTAGGCTGCCTGGAAAAACCGAACCCAGTATGTCCAGTCGTCGTTTACTCAGAGCGGGGCAGTCTCATAGCAAGTGCTCTCCACTTCTTCCTCATCTCCACAGGTTCTGCAGAAGTCATTAGAGTCAATGCCCAATCTTTTGGCGTGTTCGCCGATCAAGCAGTGTCCCGTCAGAACTGATACTAACGTAGACAATCTTTGCCTCTCCTGTGCGAGGAGATATTTTGACCTGCTCAGGTCATACCTTGGCCAGATTTGTCTAGCTACTCTGCAGGTGCCGATCTGTCCGTCTTTCGTTGGACTGCCCGATTGCCTCTTGCCTAAGCAAAAGCTTGCACGTGGATAGTGGCGCACCGATATATGCAAATTCTTCGAGAATTTGTAATGTCGTCCCTTTCCTAGCAAGTTCATCGGCTTTGCAGTTCCCCGGGATATCCCTATGCCCAGGCACCCATATGAGGTATATATTAAACTGCTCAGCCATCTCGTTAAGATATCTGCGGCAGTCGAGGGCTGTTTATGAATTTAGGGATGTTGCCTCCAGAGAATTGATGGCAGCCTGGCTGTCCGAGTAAATGACAACGCCAGTGTTGGTTACTATGTTGCGACTCAGCCACTTGGCTACTTCCCATATTGTCAATATTTCGGCTTGATAGACACTGCATGTATCTGGTAGTCTGTGAGCTATATCCAATCTAAGCTCTGCACAGTGTACTCCGAAGCCAACCTTTTCATCAAGCTTCGAACCATCCGTGAAAAAGTGGAGATGGTTTCTACTACCTGGTACTCTTCCAACCCATTCATCTCTGGCGGGAATCATAGCGATATAATTTCTCTCGAAGGTGTACACCGTTGGTATATAGTCCACTCGGTCGGTTACCATAGCACTACACTTTGATATCCTCATGTGACCGTAGTTTTTGTACCTCCACATGGATATGCAGTTTAATCTTATTGCCGCTTTGGTTGCAACTTCTCTCGCCACATTAATCGGCAGTATATGGAGTAGGGCTTGTAGAGACTCGTTAGCTGTAGTCTTTAAGGCTCCGCTTATGCTCAGGCAGGCTGTTCTCTGAACCTATGTTAGTAGGTTGGTGATGGTTAGTTTGTCAGTTGCCGTCCACCATACCACAATGCCGTACAGCAGTATAGGACGAACTACTGCTATATATATGCAGTGGACGATATTAGGAGAGAGGCCCCACCGCGACCCTACAGCCTTTTTGCAGGAATATAAGGCGGCGTTGGCCTTCCTTCCACGTTCCAATACGTTAAGTCTAAATAACATTTTTCTATCTAGAATTATTCCTAAAAATTTTGCACTTTCAGAAAAGACTAGATCTGTTCCATTTATCCGAGGTGGAGAACCAATTCTGTCTTGTTTGGGTTTATGCCCAAACCGCTGCTTCTGGCCCATCTAGCCAATTTGTTCCGAGCCACCTGTAGAATGTCTCGGAGGACGTTTTCGAATTTGCCACTCACTGCGATTGCAACGTCGTCCGCATATGCCACGACCTTGCAGCCTCAACGTTCTAGATCTAGCAGGATTTCATTCACCGCTAGGTTCCAAATTAGTGGAGATATTACTCCTCCTCAAATACACGTAGTCCGCGGAATTTTTGAAAATGCGATATTTTTTGAACATACCTTATGTATTTCAATTCAGGAAAGGCTATTACTTTATTTAGCGACATATCACAATTAGAGATGTAACGAAAGTGACTTTAGCGAAAGCGAATATTGAAATATATTTCTTGCGAATGCGAAAGCGAATAGTGAAATATGCATTTTTGCGAATATTCAAAAATTGATTTAAATTTAATGTATATATTGCTCTTGGGCAATTCCAAAGCAAATGTATCAAAAAAAAACACTCATTTCTAAAGTAACCGTTGATTTTAACAAAGTTTGACACGATGATTCAGCAAAGGTGTATGAGTTTTTTGGGGTTTTTCTAAATTCATTGTACTTTGTTTTGGTGCCGAGACTTTGATCCATAAATGTGAAAATTGTTAATAACACGAATATGGCGCCACAAAACGGATCATAATAAGGGAGATCTACTCAAATTGATAATAAAAATATAATGTGTAAGAAAAACATCAATCGGTCAATCAATTTAGGAGTTACCCTAGTCCAACTGACGAATCTAAAATTGTTTCTAAAGGGTGGTTAAATTTTAAGAGTCGACGTTGATTTTGAATAAAACGCAAACTATTTAGGAAAAGATTGTCATTTCTTTTTATTATGATATGGTTCAATTATGTGTGGAACAAAATATCGGCTAAATGGCCGTCGCGACCTCGGCGGCACACCTCCATCCGATGGTCCAAATTTTCGATGACGCTGAGGCATAATTAAGGTTCTATGCCGTTCATGTGCCGAATTATCTCATCCTTTAGCTCTTGAATTGTTGCTGGCTTATCGACGTACACCTTTTCTATCAAATAACTTCAAAGAAAGAAGTCCAACGGTGTCATGCAAAAGAACCATTGTTTCATTAGCTGTTTGGCAAATGGCACCGTCCTTTTGAAACCACATATTGTCCACATCCATATCTCCCAATTCGGGCCATAAAAAGTTCGTTATCATCTCACGATAGCGAACACCAGCCACAGTAACTGCCTGAACGGCCTTATTTCGAAGAAGTATGGCCCGATGACGTCGCCTGCCCATAAGCCGCGCCAAACGAACTGGGCGAGCATGCACAGGTGTTTCACATCTCCTACAGACCCGGTTTGCTGAAATTTGCGCTCAATTCTCCCGATTTTGGACACATTTGGTCGATCATGCTTATCAAAAAACCAGTAAGGAAAGGCAAAAGTCGGGCGGTGCCGACTATATAATACCCTACACCACTCTCGTAATATTGAATAACTCTGATATATAAATTTTGTAATTCATGTATAAATTGTTTACATAAATTTACTTTTGGGACATTTTATACTTAAATAATACCCTGTACCACAGTGTGGTGTAGGGTATAAAAACGATTGGATCTAAAGAGCCAAATCGGATGAAACATATATATGGGAGCTATAGCTAAATCTTTACCGATTTTCTTCAAATTTAGCAATGTTGGTTCATGGATCAAGAAACTCTACCATTCTAAATTTCAAATTGATTGGATGTAAAATACAGCTTCTACAGGACTAACGAGCAAAATCGGACGACACATATATATGGGAGCTATAGCTAAATCTTAACCGATTTTCTTCAAATTCGGCAAAGTTGGTTCATGGATCAAGAAACTCTACCATTCTAAATTTCAAAATGATTGGATGTAAAATACAGCCTCTATAGGACTAAAGGGCCAAATCGGACGAAACATATATATGGGAGCTATAGCTAAATCTTAACCGATTTTCTTCAAATTCGGCAATGTTGGTTCATGGATCAAGAAACCATTCTAAATTTCAAAACGATCGGATTTAAAATACAGCTTCTATAGGACTAAAGGGCCAAATCGGACGAAACATATATATGGGAGCTATAGCTAAATCTTAACCGATTTTCTTCAAATTCGGCAATGTTGGTTCAGGGATCAAGAAACTCTACCATTCTAAATTTCAAAACGATCGGATATAAAATACAGCTTCTAAAGGACTAAAGGACCAAATCGGACGAAAGATATATATGGGAGCTATATCTAAATCTGAACCGATTTTCTTCAAATTCGGCAATGTTGGTTCATGGATCAAGAAACTCTACCATTCTAAATTTCAAAACGATCGGATGTAAAATACAGCTTCTATAGGACTAAAGGGCCAAATCGGACGAAACATATATATGGGAGCTATAGCTAAATCTTAACCGATTTTCTTCAAATTCGGCAATGTTGGTTCATGGATCAAGAAACTCTACCATTCTAAATTTCAAAACGATCGGATGTAAAATACAGCTTTTATAGGACTAAAGGGCCAAATCGGACGAAAGATATATATGGGAGCTATATCTAAATCTGAACCGATTTCAACCAAATTCAGTAGCGATCTTAACAGCCGCGAAATACTCTAAACTGCAAAATTTCAGAACGATCGGAGTGAAATTGCGACCTGTAGTCGACGAACAACTTTACATGGACAGACGGACGGACGGACGGACGGACGGACAGACATCGTTAAATCGACTCAGCTAGTGATTCTGAGTCGATCGGTATACTTTAAGGTGGGTCTAGCTGTGTTATTTTCAGGTGTTACAAACATCTGCCGTGAAACAAACTTATAATACCCTGTACCACAGTGTGGTGTAGGGTATAAAAAACATCACGTAGTGCACGAAATCCATTTTGATTTGAACGCCCATTTTCGTAAAAGGATTAAAAAAACTTTAACGCGTTGCTCGATTGTGTATCTTTCCATTATTGAAATTGACTTAGTCTGGAACTGAGAAATGTCAAATGAAATGCAGAAAAAAAAACTTGACGTTTAGGTGTGGTTCATCGGCCCTTACAATTTAACTTCCCGGTATATAAAAATATACACACGCTGAAAAAAATCGGCTCTGTAGTATATTGTCCCAAACATATTCTGCTTGAAACATAAATATTTTTAGGGTGCCTTCCAAATATATAATATTTAACACAAACAAATATTATATGTTTGGGAGGATGTTGTTCTAAACAAAACTATGTTTACATCCTAATATTTTTTATTTGGATATGTTATTTCCCAAACAAAGATCTATTTGCTTGTTTTAAAGGTAATTTTTAGAAATTTTTAATGTTAGTAAAACTTCTTTATAATTGAAAATAATGACTTGGAATAGTTAGAAAATAAAAATAAGTGGGTTCAAATAGTAATTAATGTGAGTATGCCATTTTTAATCGGAATGCATAATTCGGAAACAAGGAAAAAATTAAAACTATGATTCGAAAAATTCAGCAAAGTTTTGAAAACCTTTTTTTTAAATAATATATATTTGGAAATATTCATAAACAATAATTTTGTTGGTATTTAAACACATATTTTATTTGAAAAAATTATTTCGCAAATATATATTATTCTAATATATTAACATATGGGTTCTAAACATATTTTATTGATTTTCAAAAAAAATGTATTTGCTCGAAAATATATAATATTTAAAAATTTCTGTTCCAAGTATATTTTCTTTCGATTCAAACATATAAAAAAAGGCGATTTTGCCCCGTGCAAGAACAATTTTAATATTGACTCAATAAAATTGCTATATCTTTGGATCCATCAAGACTCCACTAGGAGTTTTGACCCTTTAGTACCAACAAAATATGGACCAGAATAGATACTTTTCCCGGATATTCAAGTATTAGGGATATTTTCTATATTTTGACCTCCTGTTACCACAAGGACAAACATATTGTATTTAACTGTTTTGAAAAGAGGTAGCAGAGGTTTTCATTGGTATTTATATCTTCACAATGTGTGAGGCGGTTATGAATATATGACAATTTTAACAAATGGAAGCGAATATTGAAATATATTTTTGAGAAAGCGAATATTCCAAAGATGGTTTTTGCGAAAGATAATGTTAAAAATGATGCGAATAATTCGCTTTCGCATATGCGAATCGCATCAACCAAACATAATTTAAATATTAAATTGAGTAATTTGGAAATCAATACCAACTCAATATCGAATACAAAAAAACAAGTACACCAGGGTCTGATATAACATCAAACAAAATAAGTTTAAACAAGAAAAAGCGGTAGGTTCGGCCATGCGAATCTTATATACCCTTCACCATGGATAGCATGTGAATGGTTTCGGACACAAATAAAGTTATATTACCAATTCGAATCAGCCCGATTCGTTCAAATTTGTGGTTTTTGTTGCGTTAACAAGTTAAATCTAGAGGGACCTTTGTATGGAGGCTATAACAAGACATGGACCTATGGCTACCGTTGTTCGTGTGAAGTTTTCCGGGTATAAAAAACCCCAGTATGGCTACCGTTGTTCGTGTGAAGTTTTCCGGGTATAAATAAACCCCAGTTACAAATTGTCATCCCGATCAGTTGACTTTTGTGGTCTCTATGTCGTTAAGAATTCAAATCGGACAGATGCCATATATGGGAGCTATACCAAAATATGTACCGATATTGCCCATTTTCAATACCAAGCTACATGGAACTATAAGAAATATCTATACCAAATTTCAGCCTATGTCGGCTTAGCATGTTTTTAGGGGAACGCATTTTTAATTTAAAAATATTCCAAATTATATTCAGTCAAAATGTGATGTTTATCCATCAACCCAATCAGAAGTTATTCACAAAACAGTAGAGTCATTCGATTTGCATTATAAAGGAATTTCACACAAATTTAAAAAATGCATCAAACTTTGATCGCCTCTCCTGAAAAATAACCTTTTTGTATTGTCAAGATATATCCACACCTATTGGCGACGACAAAACAAAATATTTTTGATCTACAATATACCCTACAGTATTGTTCAAATGTTAATGCTATTAAATCTTAAAGTAATTTCAGGATGTAATTCGCCAACAGATGGCTTATTGTAATTATGTCTGATACTTTTTGCTGTTGGAGTTTACAACACTATGCTTTAGGATGAATTTAACAAAACATATAAAACTTGTCTGGCGCTTTCGTGCAGTAATCAAATTGCCAATGTACTTATATTTTAATTATCCGTTTTACGTAATTACAACGCAGATATACGATCATATATATGTATTTATATTCCTGCGTAGATGCAATTACCAGGACACAGTCGCCCGCAGCGCAACACGTGTCCTGCATTATATGCCATCTGCGTAGGGGAAATACAAAAACATTCACGAAGTCCGAATATTGCAACAAACTATGTAAATGACATATTTTCTTCCATGTTGTTTCTCTCGATAGTATAATTACATGACAATGGAAACTGTTCACAGTCGGTACAGTGTTCGGTACGTAATTATAGGTATTATACACTTTGTTTAATTTAATTAAAGATTAATTAAACCTGACACTTGTACATCGTCGGGCTACAAATACTTACAGCGTATAAACATATGCAGTAATAGCTGTAACCCGATGCGCTTTGCAGGCCGCCTTTTCAATTTCATGGAAATAATAAATGCATTTAATACATGGTATTGAAATCAGTGTACTTTGTCATAGTTAAAGTCCTCTTAAAAATACATTATGTTCTGTTTCCTGTGTCACATATACAAATTAAATTACTATTTTGTTTGAATATGCGATACTATATATATCGTCGTCAGAAACGAAAAAGGGCCTATCATCATGTTTGAAAATTTTACAGGAGAAGCAAAAAACTAAATAAAATGAAAAGTGCTGCCGCTAGAAAAACGTGGTTTTCAGGATAACATCATAACAATATTTTGCATATATAAAATCACACAAACATGATTTATATCTTATTTGTGAAAATTGCGTGAAATAGGATTTTTAAACTATGAAAAAAGAAATAATTTGTTGTTAGGCCCTTTGAATTTCGTTAATAAATTCGCCATTTTTAATATTACGCCGTCAGGATGTGTATATTAATGCAGTGTATTGAAATCCATCAAAAACTGAATTTCCATATTTCTTGTTGTTACACCCATGTATTTTAAGTTGAATGCTTAATGGTCAGTGTTCCGACCTCGCTTATTTTAGTTACGAACATGTACATTGCTAACAAAACTATTCACAAAACCAGTAAAAAGGGCTAAGTCTGGCGCAGCGGTCTGTATAATACCCTACAACACTTTGTTAGAGTAGCATAAATACACATATCTAAAAACTGAAACACTTGCATTTAAATTATCGAAAATATGACAATTCACAACATTGAGATATACATATGTATTGAAAATGGGGTCGATATATAAAAGTTTAAAAGTTCTAAATTTTTAACACAGGGGTAATGTATGTTGTTTTACCCTTTTCTCGCGTTGTGTACAGATTTCGGTGCATAAGTTGATGGAATTATATAAACCACAAACATAAAAGTTTTTTTCCAAAAAAGTTTGTTATTATCTAAAAAACTTTAGAAGTTTTAAGCACATACATTTCAAAATTGTAAAAAAGTCCTGGAAATGTTCATATCTGTATCCATTCTTTTATAAGTTGTGGCCAAACTATTTATTCTGAAGTTACTGGTCAGTTACAAAAAACACGAGGGACACATGGAGGAAGAATTTTTCGTGAGCACTGTTCAAGTGAGATCTTTCCGCAAAAAATTGTAGCTCATAACTTTTTGACCGCGGCCCGCGATGTAATGAAATAACACTAAAGAAGCGGTTATAGCGGCTTGAAATACCTATAAATCTATATAGGTGTCGTTGATGTGCTCTTGATGGAACCACCGCTATAGCTTCCCAAACCTTTCATAAACTTGCGTGAATTTTTTTTTGATAGTGTATTTCACGAAGCACATCGACAGTTATGTATAGGTTGAGCTGAATAAATAATCCCAGATGTCTTTTGGCCTGGTGAAAACAAAAATCAGCGGGCCGTAACAAAATAATGAATCGCTGAAAATTTAATCAATTTTTTCAGTTTTTGCAAAAATAGCAAATGTTGTCCTTGGCATTTTTAATAGTATAAACATCTGAAATTCAGTTCTATATTCTTCGGGCGTACTGCTGCGGTGTACTTAACATGGATACTTATTTGAAGATTGAAGTCTTGTACGCGAAGAACGAGACACTTTTGTCTCAGCAATGATCGTCAAGGCACACCCAGTGCGGGGTACAGATATTGCGGAAGTGTATATGAAATAAAAGGATTTTTAACGCTGTATTCCGAAATCGGAGGGCCGTCATTTTATTTTGATGATTGTGCAAGCTACAGCGAATATTTTGTCATAGGCTGATAGAAATGCTAATGTTCTATGATTGTAACTTTAGTTTTCCGAATTCCGCTAAAAATTGCATTTTATAAAATTTTTTTTAAATTTCAATTTGGAACCGCCATAACTTCCGCGGCCTTTGATGAAATTTATTCACAACAACGGTTTTTGCATGTTTATATTTTTATCTTCGTCTGTTGAAAAAGCCGTTGAAGTGCTTGCCAAAAAAATCTTGAAAAAAAAATTACTTAAAAATTTTGATATTTGCCCATATATAAAGAAGAATGTGTGTTAGTTTGTTGGTTTGTTTGTACCGTATACTAGACGTCTAAACGACTGGACCGATCTTCTTGCAATTTTCACAGAATGTACACGTGTGGGGCGTGGTGAAAACAGGGTATTTGAATTTTCGATATATCATGTGGGCGTGGCCCAGCCCACATAAGACAAATTTTAAAATTAAGATATATTGCACAATTTGTTAGCGTGCTGTAATTTTGTACATATGTATCTGATGGCTGTCTACGTGGTTAGTCCAAAAATGGGCGGCATCGGACCAATGGGCGTGGTACCGCCCATATAAGCCAAATTTTAAAAATGATATATCTTGCACAATTTTTTAGCGAGAGTGCTGGAATTTTGTGTATATGTATCTGGTGGCAGTCTACATGATTGGTCAAAAAATGGGCGGAATTGGGCCAATAGAGGTGCCACAACCCATATAAGCCAAAATAGAGATATCTTGCACAATTTATTAGCGAGAGAGCTGGAATTTTGTGTATATAACAGGTGGCGCAAAAGTAATCCTCCTATCAGAAAATGCTATAAATTTTGCGATTGGCCCCTAATGTTGACATTTGTGTAGTAAACACATGCGAAATACACGTTAATAAACAATGTTACGCTACACTGCTCCACAACGCGGAATATTGCTGACTATTTATTTGACCAATAATCGGTCGGTGACTTCGGCACAAAAAACATCGAAAGGTTACTTTTGCGCCACCTGTTATATCTGTTGGCGATCTACGTTATTGGTCCAAAAATGGGCGGGATCGGACCAATGGGCGTAGCCCCGCCCACACAAGCAAAATTTTGAATTTCAGATATCTTGCACAATTTGTTAGCGAGAGAACTGGATTTTTGTATATATACATCTGTCTAAGTGATTGGTCCACAAATGGGCGGGTCGGACTAATGGGCGTGGCCCCGCCCCTTTAAGCCAAATTTTCAAAATGATATATCTTGCACAATTTGTTAGCGAGAGTGCTGGAATTTTGTGTATATGAATCTGGTGGCAATCTACGTGATTGGCCCAAAAATGGGCGGAATCGGACGAATGGATTGGCCCGCCTATATAAGCCAAATTTTGAAATTGATATACGGGGACGGTTCGGAAACTTCTTAGCCTATCAATGAAAGAGAATAGTTAGTTTTTCAGAAATATTTTTATTTTTCAATATAATCTCCTGAAACTTCAATACACTTAGTCCAACGCTTATCTAGCAATTCTATCCCTTGATTTAAATAGTTTTCCTCAAGGTCTTCAAAATAATGGTTTACAACTGTAATTGCATCTTCATTTGAGGTAAAACGCTTGCCAGCAAGGAATTTTTTTTAGATTTGAGAACAGGTAAAAGTCACTGGGAGCTAAATCAGGAGAATAAGGTGGGTGGTCAAGCAACTCGTACTTTAATTCGTTGATTTTAGCCATTGTTAAAACACTCTTGTGCGCTGGTGCGTTGTCTTGATGAAAAAATATTTTTTGTGTTGTAAGCCAGGACGTTTTTCTCGAATTTGTACATTTAATTGATCCAAAAGGTTTATTGTTTTACCCTTTTGCAGATAGTCAATCAATAAAATACCTTTGAAGTCCCAAAAAACCGTTGCCATAACCTTACCAGCCGATTGCATTGTTTTTGCCTTCTTTGGGGCACTTCCTCCAGCTTCAGTCCATTGTTTGGATTGTTCTTTTGTCTCTGGAGTATAGTGGTGGATCCATGTCTCATCAACAGTTATGAAACGACGCTTAAAATCCATTTTATTTCGCTTAAAACGATCCAAACAAGCTTGAGAAATGTTCATTCTTATGCGTTTTTGGTCGACTGTTAACAAGTGCGTCACCCATCTTGCAGAAAACTTTTTCATCTGTAGTTCTTCATGCAAAATTAAATGGACTCGATCATTTGAGATGCCCATGATATTAGCTATTTCACGCACTTTTATTCGTCGATCATTTAATACCATATCATGCACTTTGGCTACAATTTATATTGTTGTTGCTGTTTTTGGACGTCCACTACGTGGTTCATCTTCAATGCTTGTACGACCACGTTTAAATTCAGCAATCCAATTTTTTACTGTTGCATATGAAGGAGCACTTTCACCTAACACATTCACCATATCATTATGAATGTCTTGTTCCGATAAACCTTTTTTATGTAAATATTTAATGACACAACGCATTTCTAATTTTTCCATTATAAAAAAATCGCGGATGCGTCTTTTGTGAACATATATAAAGGAGTTCCCAGATCGAAACAAAATTTAACATGTGTTCATAGTAGGGATCTATAGTTGAGACAAAAAGTCGATTTTTCGACTTTTCGACTTTCATGATTTAGTGAAAAGTCGATTTTTCGACTTTTCAATTATTTGGATAATCGACTTTTTGGAAAATCGATTTTTTTCGACTTTTCGGGTTTTGTCTTAAACCGATTTTTGTCTCCTTTTTGTTTCTTTTCCATTACGCAGATTCCAAGCAACTAAAACTAAATATACACGATTGCCTGATCGGACAACGTTATCAACCCTGTTAAAGTGCTGCAAATGTACGGACAATGGCAAAGGTGAATTGACAGTTCAGACGATTGCAAGAAAACCTTACAATTTCATATATTTACAATATATTTTGTAAATATTTATATGCAGGATAATACAAATATTTTATAGACAGCGTTACCAATAACATATTTTTCTGACAATTGCGCCGTTGTCCCATGCATAAACTTCGCACATCTAACAATCTGCAAATTATCTCACAATGACTTGTTCTGCTTACGCTGCAAGACCAAAATTGTATGTTCACACCGTTGTACGTTCACAGGGTTGCATTTTTCCACCATTTTTCTGGCAATATTTTCCGATCAGACAACTTAAATATTTATTTATACTCGGCAATTTTTTCCAAGCAAGTGTCAAAGTTTGTTTGAGAGAGCTCTTTCCGACTCTTTCCTAAAAAGCGTTTGAACTGGTTTGAGAAGTTCAAAGCCGCCGTCTATTTAAGTAAGGCCAAACTCGACAAAAGTCGAAATGGTAATCGATTTCGGTTGATATTCCGCCGTCGGATAAAAATCGAAAAAAGTCGAAATGATAAATCGATTTTTCAACTTTTTGCTTGGTGAAAATCGATTTCGACTTTTCGACTTTTTCCTATCAAAATTCGATTAATCGATTAGTCGAAACTCGATTTATAGATCCCTAGTTCATAGCAGAGATGGAAGTTTCCAAAACACTTAACTTTTTTCTGTTTATACCGCGCTTTTTGTGCTAGGCTAAGAAGTTTCCGAACCGCCCTCGTATCTTACACAATTTTTTAGCCAGAGTGCTGTCTGCGTGATTTGTCCGAAAATGGGCGGGATCAGACTAGTGGGCGTGGCACCGCCCATATAAGCCAAATTTTTAAATTTAGATATTTTTCACAATATGTTAGAGAGAGTGTTGTAATTCTGTGTATATGTATCTGGTGGTATTCTGCGTGATTGGTTAAAAAATGTGCGTGATCGGAACAATGGGCGTGGCCCCGCTCATACAAGTCAAATCTTGAAATTATGATAACTTGCACAATTTGTTAGCGAGAGTGCTGTAATTTTGTGCTTGCTTATGTGGTGGCAGTCTATGTGATTGGTCCAAAAATGGGAGGAATCGGATCAATGGGCTTGGCCTCGCCCATATAAGCAACCTTTTGAAATTGAGGTATTTTGCAAAATGTGTTTGCGAGAGTGCTGTAATTTTGTTTATATGTGTTTGGTGGAAGCCTACGTGATTGGTATAAAAATGGGTGGGATCAGACTAATGGGCGTGGCCCGCCCATGTAAGCCACATTTTGAAATTGAGATATATTGCACAATTTGTTAGCGAGAGTGCTGTTATTTTAGGTATATGTATTTGGTGGCAGGATTCGTGATTGTTTCAAGTGGACCGGGTCCAGCTAGTTCGGGCTATATATAAATTTGAACCAATTTTCTTCAAACTTGGCAATATTCTTGACACAAAAACGTCAAGAAACTCCTCTCTACCAAATTTTATAATTATGGAACGTACAATTTTTTAGAAATAGGAAAAAAGAATTTGTCGTGTTTTCGAACTTTTGAAGAAGTTAAAACAAGTAAAAGCGTTAAGTTCGGCCATGCCGAATCTTATATACCCTCCCCCATGGATAGCATGTGACCTCACAAAATAACTCAAACCTAAAGAAAACCAGTAAGGAAAGGCTAAAGTCGGGCGGGGCCGACTATATAATACCCTACACCACTCTTGTAATATTGAATAACTCTGAAATATAAATTTTGTAGTTCATGAATAAATTTATTTATTTATTCTAAATTTCAAAACGATTGGATGTAAAATACAGCTTCTATAGAACTAAAGGGCCAAATCGGACGAAACATATATATGGGAGCTATAGCTAAATCTTAACCGATTTTCTTCAAATTCGGCAATGTTGGTTCATGGATCAAGAAACTCTACCATTCCAAATTTCAAAACGATTGGATGTAAAATACAGCTTTTATTAGACTAAAGGTCCAAATCGGACGAAACATATATATGGGAGCTATAGCTAAATCTTAACCGATTTTCTTCAAATTCGGTAGTGTTGGTTCATGGATCAAGAAACTCTACCATTCTAAATTTCAAAATGATTGGATGTAAAATACAGCTTCTACAGGACTAAAGAGGAAAATCGGACGAAACATATATATGGGAGCTATAGCTAAATCTTAACCGATTTTCGTCAAATTCGGCAATGTTGGTTCATGGATCAAGAAACTCTACCATTCCAAATTTCAAAACGATTGCATGTAAAATACAGCTTCTATAGGACTAAAGGGCCAAATCGGACGAAACATATATATGGGAGCTATAGCTAAATCTTAACCGATTTTCTTCAAATTCGGCAATGTTGGTTCATGGATCAAGAAACTCTACCATTCTAAATTTCAAAAAGATTGGATGTAAAATACAGCATTTATAGGACTAAAGGTCCAAATCGGACGAAACATATATATGGGAGCTATAGCTAAATCTTAACCGATTTTCTTCAAATTCGGTAGTGTTGGTTCATGGATCAAGAAACTCTACCATTCTAAATTTCAAAATGATTGGATGTAAAATACAGCTTCTATAGGACTAAAGGGCCAAATCGGACGAAAGATATATATGGGAGCTATATCTAAATCTGAACCGATTTCAACCAAATTCAATAGCGATCTTAACAGCTGCGAAATACTCTAAACTGCAAAATTTCAGAACGATCGGAGTGAAATTGCGACCTGTAGTCGACGAACAACTTTACATCCACAGACGGACGGACGGACGGACGGACGGACGGACGGACATGCTTAAATCGACTCAGCTAGTGATTCTGAGTCGATCGGTATACTTTAAGGTGGGTCTAGCTGTGTTATTTTTAGGTGTTACAAACATCTGCCGTGAAACAAACTTATAATACCCTGTACCACAGAGTGGTGTAGGGTATAACAAGTAAGAAAGTTTCAGTCGGGTAAACCGACTAAGGTATACCCTCACTTTGTGAGTAATGTAATATTGAATATTACTCGAATTATTCTGTCAATTTGTGTGGGAGGTACCAGAAGGGGTTTATCAAATACACCTTTTTTTGCTGAACATTAGATACTTTAAATTCATTGCACTGTGCCGACTTATAAGCATTTATGTGCACTGGTATAAACGTTATGAGACATTAAATTGTGGTATGATTTGGGCATTTTGTGTGGGAGGTACAAAGAGGGGCGTTGCAATAACGCCCATTTTGCACAGGGCTATGGACACTATAAAAACATTACACTGTACAAAATTTCAAGTATTTTTATACACTGGTTTTAATGTTATAAGCTGTTAACTTTTTGTGCAAAAAGGTACCTTTGTGTGGGAGGTACCAAAAGGGGCGTGACAACAACACTCATTTTTCCCTGGACTGTAGGCAATATAAAAGCGTAATACTGTACAAAATTTCAAGTATTTTTATACACTGTTATTAATGTTATAAGCTGTTAACTTTTGGTGCAAAATGGTGCATTTGTGTGGGAGGTACCAAAAGGGACGTGGCGACTTCGCCCATTTTTCTCGAGTTGATAACGACTAATAAGCTAATACTATGTGTGGAATTTCAAAAGATTCGAATAAGTGGTATAGCAGTTATTAAAAAATCAATATTTCACAACATTTTAACCCTTTGTGGGGGAGGTACTAGAAGGAGTGGACCAATATGGCCCATCTTCGAACTTAGCCGGAGATAGAAAAAAATATTACCACATACCAAATTTGAGGTCAATCGGTTACTCCTTTCGAGAGTTATCGTGCGCACCAGCCAGCAGACACACAGACAGACAGACAGACAGACAGACAGACAGACAGACAGACAGACGGACGGACATTGCTCATTCGACTTAAAATGACCCAAAACGGATTTCCTCCGAACATACTTGGGGTCTTAGGTCACTCCTTCGACGTGTTACACTTTTTTCCGTAGCAAATGATATATACCCTCGTCACACTAAAGTGAGGGTATAATAACACCGAAAACACAAAAAATATAGTAGATGAGAACAGTAGGAATCACAACAAGTTAGATGCTATATATGTGAGCTATATCTAAATATGTACCGATATGGCCCATTTGCAATCCGAAACAACCTGCAACTATAAGAAGTATTTGTACCAAATTTGATCAACCTAGCTCTATTATTGCGGACTGTAGGGTGATTACCACAGACGGACGGACGGACATGGCTAAATCGTCTTAGAATTTTACGACGATTAAGAATATATATATTTTATGGGGTCTCAGATCAATATTTAGAGGTGTTACAAACGGAGTGACAAAATGAGTATACCCCCCATCCTATGGTGGAGGGTATAAAAAGTATAACATTTTAACTATCAGTTAAAATGTTATACTTTTTTGTAGTTTATTGCGAATAGACATGTGTTTAGTTCTTTCTCAAGTGGCATACGTACAAAATTAGATCTTTCTCAAATTCCCATAATATTAAAAAAATTAAATGAAAAGTCGATGCAGGGGGCGAGGTCAAAGATCAGAAAAAAATAATATTTTCCTCTGCAATGATTTTTTGAAGTTAATTTTAATGCTACAAATCATAAGAAATTGAAAATAGAAAATATTATTTCTTGAAGGATTTTCCGTGCACTTTTCATAAAAAATATTAATTTTATCTTAAACAATTTATTTCGGTCACTTTTCGCAGAAATAAAAATATGAATTGCGATATCCCAGAATCGATCTAATTTTTTTGCTTAGAAGTACATATCGGTAGAGTACATACGGACAATTTTTTATAAAAAAAATTGAGGAAAAAAATTAGATCGATACTGAGATATCGCAATTTATATTTTAATTTCCGCGAAACGTCACCGAAATAAATTGTTTAAGATAAAATTAATATTTTTTATGAAAAGTGCACGGAAAATCCTTAAAGAAACAATATTTTCAATTTCATATGATTTGTAGCATTAAAATTAACTTCAAAAAACCATTACAGAGGAAACAAGTCCAAGAACGAATAAAAAATGTGTATTACTAGTGTTGCCACACTTCTCCAAATTACACCATTTTTTACGAAAATTTCAAAGCATGTCCATATCTTTGACAATCGCAAAGCTGTGAAAACCTTTACCATTTTTATACCCTACAGATGGGGAGGGTCATTTTGTCACTCCGCACAGTGGGAGGAATTCCAAAAAAAAGGGAAATAATTCTGCCGTTTCTTAACCAGACATCCGATTGCGACCAAATTTGGCATGTTTGTAGAAGAGGTATTAGAGAAGTTAAGTTTTGATTTTCGGCCCCCGTGGTATACAGATGCCGAGCTGCAGGGCCCCAAAGTTGGCCGCCTCGGTTGAACAAAATGTTTAAGCGCGTGTATCTTTCGTATTTTCCGGCCGATCCATAAAATATTTTTTTTGTGCGTATTCTAATAACCGAGGTCTGCAAAAGGCTTTTTGCACCTAACAGTTATCTTGTATACTTACCGAGATATCTGCATTTGAAAATTGAATTTTTAATTTTTTCCCCGACCATGTGGTAGTATTTTGTAAATATCGAAGCAGAATATGCACCAATTTTATCCACTTAAGCATGTCTGCATTGGCAATAAAATCTCCTATATGATGACAAAAAATATGTTCGATATAACCAACAGGACAAAAGTTATGGCTCCTTGAATTCACATTTAAAAAAAAATCGATTTTTTTTTCATTTTTTTAGGAAAAAAGTTTATGTCGTATTTTTGAGTTTTAGAAGAAGTTGGTTAAAAAATGTAAAGGAAACATTCCAGAGTATGCTCTCAAAGAAAGAACGGGTCAAAAATATTTACTGGTATTGCTACCAAGCTTCTCCAATTTACACAATTTTTTAGACAAATTTCAAAAGTAAGTCAAATTTTCTCCAATCGCAAAGCTAAAATGTTAAAACTTTTGGCATATTTATGTGTGGTAAGGTGTTGTAAGTTGAACTGCAAAGGGAATCTGAAACCTCGCTTTTAGTATAGTAGATATATGGGAAAATCCAAAAAATCTCATTTTTGGGCATTTTCAAAATTATTTTGGGAATTGTGGGACCGACTTTTGGAAATATAATGATTCGCAAATTACATTCGATTTGTTATGTCAGAACCTACAAACTACAAAATATTTCATTGAAAAATTTTCATTTTTAAAAATATTATGTCGTTTTTACATTTCTGTCTGCATTTGAAAAGTGATTTTTTCACTTTTTTCCTGATCCTGTCGTGGCATTTGCTTAATATCAGTGCAGAATACGGACCGATTTCTCTCACATCAACTTCTCTAAATTAACAACAAAATTTTCTGTGTGATGCAAAAAATTTCGGTAAAATGTGGCCAACTATACAAAAGTTATGGTCACATCAATTTACACTTTCAAAATATAGACAATTTTTGTAAATTATTCGAAAAAGTATACATATGTATGTAGTATTTTGGAGATACAGAGGAATTTATAAAAAGAAAGTATACAATATTTATATTTGTCTTAAAGCAAACTTCCTGGAGAATATTTTCGAGAAAAGAACGAGACAAAAATTTGTATTAATAGTGTTGCCACGCTTCTCCAAATTACACCATTTTTTACGAAAATTTCAAAACTATTCCACATTTTCGGCAATCGCAAAGCTTGGATATGAAAACCTTTACCATTTTTATATGTAGTAATCTGTTATACGATAAACTGCAAAAGGATTTTTGAGCCCGCCTTTGGTGGGGATTTTCGAATTTATTTTGGGAATTGTGGGATTTACGTCCACAAATATAATGATGTTAGAATTACCCTCGATTTCTGGTGTCATGGCGTACAAATTACAAAAAAAATAATTGAGATATCTTAATTTTTAAAGATTCAATGGAAATATAAAATTTCCTTTGTTGTTTATTTTTTCCTTTGTTGTTTATTTTTTCCCGATCCTTTCTTACGAATCGCTATATATTAGTTCCTGTTATATACCGATTCTTTTCTCATTATCTTGTCTGGATAGACAACAAAATTTGGTATTTGATGCCAATATATTGCAATTTGATGTACCCACTGAGACAAAAGTTATGGCCATTTGAAGTTATACTTTACCAAAAATATTTTTTTTTTACCATTTATTGTATTGTTAACAAAGGAAAATGAAAATTTGTCAATGAAATGTGTTGTAGTTTGTAGGTTCTGACATAACAAATCGAATGTAATTCGCGAATCATTATATTTCCAAAAGTCGGTCCCACAATTCCCAAAATAATTTTGAAAATCCCCAAAAATGTTTTTTTTTTTTTATTTTCCCCTATATCTACTATACTAAAAGCGGGGTTTCAGATTCCCTTTGCAGTTCAACTTACAACACCTTACCACACATAAATATGCCAAAAGTTTTAACATTTTAGCTTTGCGATTGGAGAAAATGTGGCTTACTTTTGAAATTTGTCTAAAAAATTGTGTAAATTGGAGAAGCTTGGTAACAATACCAGTAAATATTTTTGCTCCGTTCTTTCTTTAAAAGCATACTCTGGAAAGTTTCCTTTAATATGATAGTAAATATGTTCTACATTTCTTAACTAACTTCTTCTAAAACTCAAAAATACGACATAAACTTTTTTCCTAAAAAAATGACAAAAAATCGATTTTTTTTAAAATATGAATTCAAGGGGCCATAACTTTTGTCCTGTTGGTTATATCGAACCAATTTATTCTTCATCATATAGGAAATTTTATTGCCAATCCAGGCATGCTTAAGTGGATAAAATTGGTGCATATTCTGCTTCGATATTTACAAAATACTAGCACAAGGTCGGGGAAAAAATTAAAAATTCAATTTTCAAATGCAGATATCTCGGTAAGTATACAAGATAACTGTTAGGTGCAAAAAGTCTTTTGTAGACCTCGGTTATTAGAATACGCACAAAAAACAAATGAATCGGCCGGAAAATACGAAAGATACACGCGCTTAAACATTTTGTTCAGCCGAGGTGGCCAACTTTGGGGCCCTGCAGCTCTGCCCCTGTATAACACAGGGAACCCAAACTCAAAACTTAACTTCTCTAATACCTCTTCTACAAACATGCCAAGTTTGGTCGCTATCGGATGTCTGGTTAAGAAACGGCAGAATTATTTCCTTTTTTTTGGAATTCCTCCCACTGTGCTCCGTTTATAACACCTCTAAATATTGATCCGAGACTTTATAAAGTATATATATTCTTAATCGTCGTAAAATTCTAAGACGATTTAGCCAGGTCCATCAGTCCGTCCATCCGTCAGTCTGTTGTAATCACGCTGAAGTCCTTAATAATGCCAAGTTTGCCAAAAAGTGCTTCCATCGCACATTGACGGAAAAGTCCACAAATCCACTATTGCGATGACCAAAATCAATAAATGGATTCGCCAGATTTTTTTTGTTACCAAACTTGAAAAAATGACTCGGAGGAAAAAGATTTTCCAGCAATGTGGAGGTGGAAGACAGTTCTTAATATAAACAGGGTATCGAAGCTATTGAAAATTGCTGGAAAAAGTGTATCGAGCTAAATGGAGATAATGTTGAGAAATATAGAAAAAATTCCCAAATTTATTGTGTTTTCTTTTTACGTCGACTAATTTTGGTACCGCCCTCCCAACTGCCAAATCGGAGAGGAATATATAGTGGGGCCATATCTAAACCTGAACTGTTTGTTTTTTTTTAAATTTAGCCTTCGTTTCTGTCACAAGAAACTCCTCCTGACAAATTTTATAATGTTCAGATGTAAAATAAGGCTTCCATAGTACTTTGCCCAAACGGAATGTATATATTGCTTAGATGACAAATTGGAGTTAAATATATATGGGGCATATATCTAAATCTGAACCGATTTTCTACAAATGCAATGCCATTCGTCCTTTTTGATTGTCCATAACTGCGACCTTCTTAGTCGATTTCTACAGATAGTGGGTCTAGCTCTTTATTAGGCGTTACAAACATGTGGCCAAAAAATCGTATAATACACTGTACCACAATGAGGCGGGGCCGACTGTATGATACCCTGTGATGTAAATTTTTCCTGCGAATGCTGCTTACTAATAAACGCTTAAATATTTTCTTTGGCCGATTGTGTTATGCGATTTCTGGAATATAACGTTTTAAATCAACATCGTCAAGATATCTACGGAGCCTAAAAGTAATTTAATGAAAAACATACAATCTGCAAAAGCGGTTGTAAAATTGGTCTCCTGGAACGTAAATAAATAAAATCTGTGTGCATGTTAGCGTACAAAAACATGCGACCTACACCGCTAAGAATACAAATTCGTCTGTGTCCTTCATAAAGGGATTATATTATAAACCATGGATTTTCACTAGGGACGATTTAATGCAATTTGGAGTACACACGCTTAAATTTTAGTAAGACCGGTTAAAAATTCGTAGATGTTACAAATTTCTCACTATGAAAGTTCAACGCATTGGTCCTGTTTTTCATGGGTAATTTTTTTGCTATGTAGCTTTTATACCATACAGAGTATTGTGCATTTGTTTATAACACCCAAAAAGAAATGAGATAGACATATAGACATATATATATATACCGATCGACGTAGAATCACTTTCTTAGTCTACTATCTATATCCGCCTGTCTGTCCATGTATTGAGTCTTTTCTAGAGATAATAAAATGTGTGCTAAACAATGATGGTCTGATTTCTTAAAACTATGTATATCGTATTATTTTAATTACAATTAATAAACCCAACTTCTAGTTTCAACGTAAATTTTTTTTTAACATATACAAATTTTTAAAGTGATTGGAAAACTAAACTTATTATACCCTCACTTTAGTGTGACAAGGGTATATATCATTTGCTACGGAAAAGGAGTGAACTAAGACCCCAAGTATGTTCGGAGGAAATCCGTTTTGGGTCATTTTAAGTCGAATGAGCAATGTCCGTCCGTCTGTCTGTCTGTCTGCTGGCTGGTGCGCACGATAACTCTCGAAAGGAGTAACCGATTGACCTCAAATTTGGTATGTGGTAATATTTTGTTCTATCTCCGGCTAAGTTCGAAGATGGGCCGTATTGGTCCACTCCTTCTAATACCTCCCCCACAAAGGGTTAAAATGTTGTGAAATATTGATTCTTTAATAACTGCTATACTACTTAATCGAATCTTTTGAAATTCCACACATAGTATTAGCTTATTAGTCGCTATCAACTCGAGACAAATGGGCGAAGTCCCACGTCCCTTTTGGTACCTCCCACACCAATGCACCATTTTGCACCAAAAGTTAACAGCTTATAACATTAATAACAGTGTATAAAAATACTTTAAATTTTGTACAGTATTATGCTTTTATATTGCCTACAGTCCAGGGAAAAATGGGTGTTGCTGCCCCTTTTTGTACCTCCTACACAAAATGCCCAAATCATACCACAATTTAATGTCTCATAACGTTTATACCAGTGCACATAAATGCTTATAAGTCGGCACAGTGCAATGAATTTAAAGTATCTAATGTTCAGCGAAAAAAATGTGTATTTGATAAACCCCTTCTGGCACCTCCCACACAAATTGACAGAATAATTCGAGTAATATTCAATATTACATTACTCACAAAGTGAGGGTATACCTTAGTCGGTTCACCCAACTGAAACTTTCTTACTTGTTTCTAAATAAGTTTAATATTTAGTACAGGTCGTAATTCTTGCATTTTCGCAACGAAATTTGAAACATGTGTTTTATTTGGTCAAAGGCCGAATCCTACTGAAAATGGTAAAATTGGTTTAGATTTACATTTTCCATTAAGGACATAACATTAATTTTGCAAGAGTCCAATCGCAGAAGTTTCGGCGTTGCAAATGATAAAGTGGCTTTAGTTCTTGAGTCAGTTTTATATTATAAGGCTGAAGGCCAAGATCTTTTCGCAAAATACGCCATAGTGTAGTTTGAGAGATGTCTAATTCCTGAGAACGTCGTGGAATCGACTGATTTGGCTTATTTTGAACGGATACACTTACGGCTGCGATATTTTCGTCGCTTCGAGCAGTACGTCGTCTCTTTGGCGCAGGAACATCCAAAAGTGAAAATTTGGATTCAAATTTATCCACTATAGCACGCACAGCCTGTCGGGTGGGACGATCATTAAATTTGCGACCACCGACTCAGAATTTTGGTAGTAATTTGTAATGATTTACAAACGTTGCACGTAAGTAAACTTCGATATAAGACACGAAATTGTTATGTCCCTATTAGAAAATCCTATATCTGCCATATATGTATATGTACCGTCCGATTTGTCTTTTTCGTTTGCGGATACTATATTTTGCCTTCTATCATTCTGAAATTTGGCACATATGTGTTTCCTGGTACTAGTATGAACAGTGCTGAATATTGTAAAAATCGTTTATGATTTCACTTTTTCGACTCTGGATGCTATATATGTTTATGTAATATGATACTCGTATACGTTTCTTATAAGGCAAAATCGGTTAAAATTTAGAGCTATATCCCATGTGGGCGTTGTTGACACGCCCCTTTTGGTACCTCGCATACATATGGACTATTTTGCACCAAATGTAAACAGCTTATAACTTTCATACCAGTGTATACAAATACTTGAAATGTTGGACAGTGAAATAATTTTATAGTAATTACAGTCCAGTTGAAATTTCACGTTATTGCCGTGCCCCTTTTGTTAAGTTCCACAAAAAGGTACCATTTGGTACCAAAAGTTAACAGCTTATAACTTTAATAAAAGTGCATTCAATTTCTTAAAAATCTGTACAGTGTAATGTTTTTATAGCATCAAGCGTCCAGAGAAAATTTGGTGTTATTTGGTACCTCCCACACAAATGAACCATTTTGCACCGAAATTTGGGAAAGTCGGTTTACCCGACTGAACTTTCTTACTTGTTTTTTTCGGCACACTTGTTGGCCAAAAAATTACGAACATGCAAAGGTTTTTTTCAATATACAGCAATTTTGGAAAGAACTTCGTGCCACACACTTCATGCCCAATATTTCCGAAAAAATTGTATGGCATGAGCCAACCGATATGCCGACATCCTCTGCAACTTCTCTATAGTAATTCGACCATTCTCCATAACAATTTTCTTAATTTTCTCAACATTTTCATCGGTTTTTGATGAGATTTAGGGTATGATATAGTCGGCTCCGCCCAACATTTGCCTTTCCCTACTGGTTGATGTACACATTGTTTAAGTTAGAATGTTTCTTTGAATTACGTTTGTGTCAATTATTTCTTTCGGTGCATTTATCGATAGTGCGAATATCGGTACTGGATATTTATCGATATCGGATATTTATCGATAGTGCGAATATCGGTACTGGAAAGATCTGTTAGGCTGCCTAGAAAGGCCGACCCCAGTATGTCCAGTCGTAATTACTACTACTTCCCATATTTCCATTTTTTCGGCTTGATAGACACTGCAGGTATCAGGTAGTCTGTGAGCTATATCCAAACTAATCTCTGCACAGTGTACTCCGAAGCCAAACTTTTCATCAAACTTCGAACCATCCGTGTAAAAGTGGAGATGTTTTCTATTACCTGGTATTCTGCCAACCCATTCATCTCTGGCGGGAATCATAGGGATGTAATTTCTCTCGAAGGTGTACACAGTTGGTATATAGTCCACTCGGTCGGTTACCATAGCACTACACTTTGATATCCTCATGTGACCGTAGTTTTTATACATCCACATTGATAGGCTTTGGTTGCAACTTCTCTCACCACAATATTAATCGGCAGTATATTGAGTAGGGCTTGTAGAGACTCGGTCGCTGTAGTCCTTAAGGCTCCGCTTATGCTCAGGCAGGCTGTTCTCTGAACCTTTGTTAGTAGGTTGGTGATGGTTAGTTTGTCAGTTGCCATCCACCATACAACAATGCCGTATAGCAGTATAGGCCGAACGACTGATATATATATCCAGTGTACGATTTTAGGAGAGGGGCCCCACCGCAACCCTACAGCCTTTTTGCAGGAATATAAGGCGACGTTGGCCTTCCTTACACGTTCCAATACGTTAATTCTAAATAACAGTTTTCTATCTAGAATTATTCCTAAAAATTTTGCACTTTCAGAAAAGACTAGATCTGTTCCATTTATCCGAGGTGGAGGGTCCACATGTGGGACTTTATTCATCCTAGTAAAGAGAACCAATTCAGTCTTGTTTGGGTTTACGCCCAAACCGCTGCATCTGGCCCATCTAGCCAATTTGTTCAGAGCCACCTGCAGAATGTCTCGGAGGACGTTTTCGAATTTGCCACGTCGTCCGCATATGCCACGACCTTGCAGTCACAACGTTCTAGATTTAGCAGGATTTCATTTACCAATAGGTTCCAAATTAGTGGAGACAGTACTCCTCCTTGTGGGGTCCCTCAGGCATACATACTCGTTAAAATCTGCATACTACTCATTACTACATCCTTGTAAATTTTAATGAGTAACGATTGGTTTTATTGTTCTTGACACTTGCTCCGACACCTCTCTCCATCTTGTACCGTCGCTCGAATAAGTACATCTTGCTGTGCAAATCTATTTAAGGTAAACTTCGTTACCACAAACTTAGCAGCAAAAAAAAAACAATAAACCTATGGCACCCTTGAGTATTAACATATTGAAACTAATCGTGTTTTATTCTGTTTCTCTCTAACTCTCATTGTTAAACCTAGTTTAACTATAATTACTTTAATGTACTAAAAATTTAGTTTTCCATCCCTGAATTATTTTTGTAAACTTGGCTCTATCTTTAACTGTCAATTCCCTTTTTGGCTTTACCATTTGTTGTACCATCAGAAGTTTCTTCCTTTCAATAAACTTAAAACTCGGCCTTTTTTATTCACGGCATCCGAGGGAACCACTTCTCTACTCAACTCTAAGGAAAGGTTAATAAAGTCTATCTCAATAAACTTACTTGGTTTTTCTTTTTCTCCCGCTCTAGCTCAAAGGCAATCATTTGCTACATTTATGATTTGTTAGCATTTGTAGTAGATCTTCTACTCTCTGAAGTCTACGCGCCTTTTGATGTCTATTCTCTCACCAAGGTTTGAAGTTTAAAATAGCCGAAAAATGCCCTGTAATTTTTCTTCACTCTTTTTATTAACACTCTCAGAGTAAACGTAAACTCGTCGTTTGCTCCCCTACGCCCCGCCGGTGTAAACATAAATTTTTTATTTATTTATTTTATCATTTAGTTTATTTGCATGGTATAAAATTTAATTGCAACACATTTTCAAACCATGATCATATTTGATTTATTTACGCAATTTGGCCATTGTTCCGTGGTATTCCTTATTGTTGGCGGCATAAGCGATGGGAATCGATGATTTCTCAATTCAATTAATCAAAAGTTCTGTTTTGCGAAATGTCTTCAGAAAATCATATGTTGTACAGGGTGGAGCGCGGTAATTTGCTTATTTGGGAATGAAATCAAAAAGTTATGAACCTTAGAAAAGTTTATTTTATATTTCAATTATATTGATCAGTAAGGGAATTTATAAATTACATGGTTTTAAATAGTGTATCTGGCAAATGTCGACCTTTGCTATCCACACACTGCTGCATACGTTTTCTGAAGTTTTCATGAACTCTAACAAGCTTGTCGACTGGTATTCTGCCAATTTCAGCCTCAATTTTGTTAATTAGGTCTTCCAAGGTGTTGGGTAGGTTGATATACAGTATGTGTTTAACTCCGCGCCAGAGTGGCGGGAGTTAAAAAAAGAAATACACAAAATTTATTTATATTTTTTATTTAATATTATTTTTTTATTTTGGCCGTGAGCCGTTTGGCAGTGTGCCATAAGCGGGTGAGTCGTGAACTGGCTACCAAAATGTCACAGTGACGGCGTTACCATCACAGATTTTTTAGTTGCAACCGATGTCGATAGGCAGCGATGTTGTTAAATGGGAAGTAAAACAACTGGGGGCGCTGCTGTTAATGATCAGCTGTTGACACTTCAACGTACCGCCCCCCCTGCACCAGTGCAATGTCAGTCAGCATGATTCGACAGTTTGTTGTTGTTGTTTGGTTCCAATGTTGTTCATTCCTTGTAATGATGTTGGGCTAGTAGTTGTTGTTGCCCCTACATATTTCTTGATATCAGCTGCTATTTATTGTTGTGAAAGTTGTTGTTTCCGCCGCTTCTGATGGTTGTTTGCTGTTTCATCCAGGTTATTACGTATTGTGATGCTTTTATTTTGTGATGTCATGTCGTGTGATTTTTCTGTATTGACCGCCGTTGGCTCGTGAAGCAGGATTCACGTGATGAATCCGTACAACGACGGAAAATTAAATTGGTTGGTAAAACCATATCGCAGAATGGCACACAGTTTTTTCAATTAAAATATATATTTTTGAGCATCACAACACTATAACACCGGTCGCTGGATCATCTTTGGTTTGAAGGACCATGAACAAATTCAGGAGCTGCTTCTGTGAAGTGGACTGTAAGTTATTCGAGATTTTGAACTCCAAGAAAATGTAACAGGTGAAAATAAACAGAAAAAGGCACAGTTTCAGAATTTTAGTATTACAGATTGGTTTATTGAGTAGGATTCTCCGCTGCTTACCGCTTGTAGTGACGCTGCAAAAGTGAATTTGCGGTGCAAAGACAAGAAGTGTGAGACAGAGTTAGTTTGGGATTTCCAATGGAACGTACAGAGAAGATGGCAGCCCTTTATCCATTTGAGTCAAAGCTTTTGCCTCCATGGCAGGGAATGGATAAAGGGTTGCCATCTGGAAGAAAATGATTAATACAGAGGGCAGTTTAGTGTGTATAACAATTCAGTTAATTCAAAAGAAAATGGATTACAAACTAAGGAAACTAATATTAATATATAGAATTCATTGAACTTAAACTAATGGTTGAAACTGGGTTCAACAGTATGTATAGTCGAAAGGTGTATATCAACCGTCCCAACATTGGCAGAATACCAGTATATCACTTTTTCACACCCTGTATATCACTTTTTGTAAGGTATATCTCGGACTCTGTAATACGATGCATTAACTAACACCTGTTGCAATAATTTTGAATTGTTTTATATAAGTCATCTTGGTATGTCTTTAGTCATATCGAAACCTCTCACAAGATATTGAGTTTAGATCACTGTTGCAACTTTTTGAATATTTATAAAAATTAGACAAATTTCGAAGTTTTTTGCAGAACTTTTTTTTAATTGTTTGTTTGTTTGCTGGACCGATCTTCTTGAAATATTTGCAGCTACAGTGATAACATTTTGTGTGTATGCATTTAGTGGCAGTTTCTGTGAATGGTCCAAAAATGGTCTGAATCGGACCCCGCCAATATAAGCCAAATTTTGAAATTGAAATATTTTAGCGAGAGTGCTGTAATTTTGTGTATATGTACAGGGTGGGCCTAAAGAAACCAAAGGGTGTAAAAGTTTAATAACTTTTTCGTTTATTAATTTTTTTTTTATTTTTTCTTTCAGATTATATAAACAACACTTGGAGAATTTATAATGGAGGGGTTCAAAATTGAACGGAGAACCAGAACAATAGAATTTTATAATATAAACCAGAGATCAATCATTTTAACGCAAAGAGCATATCGTCGACATTTTGATTGAGATTTGACAGCACCCGACTATTTTCTTTGGGGTTATTTGAAGGAGCGAGTGTATGTGAACAAGCCAGAGACAATCCTTGAACTCAAGGCAAACATTGTTGCAGAAATTCGAACGCTACAGCCACAAGTTTTGAAAGGTTTTATGGAAAATGCTCTAAAAAGAGCCCATCAGTGCGAAGCTGAAAACGGTGGTCATTTAAGAGACATTATTTTTCATACTTAGTGTAAAAAATATGCCTTTTGTATGTTATATAATCTGGAAGAAAAAATAAAAAAAAATTAATAAACGAAAAAGTTATTAAACTTTTACACCCCTTGATTTCTTTAGGCCCACCCTTTTTTATTCCCACCCTGTATCTGGTGACAGTCTACGTGATTGGTCCAAAAAGAGGCGGGATCGGACCTATGGGCGTGATTAACCCAAAAATGAGCGGAATAGGACAAGTGGGCGTGACCCCGCCCGTGTAAGACAATATTTTAAATTGATATATCTTTCACAATTGTGTAATTTATATGTATCTTGTGGCAGTCCAGTAGATTGGTCCAAAATGGGCGGGATCGGACCAATGGGCGTGCCCCCGCCCCTATATGCCAAATTGAGATATCTTACACAATTTGTTAGCGAGAGCGCTGAAATTTAGTTTATATGTTTCTGGTGACCGTATAAAGATGGACGGGATTCGTCTAGAGGTGGACAGGATTGGTCTAAAGATGGACGGGATCAGACCAATGGGCATGGCACCGCCCATGTAAGCCAAGTTTTGAAATGCAGATATATTACACAATTTGTTGTATGTATCTCGTAGCAGTCTACTTGACTGGTGACTCCGGCCATATGATCATGTTTTGAAATTTATTTATTTTAAGCAATTTGTTAAAGAGAATACTGTAACTCAGTTTACGTGATTTGTAAAAAATGGACTGGATCGGAAATCGGTAGTCCAGCTATAAAATATAAAAAATATAAAGTACTATGGTAAAAATAAATATACAAATTATTGACTATAAAAAACAAGTAACAAAGTTTCAGTCGGGTAAACCGACTAAGGTATACCATCACTTTGTGAGTAATGCAATATATAACATTACACTAATAAATCTGTCAATTTGTGTGGGAGGTACCGGAAGGGGTTTTTCCAAATACACCTATTTTTCGGTAAACAGTAGATTCTTAAATACACTGCATTGTGCCGAACTATAAGGGTTTATGTGCACTGGTATATTAAAGTTACGAGCTATGTAATTTTGGTATGATTTGGTCATTTTGTGTGGAAGGTACAAAAAGGGGCGGGGTGATAACGCCCACTTTTTACAGGACTATAGGCACTATAACAGCATTACACTGTACTACATTTCAAGCATTTGTATGGACTGGTATTAAAGTTACAAGCCGTTTACTTTTGGTACGAAACGCTCCATTTGTGTGGGAGGTACCAAAAGGGGCCGTACAATAATGCCCATTTTTTTTACCAGACTATAGGCGCTACGACAACATTATACTGTAGAAAATTTCAAGCATTTTTTATGAACTTGTATTAAAGTTATAAGCAGTTACATTTTGATGCAAAATGGTTCATTTATGTGGGAGGTACCAAAAGGGGCATGCCAACTTCAACCATTTTTCTCGAGGTAATAGCTACTAATATACTAATATTATGTGTATAATTTCAGAAGATTCGAATAAGTAGTATAGAAATCATTAAAGAATCAATATTTCACTAAATTTTAGCCCTTTGTGTGGGAGGTACCAGAAGGAGTGGACCAATATGGCCCATCTTCGAACTCATCCGGAGATAGATAAAAATATTACCGCATACCAAATTTGAAGTCAATCGGTTACTCCTTTCGATAGTTATCGAGCTCACCAGCCAGCAGACAGACAGACAGACAGACGGACGGACATTGCTCATTCGACTTAAAATGACCCAAAACAAATATCCGCCGAACATACTTGGGGTCTTAGGTCACTCCTTCGATGTGTAACACTTTTTTCCGTAGCAAATGATATATACCCTCGTATCACTAAAGTGAGGGTATAATAATGGTGATGGCAATGGTAATAGTAATTCATCAGGCTGAGACGTATTATCTGAAAGATGATAAATTTATGTAATTGTTCGTTCTATGATTTGATTTAGTTAGAACTGATACAACCTTTGTACGTCCATCAGGTCCTGGGTGAATATTTTCAATAAGGTATCCACTGTCCTGTGGCACATAGCTCGTCTGTTACTAGCACCAAATTTAAAATTTGAGGGTCAGTCTTAAGCCTTAAGTTTTTGTTGTGCCATCTCTTCCAGTCTGTCTAAATCCAAAAGAGATTCCTCTTGTAATCAAATTGTTGGCTCATCTACATGAAAATGCACCGGAGTAAGGACATCAAAATTAGATGGACCTGACAATAAGGGCAAAGAGGACGAGAATTTAATCAACTTTCTATTTGATATAGCAGAGCAACTAATACTATATGCGGAATTGTGAAAGATTCTGAGTAGTAGTATATAAGTTATGAGATAATCAATATTACCCAAAATGTTTACCCTTCGTGGGGGAGGTACTCGAAGGAGTGGACCTACATGATCTACCCTTGACCTAAGCCTAAGACCGAAAAAAATTGACACATACCAAATTCGAAGTCAATCGGTTGATCCTGTCGAAAGTTATCGTGCGCACCAACCATACAGACAGACGGACATTGCTCAAATGACTTCAAATGGCCTTCAACGGATTTTCGCCAAATATTCTTGGGGTCTTTAGGTCACTCCATCGATGTATTACCCTTTTGGCCCGCAGCATGTGATATATACCCTTGTTCACAATTATTATTTACTAGCTTTAACCCGACGTGCTTCGCAGCCCCCTTCTTTTATTTATTTTCTGTTTATGGTACTGTAAAATAGTTATACCTCTTTCTTTCGAAATGACATGATTATTACATATGGTGCAAAATGAAGAAGATTTGATTACTTTTATTTATAAAATACGAACCCTCGTTTCATTTCTAGTTTGTGTTCCAAGAGTTACCCAGACATCATGGTACAATATTTATCCCTTTTCCCACTGTACCTCTGAACGTTGAAAAACTATTTTTTTTGGTTCGTACGTTAGTAACTTTCCCCTAGATTATGTTCCAATAGCTTCATTCACACCATGGTACAATATAAAACCATGTTTGTCCCACTGTGTCTATAAAGTTACGAATTTAAAAATCTAAGGTGAATCGCTCCATTGTACCCCCTTTAACCGTTTGTGTGTCATAATTAACCAATATTTTAATATATTGTACAATCGTGCTAAGAGCTACCTTTGCAATCAGGGACCACATTCAACACCTTTTGCACCACTGTTCCATATTAAACACTTTTTATTACACTGTGCTTCTAAAGTACGAATTTTTATAAATATCTGGGACTATTTTGTTCCCTTTTTCCCCACTTACCACATATACCATTTTACCGTATTTAACTTTTTTTGCTTCACCGTACCACATGTAACCCTTTTTGCTCCACTAAACAACTAAACCACATTTAACACATTTTCTCCCTTCTGTAACACATTGAACAATTTTTGCTTGCCGCAACTGCATCATAATTTTAAACTTTTTGCACCAAAGTGCTACTAAAAACATACATTTAAAAAAAAACATTCTTATTTCATATTTAACTTACCCTCTCTCCCTTCATCCATATTTTTACCCACTGTACTAAATGTACCACATTTAACACATTTTCTCCCTTCTGTAACACATTGAACAATTTTTGCTTGCCGCAACTGCATCATAATTTTAAACTTTTTGCACCAAAGTGCTACTAAAAGCATACATTTAAAAAAAAACATTCTTATTTCATATTTAACTTACCCTCTCTCCCTTCATCCATATTTTTACCCACTGTACTAAATGTACGCTTTTTGACCCACTGTACCATATTTAACCGTTTTGGGTCCAATGAATCAAATTTAACACCTTTTTGTCCTACTATATTTTGTCCACTATTTTTAACACATTTTTGCCCCACTGTTCCATAGTAAACATTTTTTGCCCCACTGTATCATACTTAACCCACATCATACTTACCATATTTTACTATTTGTGCCCACTGTAACTATTTTTGTCATAATGTACCATATTTAACCATTTGTGTCCCACTGTACCATAGCTAAAACATTTTTGTCGCACTGTTCCATAGTGAAAGCTTTTTGCCCCACTTTACCATATTTAACCTTTTTTCCCCACTGTGTCATATTAAGCCCTTTGATTCACTGTACCATATTTAACAGTTTTAGCCCCACTGTACCATATTTAACCCTCTTTTCTCCACTGTACAAAATTTAACACATTTATGCCGCCCTGTACTGTATAGTTAACCATTTTTGTCACACTGTACCCTATTTAACCCTTTACCATATACATATCGCACCTGTTCCACAAAAGGGTATCAACTCAAAATTTAAAAAAATTTCAGTAGAGGCAAAAAACTGTTTCCGTTAATATTAATGATATATTACAAAAAAAGAATATGTCGTTGCAATAAAATATCATAGAAAAAATAATAACGCTATTTTCCTTTTTATTTTTTTATTGATTTTAGAAAAATAACAACTTTTTTGAGTTTTTACTCTTTTCATGAAAAATGTTTGTATATAAATAGTGGTATTATTTGAGTTGTACCTTTTTAACTGAAAAATCTTACTCGGATTATAAGTTGAAAAGGGCACAACTAAAAATATTACTCTTTAGATGATAAATCAACGGTCCCATTTGCTTAAACACTTGGAGACAATTCAAAATGTAACTCTTTAGTTGAATCTAAAGACGTTATTCTGTAAATACAGAGAGAGTCATAACGGTTTTTTTATTATGAAAAAGGAGAAAAATCAACGGACATTTTTGCAGTAGGTAAAAATTGCCATTGTACGTTGTTTTCTTGCAAAAAAGCTAAATTTACAAATTTTGAATTGTTACCCTTTTGTGAAACAGGTGCGATATAACTACGTTTATCCCACTGTACCATAGTTAACCCTTTTTGCACAACTGTGCCCCATTCAACTCTTTATCTCACTGTACAAAATTTTGCCCCACTGTACCATATTTAACAAATTTTTGTCTCACTGTACCGTATTTAAAATGTGTCTCCACGCTAGCATACCTAAACCTTTTTCCCCGACTGTAACATATGTAATCATATTTTCTCCACTGTGCATTATTTAACCGTTTTTGACCACTGTCCTCCTAAAACCATATAAATCATTCAAATCTCAAGTTTAAGCTCCAATTTTGGCACATTGTTCTCTTTTTTCCCCATGCTCCATAATTAACCCGTCTTGTCCCACTGTGCCTCCTAAAGTTATAATTACTAAAAATCACTTCCAATCTCTAGTTTATGTTCCAAAAGTTATCCTGGAACCATTGATTAATGTTTGACATTTTTAAGCCACTGTACTATATTTTACACTTTTTGCCCCACTGTGCCCCGAAAACTACGAATACAAAAAAAACTGACTACCCCGATCCGTTGTCATAAAGACATCCCTCGCTTCAATTTTCATCATTCTAATTTTATGCTTTAAATTTGGCGGTGGTACCCTTTCTTTCCTTTCCTTTCTGTCCCACTGTGCCCCTAAATTTTAAAATAAAAATCGCTGCTTGTTCTTGCTTACGTCCAAAAAGCTCTCTCACACCAATTTCACGATTCTAGGTTTTACCACCTGGATTTGGCTGTTGTACCACATTTTCCACCACTGTGTACGTACGTAAATGTTCGAATTTCGAAAAATCCTGTCATCTTCTGAGTTTACCTCATAAGGGTTACCCTCAAACCAAATTTCACGATTCTAGCTCTTGCCATTTTAATTTGGCTGTTGTACTACATTTATCCCCTTTTACCCCACTGTGTGGGTAAATGTTCGAATTTCGAAAGACCCTGCCAATTTCTGAGTCTACCTCATAGGGGCTACCTGCATACCAAATTTCAAGATTCTAGCTCATCACGTTTAGATTTGGCGGCGGTACCATATTTATCCTTTTTTGCCTTTTGTGCGGCTAATAGTACGAATTTCGAAAAAATCCCGTCTTATTGCACGTCTACGTCCCAAGGACTACCCTCCCAACAAATTTCATGATTCTAGCTTCAGCCGTTTGGCCTGGGCGATGATCAGTCAATCAGTCAGTCAGCCAGTCACAATTTTATATATATGCATAGATTTATAATTTCGTATTGAGAAAAATACCATTTTTGAGAAAATTTTAATAACGTTTTTAATTAAAACCTATTTAAAGCGTCCAAAAATTCACAATTAGTATATTTTTTTATTGTATCGTAAAGTCTGATTGGTAATGAGAAACAATAAGACGATTCCGAGGGAAATCGACTCATTATGTGAAAATTTATAGCTAATTAAGCATATCTATATAATAATACAAATTTTCCAATTTTCAAGGTTTCTTTCGTCATAAAAGTGTTATCACACTTCCTTTGCATTGTTATCACGTCTATCTCAAATAGTAATTTAATGAACCCTTAATATATGACTATTATCTGTCCCAGTAATTTTCATGTATTAACTTTGGATTAAATTCACGTACAATCTGCTACCCTTCCAAATCCTACAACAACGGTATTGTATTTTGGGAATACTCAAAAAACCAAAGCTGCAGCAATTTATTTGTTGTGCCTGACTCTTAGGCACATAAGCGCCGTGTACAATACTTAACCCAGTGATAACAAACATTTAATTGCCCCATGAACTTGAACTTACTCAGGGGATACATGACGTGAATAATAAACGATGGTTCACTCATATTGTGCGTAACGGTAAATGAGAACTACTCGTAGTACGAACAGAAAACTGTTTAATATGAACACAATTTGTTTGGTTAAAGAATAAAACATCTTGAATCCTGCAACACACTTTAACTGACATCATCATTGTGCTGATGGGTATCGTTAAACAGATAAATAAAATAAATGCATTGAAATTATCTACAAGATCGTAATAAAAAAATTTTATTCCAACAATATTTTTGTCTTGTATTATCATTTAAAGTCCTCAAGCTCTAAAAAAACATTCTAGCAATTCTCCGATTTTAATTATATACGCTGCATTATACTTCCAATATTTAAAAATGTGTAATAAAGGTTTTTTTTCAAAAACAAACTCTATTAAACTTGAAATTATTTGGTTTGGGTTAAGGTACTGTATAACTATAATGTAATTTAATGTGGTATATGGTAATCTGTAATTGTAATTTGCCCATAATTGTTTTTACCCACAAATTTGCCTTTACATTAGACAGTTTCATGCCTAGCTTATCGATTTGCTACACTTCTCTTATTTGCGGATAAATATCGATACCTCCATTCTAAGTCGACTTAGCATGTTTTTAGGGAAATGGCATTTTTAATTTCTAAATATTCCAAATTATATTCAGTCAAAATTTGGAGTTTATCCGTCAACCCAATCAAAAGTTATACACAAAACAGTACAGGTCATTCGATTTGCATTATAAAGAAATTCCATACAAATTTTAAAAATACATCAAACTTTGATCGCCTCTCCCGAAAAACTACCGTTTTGCACTTAGCATAGTTTAGAATGGAGGTATCGATATGTCGTCGGGTCAACTGATTTGACCAAGCCTTTTGGTCACTCGGTCGAAGAACATACTTCATTACCTCCTATTCCGTTCTAACCATTGGCGAGCACAGACATACATTAAATTAATATCTAATGCATTAAAGGCAGAAAGTCGGACGGGCCGACTATATAATAACCTACACCTCCCTAACAATGCGATAAGGGTCATTGCGATAATAATTTAGAACAATTGGTAAATGGGTAGGGCATGTTATCTAATTCTGAACCGATAATCGCTAAATTAAGCGAACCGATTTTCCCTGAATACTCATTCATGTACTTCTGTCGAAATTCGTACTGGTCGGATATAAAATACAGTATCAACAGCGCTTACATGTCAAATCGGGGGTAACATATATATGGGAGCTATATCTAAATCTGAACCGATTTTCTCCGAAATTGGCAGTATTCCTTCGAGTAACAAGAAACCTCTTTCTGCCGAATTTTGACCTGATCGGATATAAAATACAGTTCCTACAGCGCTTACATGTCAAATCGAGGGTAACGTATATATAGGGGCTATATCTAAATCTGAACCGATTTCTTCCAAATTTAAAAGTGTTCATTCATATATATGGGTAGCTGATGGGTATCGTTAAACAGATAAAAAAAATAAATGCATTGAAATTATCTACAAGATCGTAATAAAAAAATTGTATTCCAACAATATTTTTGTCTTGTATTATCATTTAAAGTCCTCAAGCTCTAAAAAAACATTCTAGCAATTCTCCGATTTTAATTATATACGCTGCATTATACTTCCAATATTTAAAAATGTGTAATAAAGGTTTTTTTTTCAAAAACAAACTCTATTAAACTTGAAATTATTTGGTTTGGGTTAAGGTACTGTATAACTATAATGTAATTTAATGTGGTATATGGTAATCTGTAATTGTAATTTGCCCATAATTGTTTTTACCCACAAATTTGCCTTTACATTAGACAGTTTCATGCCTAGCTTATCGATTGGCTACACTTCTCTTATTTGCGGATAAATATCGATACCTCCATTCTAAGTCGACTTAGCATGTTTTTAGGGAAATAGAATTTTTAATTTCTAAATATTCTAAATTATATTCAGTCAAAATTTGGAGTTTATCCGTCAACCCAATCAAAAGTTATACACAAAACAGTACAGGTCATTCGATTTGCATTATAAAGAAATTCCATACAAATTTTAAAAATACATCAAACTTTGATCGCCTCTCCCGAAAAACTACCGTTTTGCACTTAGCATAGTTTAGAATGGAGGTATCGATATGTCGTCGGGTCAACTGATTTGACCAAGCCTTTTGGTCACTCGGTCGAAGAACATACTTCATTACCTCCTATTCCGTTCTAACCATTGGCGAGCACCGACATACATTAAATTAATATCTAATGCATTAAAGGCAGAAAGTCGGACGGGCCGACTATATAATAACCTACACCTCCCTAACAATGCGATAAGGGTCATTGCGATAATAATTTAGAACAATTGGTAAATGGGTAGGGCATGTTATCTAATTCTGAACCGATAATCGCTAAATTAAGCGAACCGATTTTCCCTGAATACTCATTCATGTACTTCTGTCGAAATTCGTACTGGTCGGATATAAAATACAGTATCAACAGCGCTTACATGTCAAATCGGGGGTAACATATATATGGGAGCTATATCTAAATCTGAACCGATTTTCTCCGAATTTGGCAGAATTCCTTCGAGTAACAAGAAACCTCTTTCTGCCGAATTTTGACCTGATCGGATATAAAATACAGTTCCTACAGCGCTTACATGTCAAATCGAGGGTAACGTATATATAGGGGCTATATCTAAATCTGAACCGATTTCTTCCAAATTTAAAAGTGTTCATTCATATAATAGGAAACCTCTTTCTGCCGAATTTTGCACTGATCGGATATAAAATACAGTTTCTACAGCGCTTACATGTCAAATCGAGGGTAACATATATATGGGGGCTAAATCCGAACCGATTTTATCCGAATTTGGCAGTATTCCTTCATGTAATAAGAAACCTCTTTTTGCCGAATTTCGCAGTGATCGGATATAAAATACAGTTTCTACAGCGCTTAAATGTCAAATCGGGGGGTTACATATATATGGGGGCTATTTCTAAATCTGGACCGATTTTCTCCGAACTTTATTATTATTTTCTTTATTTGCAATCTATTTACAATATAAATATTAAGCACATTTTTATAAATACTAGATAATGACAGAGAGTTTAAGATCACTTGATCATAAACGTGATTCAAATTGATACATTATTTTTAGTTTAATTTAAACAATAATTAAAATTACAATAAAATTTATATAAAAGGGAGATCAAGGATGTGGTTTCTTTTCAGTCTTCTTGTTTCGTCACTATCATCTAACAAAGTAATGGCTAATACATTTGGATGTAAACTTAGTCTATTGAGGTAGTTATTAGAATATCTTTTGATTTCTTCTCTTATTGTAGGTATTTTTAGATCATTATGTATAGTTTTATTGCTAACGAACCAAGGAGCATTGACCAATAATCTTAGAGTTTTAGACTGGTACCTCTGCAATATTTCAATATTTGAGTTACTCGATGTACCCCAAAGTTGGATACTGTATGTCCAAACAGGTTTTAAAATAGTTTTATAAATCAATAACTTGTTTTCTAAACTGAGTTCTGATTTAGATCCTAGCATCCAAAATAATTTTTTAGTCTTCTGATCTAGTTGTTTGCGCTTATTTTTAATGTGTTCTTTCCATGTCAAGCGGCGGTCTATTTGAAGCCCCAAGTATCTAACACTTTCGGATTGCGGTATTGAAACTCCATCTAAAAACACCGGAGGGCAATCATTTCTCCTGAGACTAAACGTAACATGTGTGGATTTATTGGCATTGATTTTTATATTCCACTTCTTCAACCAATTCTGCATATTATGAAGTTGCCTTTGCACCAAATCTGATGCCTCAACATGGGATTTACTCGTAGCTAAAATTGCAGTGTCATCAGCATATGTAGCAATGGTCACGTCAGTCCCTGTTGGCATATCAGATGTAAATAGTGTATATAGCACTGGTCCCAAAACGCTTCCTTGTGGGACACCAGACTTTATTAATCCAAATTCAGAAATTTCATCATTTAGGTTTACATAAAATCTCCTATCTTGAAGATAAGATTTAATAATCAAATAGAAAGGGGCTGGAAGCATTTGTTTCAGTTTAAATAGAAGACCTGCATGCCATACTCGGTCAAACGCCTGTTTTACATCTAAGAACACTCCACAGCAGTAGCGCTTGTTTTCTAAAGTTTCTCTTATTTCCTTGATAATCCTGTGGCATTGCTCCGGTGTTCCATGGCTATGTCGAAATCCAAACTGATGCTCTGGTAGTATATTTAATGATGCGAGGATTGGGAATAATCTTTTCTGAAATAATCTTTCAAATAATTTTGAAAGTATGGGCAATAAGCTAATTGGCCTGTACGATGAAATATCATTCTCGGGCTTATTAGGTTTTAAGATCATGATTATTTTTGCATATTTCCACTGAGTGGGAAAATAAGACAGTCTTAATATTGCATTATATAGAACTGTGATAAATATAATTGCTTTATCAGGTAAACATTTTATTACTTTCGAGTCGATGTTATCGTACCCAGGTGACTTCTTGCAGTTCAGCATCTTCAATTCTTTTTTTATTTCACTAACTCTGAATGGTTTAATTGGTTTAGACATCTGACATGCAACATCAAGAAAATCAACTATTTCCTTCTCATCAGAAATAGGACAAATTGAAAAGGGGGAGAATGTATCTTCTAAGAATAATTTGAATGCTTCAACCTTACTTTTATCTGATCTGCACCAAGACCCAGCCGAATCCTTAATTGGGATATTCCTTTTTTGAGGCCTTTTGATGTACTTTGTTGCACTCCACAAGTTATGATCGTTCTTGCCTGTTGGGCTCAAATTACTCAAATAATTGCCCATATGTTCGTCTTTTAGTTGCTTAAGGCGTTGATTGAGATTTCTCGAAGCTCGGTTAAAATTTGTTTTGTGTAAAGGCAGCCTTGTTCTTTGCCATATTTTTCTTAGACGTCGTTTACTCTTAATGAAATTTTTTATCTCTGTCGTTACCTTAATACTTGATGTTACCAACCTTTCTTCAGGGGTAGCTTTAAATGCTGCTTCGTGAATTAATCTTATAAAAGACTCTACAGCTTCATCCAAATCATCGCCATTTTTTATAGGAATATTTAGATTCAAATTATAATCGATCCAATTTTTAAAAAAATTAATATCGGTTCGAGGTGAAAAAAGCCTGGAAGATTTGTTTCGCATGCGAGGAGTAGTTTTGTAGTTTATGATAATAGGACTATGATCCGAACTGAGATCATCACTGCCTGTAATATCGAAAGATGAGTCGGAAATACCGGAATACACAACAAAATCGAGTAAATCCGGGATTTTAGCGGGATCACTGGGCCAGTACGTAGGTGTTCCGGTAGATAGTGTACGGTAGTTGTTCTTCATAACACACTTATATAATTCTTTTCCTTTGGGATTTGCTAAGCGCGATCCCCACCAGGGGTGTTTGGCATTAAAATCTCCGCCAACGATAAATTTGTTGCCCAGTTTTTTAAAAAATCTCTCAAACTCATCGCATTTCACACTAAATCGTGGAGGGAAATATATTGAAAATATAGATATATTGCTATTATCGCATTTAACCTTAACTCCCGCCGCTTGTAAAAATGTTTCTGAAATTGGTTCCACAATTTCATACTTAATATTATTTTTTATCAGTATGGCTGAACCCGCATGTGCTTTATTATCTGGATGGTTGGCTGCTATTATTTCAAATCCAGGGATACGAATAAATGATTTGTTCGTTAAGTGTGTTTCCGATACTAAGAGTATATCTATGTGATTATATTTAAGAAATAAACTGAGTTCATTTAAATGATTGGAAATGCCATTGGCATTCCATACTGCAATAATAAGGTCTAATTGCATAACTTGTTCATAATTAATGACATCATATTAATTAGGGTATTTGTTAACTCAATTTGTTTGTTGAGCATACCTTCAATCTTCTGCAGCAGACTGTTATGATTGGGTTCAATACCTCTTATTGCTTCAGAGTAAGTCATGTTTGGTAGATGTTGATTACTGCGAAAGTCGTTGTTGTTGACAGCATTGTATTTTATATGTATGTTATTGTTTGCGTTAGCACTCGTTCTCTTTTTTAACATATTCTGATATACAATACACCCTTTGTAGCTGGCTGTATGACTCTCAGAACAATTAACACATTTAGGAGGGACCGTGCGTATTTTTGTGCATTCTCTTGTTGGATGTTCTGATCCACATTTCACGCATCTATATGATTTTTTGCAATATGACTTAGTGTGTCCATATTCCTGGCATCGGTAGCACTGGACAATATCATCAAAATGTTTTGGAGGTTCAATCTCGATAATTGCATTATCAAATGATTTCAAAGAATATATGTCGTGATTGTTTGGGCTGGGATCTAAATCAACAAAAAACATTGGTAGTGGTAACTTGGAACTCCGACTGATGACATTCCTAACTCTTCGGACTTGGTGTCCTAACGTAAGAAGTTTTGCCTTAATATCTGAGATTGGTGTGGAATGGTGAAGGCCCTTAATTACAATTCGGTATGCTCTTTCCTGCTTAAGTTGGTAAGTATGGTACGATTTTTTAGACTCTTCAAGAAACTTAATAACTTTGCGATATGATTCAATTGTTTTTATAACTACCCTGACTTGACCATCCCTAACAGCTTTAAATGAAAATAGATTTTTTTCGATAATTTTACATAAACTAGTCACCATCTTTCCAATATCGCCAACATCCGGGATGAAAATTGGGGGTGGTTTGGCTGCATCTGGTGGGTTTGTGACGTTATTTTCTTCATCTATTCCATCAACAGCAAGGCTCTCAAATCGGTTTTTGGACGTCGAGGGTTCATCATCACGATTAAATCGCTTTGCTTGAGAAATTGTTGGGGAACCTGTATGTTTCCTCTTCGTTGATACCTGCTGCCAGTTGTCGTCATCATCATCAGTTGTAGTTTCTTCACTTAAATGAACACTATTGTTTGACATACTAACAATACAAATATTTTTGTTATGTATGAAACGATGTTTGCGTACTAAGTGTGTGTACTTGCGTGCACACGCACTTTTTGCTCGTTCACAGAACCGTTTGTTTTTGCTGATTCGTTTGTTTGTAACACAATTTGAATCCGTATTGATAATGTTGTTGTTGTAATGTTGCTTAGAAAAAAAAAACGAAAACAATTGTTTAGCGCAGAGTACGTGTTGTCGCGATCACTGTCGAAACGAAACTGATTCTCCGAACTTAGCAGTATTCCTTCATGTAATAAGAAACCTCTTTTTGCTGAATTTCGCACTGATCGGATATAAAACCAGTAAGGAAAGGCAGAAATTTGGGCGGGGCCGACTACATAATACCCTACAACTCTCTAACAATGCGATAAGGGTCATTGCCATAATAATTTGGAATAATTGGTAAATGGCTAGGAACATATTATCTAATTCTGAACCGATAATCGCTAAATTAAGCAATATTCGTTCCTAAATTGAGAAACATCTTTCTGGCAAATTTTAATGATCGGAAGTAACATACAACTACTATAGGAGGAACATATATATGGAGCTTTAATATAAATCTGAACCGATTTTCCCTGAATACTCATTCATATAAAAAGACCTCCTTCTGTCGAATTTCGTACTGATCGGATATAAAATACAGTTTCTACAGCGCTTACAGGTCAAATCGGGCATAAGATATATATATGTGTTATATCTAAATCTAAACCGAGTTTCTCCGAATTTGGCAATATTCCTTCATGTAAAAAGAAACCTCTTTTTGCCGACTTTCGCACTGATCGGATATAAAATAACATTTTAACAACGTTCACATGTCAAATCGGGGGTAACGTATATATGGGGGCTATATCTAAATCTGAACCGGTTTCTTCCAAATTTAAAAGTGTTCATTCATATAATAGGAAACCTCTTTCTGGCAAATCGGGGGTAATATATATATGGGGGCTATATCTAAATCTAAACCGATTTTCTCCGAATTTAGCAGTATTCCTTCATTTAATAAGAAACCTCTTTTTGCCGAATTTCGCACTGATCGGATATAAAATAACATTTTTACAGCGCTTACATGTCAAATCGTGGGTAACGTATATATGGGTGCTATATCTAAATCTGAACCGATTTCTTCCAAATTTAACAGTGTTCATTCATATAATAAGAAACCTCTTTCTGCCGATTTTCATACTGATCGGATATAAGTTTTTACAGCGCATATACATATATGGGGCTATATCTAAATCTGAACCGATTTTAACCAAATTCAATATGAATCGTACTTGGGCCAAAAAAAAAGATATGTGTAAAGTTTCGTCGAGATCGGACCATAATTTCGACCTGTACTTTGATTACAAGAATACATGCACAGACAGACGGACATAGCTTAATCAACTCAGAAAGTGATTCTAAGTCGATCGGTATAATAAACGGAAACCTCTTTCTGCCGAATTTTGTACTGATCGGATATAAAATACAGTTTCTACAGCGCTTACATGTCAAATCGAGGGTAACGTATATATAGGGGCTATATCTAAATCTGAACCGATTTCTTCCAAATTTAAAAGTGTTCATTCATATAATAGGAAACCTCTTTCTGCCGAATTTCATACTGATCGGATATAAGTTTTTACAGCGCATATACATATATGGGGCTATATCTAAATCTGAACCGATTTTAACCAAATTCAATATGAATCGTACTTGGGCCAAAAAAAAGATATGTGTAAAGTTTCGTCGAGATCGGACCATAATTTCGACCTGTACTTTGATTACAAGAATACATGCACAGACAGACGGACATAACTTAATCAACTCAGAAAGTGATTCTAAGTCGATCGGTATAATAAACGATGGGTCTATTTCCTCTCCTTTTGGGTGTTACAAACAAATGCAGAAAGTTATAATACCCTGTGTCACAGTGTGGTGTAGGGTACCTTTTTGTACCTCCCACACAAATGTACTATTTTGCACCAAAACTTAACACCTTATAACATGAATACCTGTGCTTACAAAGACTTGCAATTGTGTACAGTGTAATGGTTTTATAGCACCTACAATCAAGTGAAAGATGGGCGTTATAGCCACGCCCTTTCGGTACCTCACACACAAAGGTAACATTTTGTACGAAAAGTTTACAGCTTATAATAGTTTACAGTGTAATGTTTTTATAGATCCTACAGTCTGTCGAAAAATGGGCGTTATTATCAGGCCCTTTTTGTACCTCCCTCACAAACGTACCATTTTGTACAAAAATTTAACGCTTATATCGTGAATATCAATACATACTCAAAATTTTTGCACAGTGTATAGTTTCTAAAATTCCTTCAGTCCTGTTAAAAATGGGTTATGACCACAGCCGTTTAAGTACCTCCCATACAAAAAGAGCCAAGAAATACCAAAATAAAATAGCTTATAATATTAGTAAATATACCATTGTATATTTACATTGCTCACAAAGTGAGGGTATATCTTAGTCGGTGTACCCGACTGAAATTTCTTACTTGTTTCCTTCTGTCTGTTTATGATACTATTTTATGCACTATAGTTGTGAGACAATTTAATAGGTACTTTGTTAAAGGACGTACTCCTTAATTTTGTGTTTAATACATTCTCTGGTTGATTACTTATCAGAAAAATGATTGGCTTTCTTTAATGTTCACAGTATTGCTGTGGTTTATATGCATTTAAGTCTTTTTTATAGAGACATTTGCTCGTACTGCAAACTATCCCATTAAATATTTGGGTTGGCAGTATTATTATTGCCACATCGTTCAAAAGAACAAAATAAATTAAGTGACAGAAATATGATCAAACTGGTTGAGAGCAAATATATACGTGTTTCACATTGGTAGCACGCCATTTCGCTCATTGTCGTTGTTTGTTGCCAGTTGGTGTGGACGACGAAGTCTGCAGTGAAGGGTGTAACATGTTTGCCCTGCAAATCAGTTATTTGCAAAAGGAAGGACAGAACGCTCAACTGGAGAATGTTACAATTTAGAAAGTAGATATGATAAATAAACAAGACGAACGATAGTCTATAAACAGACATATAATACGTACATATTAAGGTAGCCAAACAAAAATATCCCACATACATTTCGATATCTACCAGATTTGGCCGATTTATGAGAAAGACAACTATATTGCACATGCTTTGAAAGTTATTTCAAGCACTAGTGAGTAATGTACATAGTATGAGATTTGTGTGGCAACCAGAAAGATAGAAGCTTCTAGCTCGGATTATAGTAATTGCTAAAGTTTTCTAAAATACAAAATATGAAGAGGTATACTTGTAAATGCTTGCAACAGAAGATATTGTGAAGTTGTGTTCAAATAAATATGTAATTTTGTGCGGGAGGTACAAAATGGACGTTTCAATAACGCCCATTTCAAACTGTGGTGTAGGTTTAGTAAAACATATCAGTATTTATGTGTACTTGTATACAAGTTATGAGCTTTTAGCACTTAAATGAATGGAACAATATGGCCAATCATCGAAGAGAGCCTGAGATACGTATTCAAATTGTTACCATATAGGAAAGATACTCGGGTTTTCCTTTCGGGAGTTATCGTGCGCACCAGCCGGACAGATGGACGGAAGGATGGGCATTGCTCAAATTACTTAAAAAGTCCATTTCCGCCTAACATATTTAGGATCTTAGGCCACTCCTTTGATGTGTCACACTTTCGGCCCGTAGAAAATTACCCGTAAATATTTCCTACTCCTCTAATGTGCGGGTATTAAGTTTGGCGGCGAATCAATAATTGGGAAGGAACTCCCAATGGGATTATTTTTTTAAGTCACCTAGATTTACATATGGTCATTTCCGCGGGTCGCGAACGAACGCAAAATATGGGTATCACTTAGTTTTAGTTTTCATAATTATATCCCGAACGTACGCGAAATAGAAGTCAACTTTGGCTGAATCTAGTAACATGCAAAAAATCTGCGAAATGGGACGGAATATTCCAAAGCAATTAATTTATTTTAAAGGAGGATTAATATAGCTTTCTATCGAGTATTTGCACAATAAATTATCTCTATTGGTTTTTTTCTATTTGGCTTAGGTGCCGGTCGCGAACGTACGATTTTTCCATGTGTTTTAACCGTTAAATTGACCGTTAATTGAACTTTTTTTTGTCTCCTTGCTTTTTTACTTCGTAATTGAATGTAATAGAGACATTTTGCAGAGAGAGTTCAAACATTACATGTGTTTTGTATGTAAAATAAATGAATATAAAGATGTCTTCAAAAGTAGCTTAAAATGGAAAAAATAACATTTTTCAGTTTTTAGGCCAATTTTCTCATGAAAACAACTGAGATATGCTATGTATTTTAAAAATTTTGACATTTTTATTCATTTTTATACCCTACACCACACTGTGGTACAAAGTTGGTTAAAACTTTGTGCATTTGTTTGTAATACCCAAAAGGAGAAGAAATAGACCCATCGTTTATTATACCGATCGACTTAGAATCACTTTCTGAGTTTATTTAGCTATGTTCGTCTGTCTGTCTGTCTGTGCATGTATTTTTGTTATCAAAGTACAGGTCGCAATTATGGTCTGATCTCGACGAAACTTTATACATATAATTTTTTTGGCCCAAGGACGATCCCTATAGAATTTGGTTAAAATCGGTTCAGTTTTATATATAGCCCCCATATATAGCCCCATATGTTACCCCCGATTTGATATGTTAGCGCTGTAAAAACTGTATTGTATATCCGATCAGAATGAAATTCGGCAGAAAGAGGTTTCTTATTAAATGAAGGAATACTGCCAAATTCGTAGAAAATCGGTTCAGATTTAGATATAGCTCCCATATATATTAACCCCGATTTGACATGTAAGCGCTGTAGAAAATGTATTTAACATGCGATCAGTGCGAAATTCGGCCGCATGAGGTTTCTTATTACACGAAGGAATTCTGCCAAATTCGGAGAAAATCGGTTCAAATTTAGCTATATCCCCCATATATATGTTACCCCCGATTTGACATCTAAGCGCTGTAGAAACTGTATTTTATATCCGATCAGAAAGAAAATTTGGCTGAAAGAGGTTTCTTATTACATGAATTAACACTGCCAAATTTGAGGGAAATTGGTTCAGATGTAGATATAGCCCCATATATATGTTACCCCCGATTTGACATGTAAGCGCTTTAGAAACTGTAGTTTATATCCGATCAGTGCGAAATTCGGCAGAAAGAGGTTTCTTATTACATGAAGGAATACTGCAAAATCGGAGAATATCGGTTCAGATTTAGATATAGTACCCCTATATCGATACCTCCATTCTAAACTATGCTAAGTGCAAAAACGTAGTTTTTCAGGGGAAGCGATCAAAGTTTGATTAATTTTTTAAATTTCTGTGGAATTTCTTTTGTAATGGAAATCGAATGACCTGTACTGTTTTGTGAATAACTTTTGATCGGGTCAACGGATAAACACCAAATATTGACTGAATATAATTTGGAATATTTAGAAGTTAAAACTGCAATCTCTCTAAAAACATGCTAAGTTGACTTAGCATGTTTAAGAACGAAGGTATCGATATATGTTACCCCCGATTTGACATGTAAGCGCTGTAGTCTGTATTTTATAAACGATCAGTACGAAATTCGACAGAAAGAGTACTTTTTACATCAATGAGTATTAAGGGAAAATCAGTTCAGATATATATAACCTCCATAAATATGTTCCTCCTGATTTGATATCAAAGCGCTATAGAAGTTGTACTTTACTTTACAAAATTTTCCAGAAAGATATTCCTCAATTTAGGAACGAATGTTGCTTAATTAAGCGATTATCGGTTCAGAATCAGATATAGCCACATATATATGTTCCTACCCATTTACCAATTATTCCGAATTATTATCGCAATGACCCTTATCATATTGTTAGGGAGGTGTAGGATATTATATAGTCGGCCCCGCCCGACTTTCTGCCTTTCCTTACTGGTTTATAATTATTCACAATAAAATACGATGATAAACAACATTTTATTTTTCGGCCCTGGTTAACAAATCCGCGGAAATGCCCATATGGCTGTAAGAACCTTTAAATACAAAGAAATATTACCAATAGATTTTCGTAGCAAAAAAAATCATCCACTTCCTAAGTGTTCCTCTGACAAATTTTGAGGAAAATGCACAACAAATTTTAAAATTAAATTCTATAATAAAGCTCTTTAGCTTTGTATCGTTTAACACTAAATGTCAAACATTTTTAACAATTATTTTGCATGCCATCCATATTTACTCTTGGGACACGTAAAGTAAATAATATGTAATTGTCTGTTCTTGTTGAAAAAAATTTAATTTAAAGTAACAGTCTAACAAAATATGTAACAGTCTAGCGCTAACAGTAATACTCAATTTTCTAATGTGTACAAGATGATCAAAATAAATATAGCAAAAAATAAATACTCACAACACGCTGAAAAAATGTATCATTTGTTATAACAATTAAATTTTACTGTTAAGTAAAATCATTTCAGATAAAAAAATTTAAATTTGTTTCTAAGTATTTTAGGCAATTGATAAAGATATTTATTGAAAATGATTACACTATGCAACAAAATTTTTGTAGAAGGCATAACATTTTCTGGTGTAGTATGGGGTCCTAAACACGAAAAAAATAGTTAAAAAGAAGTTCATTGGAATTTTTTTTAAAGGGTTTTTAAAAGCTTTTATATTTGGACCATATTTAGAAGTATATGCTCGACAATGCCGGGTTACACATTCAATTAAAGGAAATTATGAGGACTACAATTGTTGGTAATTGTCAGGCTAAGGAAAAAGATGGACTATGTTTGTCCACTCCTTCGAGTACCAACTCCACGAAGGGTCAACATTTAGTGAAATATATAGATTATCCCATAACTTATATACTACTACCTAGAATCTTACATAGTATTAGTTTATTAATAGCTATATAGAAGAATGGGCGAAGTTGCCGCGTACAGTGTAATGTTTTTGTAGTACCCATAGTACAGGGTGGCTGATATGTAATGCAACAAAGTAAAGCGCTATATTTATTTATTTTTTAAATTTTATTGTTCAAAAGCAAAAATGTCGGAAATAACATACAATTTTAGAAACAGTTTAGATTTGTTCAAAGTTTTACATTTTCAGCTGACCTCTTTGGCAAGTAAACCCGATCATTTTGTTTGTTCACAAACTGGAATGGCTTCTCATCGGAGAAAACCAAATTCGGTAACTGGCCACTTTCGTGCAAGTGAAGAAACTCCTTGGCTCTTTCCAGTCTAACTTTTTTTTGTGCATCGGTGAGCTCTTGCACTTTTTGGAACTTCAATGGCTTTAGTCCAAGCTCATTTTTTAATATGTGTTGTATCCGTTCTCGCGATATGTTCAGCTCACGAACAATTTTTCTACCACTGCTGCGTGGATTTCGATCAAATCTGGCCTTCACTTTTCGGATCATTTCTGGTGTTGTTACCGTTTTTTTTCGTCCACTTTTTGGACGCGATGCAACACTGCCAGTATCACGGTAACGAGCAATGGTACGAGAAACAAAAGATTTATTCACACTTCACATGCTGGAGGGCTCTAACGATAGCCACTTGTGTTTTTCACCCATATATAAAGCGATCACACTATCACGCTTGAATTCCATCACGAATAACTTTTTTCTGAATGCAATAGATCAAAATGCTTTTGTAAGCTTGTAAACAATAAAATGAACTGTCACTGAAATAAATCTGTCAGCTATCAGACTAGCGGTTTAGAAATGATAGCAATCTGAAGTTGGTTGCAATACATATCAGCCACCCTGTATATTTAAAAATGGGCGTTATTGTCACACCCCTTTTGTTACCTCCCAAAGAAAATTGCCAAAATAAAAAATATGAAAAATAATTTTTTTGAATTTCTCTATTTTTTTACAATTTGGGTCATAATTCATACATTTATCCGAAGACTTTTTTCAAATCGGCTCTGTTTTCTTGAATTAACACTGCCAAATTTGAGGGAAATTGGTTCAGATGTAGATATAGCCCCATATATATGTTACCCCCGATTTGACATGTAAGCGCTTTAGAAACTGTAGTTTATATCCGATCAGTGCGAAATTCGGCAGAAAGAGGTTTCTTATTACATGAAGGAATACTGCAAAATCGGAGAATATCGGTTCAGATTTAGATATAGTCCCCCTATATCGATACCTCCATTCTAAACTATGCTAAGTGCAAAAACGTAGTTTTTCAGGGGAAGCGATCAAAGTTTGATTAATTTTTTAAATTTCTGTGGAATTTCTTTTGTAATGGAAATCGAATGACCTGTACTGTTTTGTGAATAACTTTTGATCGGGTCAACGGATAAACACCAAATATTGACTGAATATAATTTGGAATATTTAGAAGTTAAAACTGCAATCTCTCTAAAAACATGCTAAGTTGACTTAGCATGTTTAAGAACGAAGGTATCGATATATGTTACCCCCGATTTGACATGTAAGCGCTGTAGTCTGTATTTTATAAACGATCAGTACGAAATTCGACAGAAAGAGTACTTTTTACATCAATGAGTATTAAGGGAAAATCAGTTCAGATATATATAACCTCCATAAATATGTTCCTCCTGATTTGATATCAAAGCGCTATAGAAGTTGTACTTTACTTTACAAAATTTTCCAGAAAGATATTCCTCAATGTAGGAACGAATGTTGCTTAATTAAGCGATTATCGGTTCAGAATCAGATATAGCCACATATATATGTTCCTACCCATTTACCAATTATTCCGAATTATTATCGCAATGACCCTTATCATATTGTTAGGGAGGTGTAGGGTATTATATAGTCGGCCCCGCCCGACTTTCTGCCTTTCCTTACTGGTTTATAATTATTCACAATAAAATACGATGATAAACAACATTTTATTTTTCGGCCCTGGTTAACAAATCCGCGGAAATGCCCATATGGCTGTAAGAACCTTTAAATACAAAGAAATATTACCAATAGATTTTCGTAGCAAAAAAAATCATCCACTTCCTAAGTGTTCCTCTGACAAATTTTGAGGAAAATGCACAACAAATTTTAAAATTAAATTCTATAATAAAGCTCTTTAGCTTTGTATCGTTTAACACTAAATGTCAAACATTTTTAACAATTATTTTGCATGCCATCCATATTTACTCTTGGGACACGTAAAGTAAATAATATGTAATTGTCTGTTCTTGTTGAAAAAAATTTAATTTAAAGTAACAGTCTAGCGCTAACAGTAATACTCAATTTTCTAATGTGTACAAGATGATCAAAATAAATATAGCAAAAAATAAATACTCACAACACGCTGAAAAAATGTATCATTTGTTATAACAATTAAATTTTACTGTTAAGTAAAATCATTTCAGATAAAAAAATTTAAATTTGTTTCTAAGTATTTTAGGCAATTGATAAAGATATTTATTGAAAATGATTACACTATGAAACAAAATTTTTGTAGAAGGCATAACATTTTCTGGTGTAGTATGGGGTCCTAAACACGAAAAAAATAGTTAAAAAGAAATTCATTGGAATTTTTTTTTTAAAGGGTTTTTAAAAGCTTTTATATTTGGACCATATTTAGAAGTATATGCTCGACAATGCCGGGTTACACATTCAATTAAAGGAAATTATGAGGACTACAATTGTTGGTAATTGTCAGGCTAAGGACAAAGATGGACTATGTTTGTCCACTCCTTCGAGTACCAACTCCACGAAGGGTCAACATTTAGTGAAATATATTGATTATCCCATAACTTATATACTACTACCTAGAATCTTACATAGTATTAGTTTATTAATAGCTATATAGAAGAATGGGCGAAGTTGCCGCGTACAGTGTAATGTTTTTGTAGTACCCATAGTACAGGGTGGCTGATATGTAATGCAACAAAGTAAAGCGCTATATTTATTTATTTTTTAAATTTTATTGTTCAAAAGCAAAAATGTCGGAAATAACATACAATTTTAGAAACAGTTTAGATTTGTTCAAAGTTTTACATTTTCAGCTGACCTCTTTGGCAAGTAAACCCGATCATTTTGTTTGTTCACAAACTGGAATGGCTTCTCATCGGAGAAAACCAAATTCGGTAACTGGCCACTTTCGTGCAAGTGAAGAAACTCCTTGGCTCTTTCCAGTCTAACTTTTTTTTTGTGCATCGGTGAGCTCTTGCACTTTTTGGAACTTCAATGGCTTTAGTCCAAACTCATTTTTTAATATGTGTTGTATCCGTTCTCGCGATATGTTCAGCTCACGAACAATTTTTCTACCACTGCTGCGTGGATTTCGATCAAATCTGGCCTTCACTTTTCGGATCATTTCTGGTGTTGTTACCGTTTTTTTTCGTCCACTTTTTGGACGCGATGCAACACTGCCAGTATCACGGTAACGAGCAATGGTACGAGAAACAAAAGATTTATTCACATTTCACATGCTGGAGGGCTCTAACGATAGCCACTTGTGTTTTTCACCCATATATAAAGCGATCACACTATCACGCTTGAATTCCATCACGAATAACTTTTTTCTGAATGCAATAGATCAAAATGCTTTTGTAAGCTTGTAAACAATAAAATGAACTGTCACTGAAATAAATCTGTCAGCTATCAGACTAGCGGTTTAGAAATGATAGCAATCTGAAGTTGGTTGCAATACATATCAGCCACCCTGTATATTTAAAAATGGGCGTTATTGTCACACCCCTTTTGTTACCTCCCAAAGAAAATTGCCAAAATAAAAAATATGAAAAATAATTTTTTTGAATTTCTCTATTTTTTTACAATTTGGGTCATAATTCATACATTTATCCGAAGACTTTTTTCAAATCGGCTCTGTTTTCTTGAATTAACACTGCCAAATTTGAGGGAAATTGGTTCAGATGTAGATATAGCCCCATATATATGTTACCCCCGATTTGACATGTAAGCGCTTTAGAAACTGTAGTTTATATCCGATCAGTGCGAAATTCGGCAGAAAGAGGTTTCTTATTACATGAAGGAATACTGCAAAATCGGAGAATATCGGTTCAGATTTAGATATAGTCCCCCTATATCGATACCTCCATTCTAAACTATGCTAAGTGCAAAAACGTAGTTTTTCAGGGGAAGCGATCAAAGTTTGATTAATTTTTTAAATTTCTGTGGAATTTCTTTTGTAATGGAAATCGAATGACCTGTACTGTTTTGTGAATAACTTTTGATCGGGTCAACGGATAAACACCAAATATTGACTGAATATAATTTGGAATATTTAGAAGTTAAAACTGCAATCTCTCTAAAAACATGCTAAGTTGACTTAGCATGTTTAAGAACGAAGGTATCGATATATGTTACCCCCGATTTGACATGTAAGCGCTGTAGTCTGTATTTTATAAACGATCAGTACGAAATTCGACAGAAAGAGTACTTTTTACATCAATGAGTATTAAGGGAAAATCAGTTCAGATATATATAACCTCCATAAATATGTTCCTCCTGATTTGATATCAAAGCGCTATAGAAGTTGTACTTTACTTTACAAAATTTTCCAGAAAGATATTTCTCAATTTAGGAACGAATGTTGCTTAATTAAGCGATTATCGGTTCAGAATCAGATATAGCCACATATATATGTTCCTACCCATTTACCAATTATTCCGAATTATTATCGCAATGACCCTTATCATATTGTTAGGGAGGTGTAGGGTATTATATAGTCGGCCCCGCCCGACTTTCTGCCTTTCCTTACTGGTTTATAATTATTCACAATAAAATACGATGATAAACAACATTTTATTTTTCGGCCCTGGTTAACAAATCCGCGGAAATGCCCATATGGCTGTAAGAACCTTTAAATACAAAGAAATATTACCAATAGATTTTCGTAGCAAAAAAAATCATCCACTTCCTAAGTGTTCCTCTGACAAATTTTGAGGAAAATGCACAACAAATTTTAAAATTAAATTCTATAATAAAGCTCTTTAGCTTTGTATCGTTTAACACTAAATGTCAAACATTTTTAACAATTATTTTGCATGCCATCCATATTTGCTCTTGGGACACGTGAAGTAAATAATATGTAATTGTCTGTTCTTGTTGAAAAAAATTTAATTTAAAGTAACAGTCTAGCGCTAACGGTAATCTCAATTTTCTAATGTGTACAAGATGATCAAAATAAATATAGCAAAAAATAAATACTCACAACACGCTGAAAAAATGTATCATTTGTTATAACAATTAAATTTTACTGTTAAGTAAAATCATTTCAGATAAAAAAATTTAAATTTGTTTCTAAGTATTTTAGGCAATTGATAAAGATATTTATTGAAAATGATTACACTATGCAACAACATTTTTGTAGAAGGCATAACATTTTCTGGTGTAGTATGGGGTCCTAAACACGAAAAAAATAGTTAAAAAGAAATTCATTGGAATTTTTTTTTAAAGGGTTTTTAAAAGCTTTTATATTTGGACCATATTTAGAAGTATATGCTCGACAATGCCGGGTTACACATTCAATTAAAGGAAATTATGAGGACTACAATTGTTGGTAATTGTCAGGCTAAGGACAAAGATGGACTATGTTTGTCCACTCCTTCGAGTACCAACTCCACGAAGGGTCAACATTTAGTGAAATATATTGATTATCCCATAACTTATATACTACTACCTAGAATCTTACATAGTATTAGTTTATTAATAGCTATATAGAAGAATGGGCGAAGTTGCCGCGTACAGTGTAATGTTTTTGTAGTACCCATAGTACAGGGTGGCTGATATGTAATGCAACAAAGTAAAGCGCTATATTTATTTATTTTTTAAATTTTATTGTTCAAAAGCAAAAATGTCGGAAATAACATACAATTTTAGAAACGGTTTAGATTTGTTCAAAGTTGTACATTTTCAGCTGACCTCTTTGGCAAGTAAACCCGATCATTTTGTTTGTTCACAAACTGGAATGGCTTCTCATCGGAGAAAACCAAATTCGGTAACTGGCCACTTTCGTGCAAGCGAAGAAACTCCTTGGCTCTTTCCAGTCTAACTTTTTTTTGTGCATCGGTGAGCTCTTGCACTTTTTGGAACTTCAATGGCTTTAGTCCAAGCTCATTTTTTAATATGTGTTGTATCCGTTCTCGCGATATGTTCAGCTCACGAACAATTTTTCTACCACTGCTGCGTGGATTTCGATCAAATCTGGCCTTCACTTTTCGGATCATTTCTGGTGTTGTTACCGTTTTTTTTCGTCCACTTTTTGGACGCGATGCAACACTGCCAGTATCACGGTAACGAGCAATGGTACGAGAAACAAAAGATTTATTCACATTTCACATGCTGGAGGGCTCTAACGATAGCCACTTGTGTTTTTCACCCATATATAAAGCGATCACACTATCACGCTTGAATTCCATCACGAATAACTTTTTTCTGAATGCAATAGATCAAAATGCTTTTGTAAGCTTGTAAACAATAAAATGAACTGTCACTGAAATAAATCTGTCAGCTATCAGACTAGCGGTTTAGAAATGATAGCAATCTGAAGTTGGTTGCAATACATATCAGCCACCCTGTATATTTAAAAATGGGCGTTATTGTCACACCCCTTTTGTTACCTCCCAAAGAAAATTGCCAAAATAAAAAATATGAAAAATAATTTTTTTGAATTTCTCTATTTTTTTACAATTTGGGTCATAATTCATACATTTATCCGAAGACTTTTTTCAAATCGGCTCTGTTTTCTTCGTTAGAATGCTAGCTTTCAGAAATGGAAGAAACAAATTTTTTGCTATTTATATGGTTTTTCTAGATGAAATTTATGTTTTCAACATTTTTAGCCCTCATAATTTCCCTTAAAAAAATATTTTATTAGACCCAAATTTATTATTAAAAAAATATTGTTTTGGTTTCATAAAATAGTTCTACTCAGCAACAATTTTTTTTTGTAACATAGTGTTATCTACATGTCGTCGGCTTAATGCTATTTTGGTCCATACGCCATTTTTGTATTTTTTGAGTTAGGTGTTGATAATATGGGTTTCAGGCATGCTCATTCAGAATCTGCAATAATTTGTTTCCTATCTCGTCTAGTTTTCGAGATATTGGTAGGGTAAACTTATTTAAGTCAAATTTATGGGAAATAATTTTTATTTTTTTGTTCTATATCTCAATTTTTCTATAATCCTATCTTTTTGACTTATTATTTTACCTTCGTTTGATCGCAAAATGTAAATTTCTCTGCCTATAAACCGACACTCATGATGGTCCATGTAAAACAAATTCGAAAAGGTTTTTCCAAAAAATTGGACACGGACAAGAATGCCATGTACTAAAATTGTTAAAACTTGCTTATTTTTGAACGCAATGGCATAGAAATGCATGAAAACGTTTTTACTCAAAGTTTGAAATGCGTTTTTTTCGATCATAGAAAATGGCGTATGGAACAAAATAGCATTGAGCCGACGATATGTAAATTCGTCTTTATTCTTTTTTTTGTTTCCAGACATCTCTTTTGTTATTGTGACCTTTGTCTCATAAGAGATTTAGTTGAAGTAAATATTTTTTCAGTAGCACAAACTGTAATGTAATATGTAATGTCATGACAATTGGATTACATTTTCGAAATCATGGAATATAGGTTGCATACGTAATACTCTTTCCATATTTTTAGTACGAATACGCACCATTGGTTGCCTTTTACAAATCGTCATGAGAAACGAGAAAGGGCCTATCATCAAATTTGAAAATTGTAGAGGGGAAGCAAAAAACTAAATAAAATGAAAAAAGTTGTCGTTTGAAAAACCTTTTTACAAAAATTTCGTGAAATAGGAATTTTTAACTACGAAAAAATAAATAATTTGTTGTTAGGCCCTTTTGAATTTCTTTAATAAATTAGCCATTTTTGAAAGTAGGTCGCTAAAAATTAGTCAGGATGTGTATTTTGATTCAGTGTACCCAATTCCATCAAAAACTGAATTTCCATTTTTATACCCTCCACCATAGGATGGGGGGTATATTCATTTTGTCACTCCGTTTGTAACACCTCTAAATATTGATCTGAGACCCCATAAAGTATATATATTCTTAATCGTCGTAAAATTCTAAGAAGATTTAGCCATGTCCGTCTGTCCGTCCGTCCGTCTGTTGTAATCACGCTACAATCTATAATACTTGAGCTAGGTGGCTGAAATTTTGTATAGATACTTCTTATAGCTGCAGGTAACTTGGGATTGGGCGATATCGGTCCATATTTAGATATAGCTCCCATATATAGCATCTAACTTGTTGTTATTGCTACTGTTCTCATCTACTATATTTTTTTGTGTTTTCGGTGTTATTTTCTTTAGATTTGAGTTATTTTGTGAGGTCACATGCTATTCATGGTGGAGGGTATATAAGATTCGGCATGGCCGAACTTAACGCTTTTACTTGTTCTTATTGTTTTTTTTTTCGTTTCTGATGGCGGAATGTTACTCAGGACACATTGAGAGCAATCAAATTCTGACAGCTGATTGCGATAAAAGTTGACACGACTGTAGAAGAGGTATTGGACAATTTAAGTTTAAAACTTTGTCCCCCTATGGTATATAGGAGCAGAGCTACAGGGCTTAAAATTTGACCACCTCGGGTGTACAAAATATTTACGCACCTTTAATGATTGTTTTGTCTTCTGTTTCGTATAATCTTTTTTTCTGCATTCCACTAACCCAGGCATAAACAAGTCTTTTTATAACTAAGAGCTATCTCTATAGTTCTCGAGATATCTACTACTGAAAATGGATTTTTTTTTATTTTTTTCCCGACCCCTTCCTAGTATTTTATGAATAACGGAGCAGAAATGTACCGATAACTTCCACATCAAACTTTCCGAATTGGCAACTAAATTTGCTATATTATAAAATTCCTCGATCAGATAGGCCTAAAAAGACAAAACTTACGGCCATTTGAATTTATATTTTAAAAAAAATAATTTTTTTGCAAACAAAGTATATTTTTGCGAATTGGAGTTATGGAAAAATTTATTAAAAAAACTTCCCAGACAAAAATCTCGAGGAAAGACAGAATAATAAATATTCGCTGGTATTGTTGTCAAGCTTCCCCAACTTAAGGGAATTTGAAGCCCGGCTTATAAAGGGTCCGCCATCTAACGTTTTTTTCAACTAGTGCTTATTTCGTGAATGGTAACACTTAGCTCATGTATGATTTGACAGATAATTAGGTTTAGGTTTAGGTTAGGGTGGCAGCCGTATTTTTTATACAGGCTCACATAGACCAGTTTTGGTCCCTAGTGTTACCACGGGCTGAAATGCCCCTCATCGAAACCAACCTGTTTGATATAAAAATTTGTCGATAGTACGAATATCGGTACTGGAAAGATCTGCTAGGCTGCCTAGAAAAGCCGACCCCAGTATGTCCAGTCGTCGTTTACTCAGAGCGGGGCAGTCGCATAGCAAGTGCTCAATACTCTCCACTTCTTCCTCATCTCCACAGCTTTTGCAGAAGTCATTAGAGTCAATACCCAATCTTTTGGCGTGTTCGCCGATCAAGCAGTGTCCCGTCAGAACTGATACTAACGTAGACAATCTTTGCCTCTCTAGTGCGAGGAGATATTTTGATCTTCTCAGGTCATACCTTGGCCAGATTTGTCTAGCCGATTTCTGTCCATCTTTCGTTGGACTGCGTGATTGTCTCTTGCCTAAGCCAAAGCTTTCACCTGGATAGCGACGCACCAATATATGCAAATTCTTTGAGAATTTGTAAAGTCGTCCCTTTCCTAGCAAGTTCATCGGCTTTGCAGTTCCCCGGGATATACCTATGCCCTGGCACCCATATGAGGTGTATATTAAACTGCTCAGCCATCTCGTTAAGAGATCTGCGGCAGTCGAGGGCTGTTTGTGAATTTAGGGATGTTGCCTCCAGAGAATTGATGACTGCCTGGCTGTCCGAGTAAATTACAACCAGTGTTGGTTACTATGTTGCGACTCACCCACTTGGCTACTTCCCATATTGCCATTATTTCGGCTTGATAGACACTGCAGGTATCTGGTAGTCTGTGAGATATATACAATCTAAGCTCTGCACAGTGTACTCCGAAGCCAACCTTTTCATCAAGCTTCGAACCATCCGTGTAAAAGTGGAGATGGTTTCTATTACCTGGTATTCTTCCAACCCATTCATCTCTGGCGGGAATCATAGTGATGTAATTTCTCTCGAAGGTGTACACCGTTGGTATATTGTCCACTCGGTCGGTTACCATAGCACCACACTTTGATATCCTCATGTGACCGTAGTTTTTGTACCTCCACATCTTATTGCCGCTTTGGTTGCAACTTCTCTCGCCACAATATTAATCGGCAGTATATGGAGTAGCGCTTGTAGAGACTTGTAGACTGGTCGCTGTAGTCCTTAAGGCTCCGCTTATGCTCAGGCTCTGTTCTCTGAACCTTTGTTAGTGGGTTGGTGATGGTTAGTTTGTCAGTTGCCATCCACCATACCACAATGTCGTATAACAGTATTGGACGAACTACTGCTATATACATATAGACGATTTTAGGAGAGAGGCCCCACCGCGACCCTACAGCCTTTTTTCAGGAATATAAGGTGACGTTGGCCTTCCTTACACGTTCCAATACGTTAAGGCTAAATAACAGTTTTCTATCTAGAATTATTCCTAACAATTTTGCACTTTCAGAAAAGACTAGATCTGTTCCATTTAGCCAATTTGTTCAAAGCCACCTGTAGAATGTCTCGGAGGACGTTTTCGAATTTGCCACTCACTGCGATTGCAACGTCGTCCGCATATGCCACGACCTTGCAGCCACAACGTTCTAGATCTAACAGGATTTCATTCACCGCTAGGCTCCAAATTAGTGGAGACAGTACTCCTCCTTGTGGGGTCCCTCTGTTTACAAACCATGTTAGAGTTGTGGACCCAAGACATGCTGTTATGCGTCTTCTGTTGAGCAGACTTTGAATTGGTCTAATCAAACTAGAGTTAACTTTTAGATGTGACAGTGCCGCAATTACCGCATCTGAGTGAATGTTGTTAAAAGCCCCTTCTATGTCAAGAAATGCCACCATGGTGAATTCCTTGAAATGCAGGGACGATTCGATAGTGCTCACATGTTCGTGCAGGGCTGATTCTGTAGACTTCCCCTTATTGTAAGCATGTAGGTTCACCGACAGGAGTTTTGTATCCAGGTTTTCCCTAATGAAATAATCTAAAAGTCTTTCCAGACCTTTCAATAGGAAGGAGGATAGGCTAATTGGTCTGAAATCTTTTGGCCTAGTGTGTGATATCTTCCCCGCTTTAGGTATGAATACCACTTTGGAATCCCTCCATCGATTCGGGATGTATGAAAGCCTGATACAGCCTACATAAATTTTCTCCAGCCAGGGGATAATGTACTTCAACATTTTCTGCATTTCTGCTGGAGTGATGCCGTCTGGTCCAGGTCACTTGAAGGGCTCAAAACTAATAATAGCCCAGCTTATTCTGGATCTCTCAGTCAACAAGCTAGCGAGCTCGCAGTCCACTCGCACTATTGATGGTCCTGCTGATCCTCTGGTTCTGTTAGAGAGTTCCCCGGGAAATGTATGTCGAGCAGTACATTGAGCGACTGCTCGCTGTTGTTGGTCCAATTATTTGCCGTTGGCTCAGAAGTCCACCATTGGGGTTTAGTTTTACCCTTGTACCTTGTTTTTGGACAGGCTTCTTCAAGGGAACTATTGAATGATGTGGTGATATGCTCGACCAGATTATCCAGACCGGCTTTGTCATTCGGTTCGTACAGAAGTTTGGAGTTGAGGACTTTCTTGAAATTCTTTTCATACAGGTGCCACTTTGTCTTTCTCACATTTCTGTGGACGCAGCTTCAGGCGTTTTTTCAGCGAGTTTGAACTCAATATAACGGTGATCTGAGAATGAGTGGTCGTCCAGTACATTCCACCCAATAAGTTTGTTTGACAGCCGGTCAGTAGCAAACGTTACGTCTAGTACTTCTTGTCTGTCTTTAATTGTAAAGGTCGGTTTATTACCTATGTTACAAATACTTAGGTTGGTAGTTAGAATAAAGTCAAGAAGCGAATCACCCCTATTGTTTATATCCGTACTACCCCAGTTAGTATGATGAGCGTTCATGTCTGCGCCAACAATCAGCTCGACCACGTCAGCCGTTGCTTCTTCTACTACTTCCCTGAATAGAGCAGTCTGTACTACAGCTTCATAAGGCAAGTAACTGGAGACCACCCAATATATGCGATTACCGATCTCCAGACTAGCAGATGTTTGGTCTTTACCACTTAAATTAGCCAGGAGAAATATACTTATATCTTTCATGGCCACAATGCAGGTTATTGGAGTGCCTTAACAGTTGGCCACAAGCAGTTTAAAGTTGGGTGTCCTGGTACCGCACACCCTTCCTCCCAGTACGTAGGGCTCCTGTATCAGGACGATGTCTACTGCACCTGTGGACAGGCGCAGCAATAGAGCCGCTGAGGCTGCTTTAGCGTGATGGAGGTTAATCTGTAAAATTCTTACCATCATTGGTAATTGACAGATTAACATCCACCCCGACAAGGGTGTTATCGAACTCTTCGTCCGTATCATCGAGAAGCGTGTCCCCGCCAGATGCGTCAAAGAGTCCGGAGACTCCTCTCAGCCCCTCTGTGTCAGAAGTAGAGCTTTCGTCCTCAGAGTAGGACGTTACAGATCTTCTGTTAGAGTTGAAGTCACCAGAAATAATGGGCGTGGATACCTCCGCACTTCAAGAAAGCTGTGTATCAACCACGGTGGACGACTCACCTTCCGCAGTGGGAACTATATCCCGCTTGTATACCTTCAAGACTCGAAGCCATACTGTAGGGTTGCACTTGCACGTTGTATATGGGAGGTGGATTCAGCGTTAAGGATTAAATTGACCTGCCGCTTTTTACCATCCGCCTCACCCACCTTGCTGATTCTCCAATTATGGGCGGGCAGACCAGTATTGGAATCTTTTATTATTTCTAATATGTCCGCCGGGTTGGAGGGCTCTTCTGTAACCCAGGTGGTGGTTCTAGGGTGACTAGGAATGTTGTTTTTTTCGACAACATCCTACTGGCACCCGGCCACACCTCACCCCCTCGACTCAGAGGTGACAATAGGGCCTCTTGCCTTTTTCGAAGGCAGGGGTTCATCAGGTGATCTGATTCTTTTGACTTTATTAGCCGTTAACACGGCTGAATTTGTGGCTCTTTCAGCCGACTGATTGGCCTTAGAAGCATCTATGACGCCTTTAGCCCAGGTAAGTGACTCTTTTTGTTTTTCGGTAAGAGCCGAAACCTCAACAGTCTCCAACTTCGTCAAAACTCTGGGCGCTATCCGGTGCTCATTGTGCTTCCGTTTTGACGGTCGGACATGACGTTTTCCCCTCACCGTACCGCCTGTTGTGAGTACTGGGGGGAAATTTTCACCATGTTTGGTGTGGTCGGCTTTGGTCAAGACCAACGGACGGACAGTAGGACGATTGGGGAACCCCGCTCCATCGGAACGCGAATGCATCCCCGTCAACGTTTTTTTTGTCTGTATTAGCCCGTAATTTGTACTACGATGTAGGCCTTCCAGACTTTGTACAGATTTTTTTGCGATTGCGTAATAGGTACTGAGTAATAGATTTTAACTATCCGCTCTGTGCTAAACACGTCCGTTCACTACGACTGATCAGCAACGAATATTAGTTTTATCCTTCCGCTGAACGAATATGGTTGTGTATAAGCTTGAACAACGCTGAGTGCGATCAACTTACAGAAGATGCCGATTTTGCCAAAAAAAAAATTATCTTTTCAGATGAAGCTCATTTTGATCTTGGGTATGTAAACAAGCAAAATTGACGCATTTGTGGCACAGAAAACCCGCACGCATGCTTTGAAAAGCCGATACACCCAAAATGTGTCACTGTTTGGTGCGGATTTTGGTCCAGAGGCATAATTGGGCCATTTTTCTACGAAAATGAGCAAGGAGTGGCCGTTACAGTCAATGGCGATCGTTATCGGGCCAAGTTGAATTTTTGTTCACAAAAATTGAAGAGGAGGATATTGGCAACATTTGGTTTCAACAGGACGGCGCTACGTGCCATACAGCCGAAGCTACACTCGATGCTTTGCGCGATGTTTTCAAAAAAAAAAGTTATTTGGCGGACCCTTTATTATAGTAGATATATGGGAAAACACAAAAAATTAAATTTTTGGGGATTTTAGAAATTCTTTTTGCAGTTTAACTTAACACATTACTACATACAAAATGGTAAAGGTTTTAAAGTTCTAACTTTGCGATTGAAGAAAATGTGGCCAAGTTCGGAAATTTGTGTAAAAAATATGTGTAATTTTAAGTAGCGTGGCAATACTATTAACACAAATTTGTTTGCCATTCTTTTCTCGCAAATATTCTCCAAAAAAGATCCCTTTAAGATGAATATAAATATGTTTTACTTTCTTTTTTAACTTCCTCTATATCTCCAAATTACTACACTCAGAAAAATTTAAATAATTGATGTGAGTAAAATCTATACTTTTTATTTCAAGATTTTACTCATTATACAACACTGTGGTCCAGGGTATTATGAGTTTGTGCATTTGTTTGTAACACCTAAAAGGAGCAGAGATAGACACATCGTTGACTATACAGATCGACTTAGCATCACTTCCTGAATCGATTTAACCTTGTCCGTCTGTGCGGGTCGTATTTTTGGTCCGATTGTGTTGAAATTTAACACATTTTTGGTCCAAGGACGATTCTTATTGAAATAGGTCAAAATCGGTTCAGATTTACATATAGCTCCCATATATATGTACCTCCAATTTGGCATATATGCACTGTATAACCAAAATTTTTTAACTGAACTGAATAAAAATGTACACAAAGATGTTTCTTGACACACTTACAGATTAAACAAAATTTGAGGAAAATCGGTTCAGATTTAGATTTTGCCCCCATATATGTGTTACCCCGATTTAAAATGTAGGCGCTGTAGAAACTGTATTTTATATATGATCTGTACGAATCAAGGCAGAAAGAGGTTTCTTATTACATCAAGGGACACTGACAAATTTGGAAAAAATCTGTTCAGATTTAGATATAGGCCCTGACGATTTTACAATCAAATGTCTAGAGTCCATGGCAACTTTCGCAGTTTTTAATTTTGCTGAAGAGTCTAAAATTGCTGGGGGGACACCAAACTGATAATGATGTCAATCCAAATCGAAATTAAGATCACTCAAAACAACCGCTTATTATGCTCTCCTTTTTATACCCTACACCACACTGTGGTCCAGGGCATAATGAGTTTGTGCATAATTTGTAACACACAAAAGGAGTAGAGATAGACCCATCATTTATTATACCGATCGACTTGGAATCACTTCCTGAGTCGAATTAACTGAAATTAGGCAAAGAGGGTTTTCTTATTACATGAATGAACACCGCCGAATTCGGGGAAAATCGGTGCAGATTTAGATATAGCTCCCATATATATGTTCCCCTGATTTGGTATCAAAGCGCTACAGAAGTTGTACTTTACTTTTGGTCATTGTAACATTTGGCAGAAATCATATTTTTAATTTTGGAACTAAGTACTTTGTTAACTGAAACGAAACAAATATTTCAAATTATTATCGCAATGCACATTTTCGCATTGTTAGGGAGGTGTAGGGTATTATATAGTCGGCCCCGCCCGACTTTATGTCTTTCCTTACTGGTTTTATTAGTACTCTCTTAACTAACCTTCATGCCACTAACCTAACCACTTGTTGATTATTTTCGTCCTTATTACATTTTACTTGACAGGACAAACACAATGGTCCAAAATTTGTCTCCAGGTGAAGTAGCGAGAAAATGTTCACTATGTTCCGTATACACTAACCTAATCTAATATTAAATACAAACATATTGCATTAAACTGTCGACTAACAGACATTTTAATTGTCACGTTACCATAAATTTACTCCTTGAGACACACAAGAGAATAATAAATGGTTTTTAATTCAAGTTGAATGAATTGGAAGTAAAACTAATAATTTGTTGCAAATGGATTTACACAATGATTTATTGCGTACAAAATTATCTGATTAAAAGATTACAGATTCATTTGATGCCTTGTTAAAAATTCATTCATATTAAAGCTGCAACATCTTCGGACAAAGAATACTTCAGGTTTGTTGTTATGAATTTTAGGCAATTGATTAGGCTTTTTATTGAAGTGGTCGGTATGTCTATGATATTATTGTGTATTCTCAAATGCTTCTTGTTATTGTGATTTCTACCGTACAAAATATTTAGTTCAACTTATTATTTCTTACTCAATGGAAACCAATTTAATGTACGAGGACAGTTTGATAAATCCTTGAATTTTGCTATTTCCAGCGTAGTTACTTTAAATTCAAAACTGCCGTTAACTTTTAGCTATTACTAGAAGTTTTTGCTTTTAAATCAAGCTCGAGATCTGATTGGAAAACAATAAACAGCAAGCGATAGCATTTTGGAAATTAGAATAATTGATTTCGTTTCAGTTAGGAAAGAACTAATCTCCACCGCCTCGGCATATTCCAAGGAGAAGTAAAAGGTATTGATCATAATAAACTAGATTAAATTAAACCAATTGGGCATTTATATATTTACTTTCCATGGAATTTGGTTTGAAATCCTATTGATATTATAAAATCGTTTGTTTGTACCAGAATCACGCATAAACGGCTGAACCGATTTTCTTTAAATCTTTTGGACAAATAGACCAATGCCTGGGAAGTGTCATAAGCTACTTTGGTTTTCGATTTTAAGCCAAGTGATTTTCGAATACCTGAGCTCTGCGGCTCCTGTTAGAGCTAGAAAGCTAACATTTTGATAAAAGTATTGAATGTACCACTGGCTACTCACGTAGTCATTTTTTCCAGAGGTAAGTTCTAGCGCTATCAAAAACATTAGTATTGTTTTTGTTCCTTCAAAAATGTAATACGACAAATATATGCGGAAAAAAATAATCTTCAGTACTCTAACTGTGGTCAGTGTACCACTGACCAGAACAATTTTCGTTATTTCATTGATTTTAAATGTTGCTATGAATATAAAGATGTATATGTACATTAGGGCGGGTTGATTTGTATGGATAAAAAAAAATTAGAAATCGTATAGCAAAAACGTAATCTACATTAAATTCTAAGAAAATTCTCCGAAGAAACCATGGGTCTAAAATCAAAACCTAAACCGCGCCTCTCGACTTGAAAATTCTTGTCCTCTTCTTTCGATTAAATTATTTTCTTTTTATACCCTACACCACACTGTGGTACAGGGTATTATAACTTTGTGCATTTGTTTGTAACACACAAAAGGAGAAGAAATAGACCCATCGTTTATTATACCGATCGACTTAGAATCACTTTCTGAGTTGATTTAGCTATGTCCGTCTGTCCGTCTGTTTGTCCGTCTGTCTGTCCGTCTGTCTGTCCGTCTGTCTGTCCGTCTGTCTGTCCGTCTGTCTGTCCGTCTGTCTGTGCATGTATTCTTGTAATCAAAGTACAGGTCGCAATTATGGTCCGATCTAGACGAAACTTTACACATATCTTTTTTTTGGCCCAAGGACGATCCCTATTGAATTTGGTTAAAATCGGTTCAGATTTAGATATAGCCCCCATATATATGTTAGCCCCGATTTGACATGTAAGCGCTGTAAAAACTACATTTTATATCCGATCAGTATGAAATTCGGCAGAAAGAGGTTTCTTATTATATGGATGAACACTATTAAATTTGGAAGAAATCGGTTCAGATTTAGATATAGCCCCCATATATACGTTACCCCCGATTTGACATGTAAGCGCTGTAAAAACTTTATTTGATATCCGATCAGTATGAAATTCGGCAGAAAGAGGTTTCTTATTATACGGATGAACACTATTAAATTTGGAAGAAATCGGTTCAGATTCGGTGCGAAATTCGGCAGAAAGAGGTTTCTTATTACATGAAGGAATACTGCCAAATTTGGAGAAAATCGGTTCAGATTTAGATATAGCTCCCATATGTATGTTACCCCCGATTTGACATCTAAGCGCTGTAGAGACTGTATTTTATATCCGATCAGTACGAAATTCGACAGAAGGAGGTCTTTTTACATGAGTAAGGATTCGGGGAAGATCGGTTCAGATTTATATTAAAGCTCCATATATATGTTCCTCCTGATTTGGTATGAAACCGGTATAGAAGTTGTATTTTACTTACGATCATTAAAATTTTCCAGAAAGATGTTTCTCACTTTAGGAACGAATATTGCTTAATTTAGCGATTATCGTTTCAGAATTAGATAATACGATTCTACCCATTTAACAATTATTCCAAATTATTATGGCAATGACCTTTATCGCATTGTTAGGGAGGTGTAGGGTATTATATAGTCGGCCCCGCCCGACTTTCTGCCTTTCCTTACTGGTTTTGAAATATATTGTGTTTTATTATACCCTCACTTTAGTGATACGAGGGTATATATCATTTGCTACGGGCCCTAAGTGTAACACATCGAAGGAGTGACATACAGGGTGGGCCTAAAGAAACCAAGGGGTGTAAAAGTTTAATAACTTTTTCGTTTATTATTTTTTTTTATTTTTTCTTCCATATTATATAATATACAAAAGGCAGAATTTTTTACACTAAGTATGAAAAATAAAGTCTCTTAAATGACCACCGTTTTCAGCTTCGCACTGATGGGCTCTTTTTAGAGCATTTTCCATAACACCTTTCAAAACTTGTGGCTGTAGCGTTCGAATTTCTGCAACAATGTTTGCCTTGAGTTCAAGGATTGTCTCTGGCTTGTTCACATACACTCGCTACTTCAAATAACCCCAAAGAAAATAGTCGGGTGCTGTCAAATCTGGCGATCGCGCTGGTCAAAAAATTTCCGAATTTCTGGAAATTATTCGCTCTCCAAAAATTTGATTTAAAAGTGCCATTGTGTCTCGAGCAGTATGTGCAGTGGCTCCGTCCTGCTGAAACCACATACCAGGTCTGTTTTCAAGAGCAGGACGTAAAAAATTTTCGATACCGCTCTCCATTTACGGTTACAGCACTTCCATCTTCATTCTCGAAGAAGTAGGGCCCAATGACATTTTCAGATGTGATCCCACACCATACTGTACACCTGATGGGGTGCAATTGGCGTTGATGAATGGCTCTTGGATTTTGAGAACCCCACAACCTACAGTTCTGCTTATTAACAAAGCCATTCAAATGAAAATGAGCTTCATCACTCATAATCAAATTTTTAATAAAGTTTCATTTCATTTCTGAAGCTGAAAACGGTGGTCATTTAAGAGACATTATTTTTCATACTTAGTGTTAAAAAATGTGCCTTTTGTATATTATATAATCTGAAAGAAAAAATAAAAAAAAAATAATAAACGAAAAAGTTATTAAACTTTTACACCCCTTGGTTTCTTTAGGCCCACCCTGTATGACCCTAAGTGTGTTTGGCGGATATCCGTTTTATGTCGAATGAGCAATATCCGTCCGCCTGTCTGTCTGTCTGCTAGCTGGTGCGCACGATAACTCTCGAAAGGAGTAACCGATTGCCTTCAAATTTGGTATGTGGTAATATTTTTTTCTATCTCCGGCTAAGTTCGAAGATGGGCCATATTGGTCCACTCCTTCTAGTACCTCCCCCACAAACTGTTAATATTAAGTGAATTATTGATTATTTAATAACATCTATACTACTTATTTGAATCCTCTGAAATTCTGCACATAATATTATTTTATTAGTCACTATCACCTCAAGAAAAATGGGCGAAGTTGCCACCCCCCTTTTGGTACTTCCCACACAAAATGGCCCAATCATACATTGAATATATCATAACTTTAATATACCAGTGCATATATAAACGCTTACAATTCGATACCGTGCAATATATTTGAAGTTTACTGTTTAGCGAAAAATAGGAGCATTTGTTAAACCCCCTCTTGTACTTCCCATATAAATTGACAGATTAATTCGTGTACAGTACTCACAAAGTGAGGGTTTACCCGACTGAAACTTTCTTATTTATTATATTATAGTTTATGCAATACAGGTTTTGTCTTGAGACCAATCAAAATATTCAATTATCATAAAGGCAGTTGAACCCCAATTTGCATCTCCTCTGATTTGCGTTCTATATAAAAAATAGTTAGAACACGTTTCACGTTTTTATTTGCATTATAAAATAAGAATTGTTTATCGAAACAAAAGATATAAAGCTATTTTATAAATACTGAAAACAATTTTTGAGTAAAATTTTTTTTGTATGCAAAATTTTTTTATGTTTTTTTTTTTGAAATGTATTTTCTGAATAATCGACCTTTATTCTGTATTTTAGTTGTTTTTAATTAATAAACAACGAGCTTGTTTATTAATTAAAAACAACTAAAATACAAAATTTTTTTATCTATGTTCCTTATAAAAATATAAAATATAAAATTGTACACAAACTTTTTTACTTGGGTGAATATTTTTTTAATGAAAAAAATTTGGAGTGTAGAGAAGATATAAAGTGCAAAAGAACTACCTTACTAAACAATTTTATTCAGAAAATTCTATTTCTTTTTGGAAAAATCTATTTTTTCTAATATTTATTTTTTTGGCAAAGGCGGGCATATACATTTTCAAGTCGAGAGGCGCGGATTAGGATTTTATTTTAGATACATGGTTTCTTCGGAGAATTTTCTTAGAATTTTATGTAGTTAACGTTTTTGCTATACGATTAAAAAGAAAATAAATCAACCCGCCCTAATGTACATACTGACCCCAAAGGAGATGTGAAAACAACTATTCGGTATCCTGCCTTAGGTCAAACCGGACATAAAACCGCGTCATAAAGTTTCTAAAACCTTTTCAAAATATATCGATCACCGCTTACTGAGGTAACATATCTAACGTTGTCAATTCGATCAATTCTCAGACTGTGGTCAGTCTGCATCGCATCTATCTTTGGCACTTGTTGTTTGCACCAAGGGTTTTCAAAATTTCTTCCACTCGGTCTTTCCACTGAAGTCTCGGTCTTTCCCGTGTGCGCCTTGATTCATATAGGTCTTCGAATATCTTTCGTGCTGGAGTATCTGAACTCATTCTTCCGATGTATCCCAGCCAGCGCAAACGCTGTAAATTGATGCGTCTCACTATGTCCACATCGAAATTCATCTCGCCTATGGTTCATTGGTCGTCTATATTTTCCGTCTACGCATATAGGTCCATAAATACTACGAATGAGTTTTCTCTCAAATACACCTAAAAGGTTCTCATCTGCTTTCGCAAGAACCCATGTTTCTGCACCGGAAAGGAGTACGGGCAGAACATGTGTGTTGAAAACGTGGTTTTTGTCTTTCGAAAGATGGCTTTGCTTTCAAATTGCTTACTTATCCCAAAGTAGCAACCGGTTTACATCAAGGCTGCTGACATTGCCTTTATTTACAGTAGATCTCAGGTAGGTAAAGTTGTCCACTACTTCCACTGTCCACTACTTCGCGGATCCGGTTTTGCTGTTGCAATTATTATTTTGGTTTGTCCTCGTTTATCGCCAAACCAACCTTGCCCGATTCTCTATCTCTTCAAATGCAACAGTTACCTCTCGTATGTTTCTTCCGATAATATGTTCATCATAGGCATAACGAGTAGCATATGGCTTTTGGTCTTCATTGGTCTGCCGTTGTATTAACTGCTGCTTGCTCCAATATTTTTTGCAATAAATATTAAAATCGTTGCACGATAAATTGTCGCCTTGCCTAAGACCTCTGGTGGTACTAAAGCTTCGGAAGAGTCATTTCCTATTCTTACTGGGGATTTTTTTTCACTTACCGTCATTCATGTTCTCGATCAGATCAGCGGTTTTGTAGGCGATAAAGAGGTGGTAGATATATAATTGCATTTCTATTGTTTTTTATCCAGTATTTGTCAAAGTGTGGACCCATAATTTAATCTTTAATTGGATTTAATCTTTCACACAGAATTGTAGAGAGTATTTTGTAGGGAATGGACAGGAGACTAGTACCTCTGTAATTGTAGCTTTCATTCAAGCTTTCATTCATCCAAATTGTGCAAATGAATTTGTGCATGCTCCTTATTAGCTCCTCACCCCTGTCTTAAAGAGTTCAGCCGGTATACCATCGGCTTCTGCAGCTTTGATGTTTGTAAGCTTTCCAATCGCTGTCATTATCTCATCCAGATTTGGTGGTGGGCACACCGCGCCATATTCTGTAACTGTATGGGTGTTTTTATCTTCAACTGCCTTGTCAGTTACCAGCAGTTTATAGAAATTGTTTATCCATATACTTAGCATACTAGGTGTGTCCGTGATCAGGTTTCCATTTTCGTCCCTGCATGAATTTAAGCCATTTGCGCTTTCATTCGTAAGCTGTTTGACCTTCTGGTGAAATTTCCGGACTTCATATCTACTTCCATGCAGTTCGATCTCCTTATATTGCCGCTTTTCTACTTCTTTCTTCTTCTTTCGAAATAGGCGCTTCTCCTCCCTTCTCTTCTCGGGGTATCGATCTACTACAGATCTCATAGCCATTGGATGGAGTGTAGCCTGGTGGGCTTCGTTCTTCGCTATCGTAGCGGCATTACACTTATCGTCGTACCATTTATTTCTCTCCCGAGGATTCTCTTAAGAAGTTGAGGATATGATTTCATTGCGCACCAATGTCATCTGAAGAAGGGGGTTTTCTCGGAGGAGACGGGTAAGTTTGGAAGAGTAAGCGGATGCTGTTTGGAAGGGTAAGCGGATGCGGTTTCACTCGTGTGAAGTTTCTCGATGACTGGCTTCCTCTGAGTATCGCCGCGTTCATCTTTTGCCTTACTTAGTCGTGTACGTACTTTAGCTGCAAAAGAAGTAGTGATCGGGGAATATACGGGGACTATAATGTAGTAAAGTCTTTCTAATCGTCCAACTAATCTCAGAATCCACCTGGCGATTGGTGTAGAGACAACTGTGTCGAACTGGCAACCCTTACCAGTCACATGGGTGGTGAAAATGGTGAATTTAAGTCTCGCTTAAAGCTTTGGCTGTGTGACTTGTACGCTTTCTTCGTAGGTATATAATTCCCATATGCAAATTTCTTTGTAGATTGGTATATATACAAGTGATGATCGCCACAACTACAAGCTCACACTGTGTGTCATGTATAAGACCCTCTGATGATATCCCCGCACAGGATTGAAATACGTATAAGGGTATGTGTTTACATGGCTTTCAGAGCGCACCACAAAAACCTCTCTTATGAAAGGAAGAGTTGATCGTAAAATCTGAACAATTCGAATGTAAAAACATTCAATAAATAAATCTAATTAAAAAAATTAAATCGATCATTTACAAAAAACTTCTAAAAACCTTTAAAATGTTTTATTGTCACATTATTTGAGCTTCAGCGAATGAAAAATTTGCTACTACAATGTTCAGCAAACAAAAAAAATTTATATATTTAATCTATTATACGCGAAGTTCTGAAATATAGCACTTTTTTCTTCGTAAATTTCTATGTTTTGTGGAATTTGTAAGTGTAGCAGCTTGTGTTCGAATTGAAATTTATATTGAAAATAAAAAATGTTGAACACAAATCAAATTACATGAAATTTATGAAACTAAATGCCGAACTGTCTGTGGTTAAATAGTGAATAAATGAATAATGGTAGGGCAATATTCCCAATAATTTTGCAATACTTACTAAGTACGAGTAAAAGAAGATTTTGTCGCAATTCTGTGTAAAAACTTATATACGTTGAAAAGAACGCGAGTGTTCCTAGATACAATGCTAAGACAGAAACTGATTATGACGGTATTAAAAATGTTTGTATATTTGCAATTTTACACATTATTCAGTCGTTCGTATAGTTTATTTTATAATACAAGTAATGATTATCGAATAAAATTCCGGGCTTCAATTCTTGTAAGTGCTTCCATTTACTTGTATAAATTGGAAGATGAACGTTTTGTATAGGTTGTGGTTCGAAAAAAAATAGCATTTCGCGATTTATTGCAATGGTTTTTACTTTATTTTAAAGTTATTTAAAAATACAGCTTTGGACCTTTTCTACGATGCCCACATCATATGCTTTTAAAGCAATTGCATTTCGCAATTTTTGCAATGTTTATGCGAATATTTTAAAGTTATTTGAACATATTGATTTCTCCGTTACCCACAGCATTTTCTTTTAACAAATTGCATTTCTCAATTTTTGCCATGTTTTTGCAAATATTTTAATGTTACTTGAACATATTGTTTTCTATCTTTCCTATGTTATCCACTTTACGATATTTTTTACGATAGTTTTTTACTTTATTTTAAAGTTATTTAAAAATATAGCTTTGGACCTTTTTTACGTTGCCCACATCATGTGCTTTTAAAGAAATCGCATTTCGCAATTTTTGCAATGTTTATACGAATATTTTAAAGTTATTTGAACATATTGATTTCTCTGTTACCCACAGCATTTTCTTTTAACAAATTGCATTTCTCAAATTTTGTTTTTGCAAATATTTTAATGTTACTTGAACATATTGTTTTCTATCTTTTCTATGTTATCCACTTTACGATATTTTAAAAAATTGCATTTCGCGATTTTTTGCAATTTTTTTTGCAAATTTTTTAATGTAATTTGAACATAGCTTTTTCCACCTTTTCTGCGATACACATATGAAGGTAAATAGTTTAGAAGTTTTATAGATATCATATATTTGTTTTTCTCATATGTGCCTTCAAAACGCATTCAACGTTATAACGTTTTGAATATAACTTATACTCTAGTTATTTTTCGATTTAAATATTTTAAAAAATAATTAATTTTCTCGTCAAATGGCGCATTTAGGTAATATTAGATATTTTAGGACTCTGCAGTCAAAAGCATAAAATTTTTGCTATAAAGACATCACAGCTTTCAACTATTCTGCAATATACTTTATGAAGTAAAGTCCACTCTTCATTGTAGACATTTTAAACTACGTTTAAGAAGGTTTATTATGTGCGAAATCATGGATGGAATTCTATATACGGGCATGTTTTAATTTTGTTTTGAATTTTTGTGGGGAAGTACCAAAGGAGGATCAAAATGGCTCATCTTCGATCTTATCCTGAGATAGAAGAACATTTTACCATATTTGAAGTCGATTGGTTCCTCCTTTCAAGAGTTATCGTGTGAACGAGCCACACAAACAGCTGGACAAACGGACATACATAGATTAAATGACCTAAAATGTCCTAAAACGTATTTCCGATTCTTGATGATTTTAGAATTTTTTTAGATTTTCACATATGGTACTCAACTCAATGGTTGGCATTATTAATGCATATACATATATTTATAGTGATTAACATTAAAAAATACTTAGGTAATGTTTTCATTAAGAATTGTATTAATTTAAATCATATATTAATTGTATTAATGTATTATTAAACTGACACGACGAGGCGAAATAAAAAATTCGTCTAATACTGCGTTAACATCTACTGGAATGTCTCGACGAAGAAGCGACAAGATGAATCTATGGTGGAGGGTATACAAATATGGTAAATGATGAGAACAGTAGGAATCACAATAAGTAAGATGCTATATATGGGGACTACATCGAAATGTGGACCGATATTGCCCATTTTCAAGTGGAGGGTATACAAATAGCGTTCGTTCGCTGTTGTCACAGGTAACACCGCCATCACTGTCAATCTTTGTGAACGTTTGGAAGTGCATATATACATATTACATATATCAAGAGCTTCCAGGGAATGTCTGACATGCTCCGCTTCAATTCTTCTTCTCCAAAGCTTCACTTCACTAATACACACTTCAAAATAACTATCAGGCAAAATTGATGAATATTTTTCAAATAATTTTTTACAATTTTCTTTATTTAGTATTGCCATTTTAATTGGAAAAAGACATTGGAAATTTGACAAAATTCCACGGTGTTTCAAAAAGCGATCTTCGAGACGAGTGATGAATAAATCTAGATTATATTCACAAAATATTTTAATAGACGAAAAAATCGCTCCAAAATGGTGAGTACAATTTTCGCGCATGTTCATCAATTCCTTATTCGTATTTTCTGCCAGATGTCCGGATTCAGCTAAATCTTGATTTTCACTTTGAAGAACGCGACTTAATAATAATGCCAAGCAGTGAACTGAATGAACTACGTGGACCGAAACTTGAAAATCCAACGCTTTAATAGCCATCAAGAACTGAAATGCAGATGTTTGTAGTTTTCTGATCAGACCAGGTGGTGTAGATGCATTCCAAAGCCTCGATAACGGCTACTTGTAGGTGCAGATATATTTCAACAGACTAATGTTGTTCTACCCATCGAGTTGCGCAATACCGATTTAATTTTTGCTTTTTATCATCACAGAGATTGCTGTTGTTAGAAATTGCTTCTTGAATAGCTATTTGCCTAGGATATTGAAAAGAGTTGTATATGGTTTAGATAGTGCCGAGACAATTTCTTATTGGGACTACTTTGCATGCGTAACTTACAACCAAGTTGAAGCTGTGAGCTGCATAATGTGAATACCTTGCTAAACTGTACTTTTCTTGGATATATGCTTGCGCCCCATGAAATTCTCCGTTCATTGCTCTTGCGCCGTCATAGCACTGCCAAAATAAATACTTACAATCAATACCAGAAGTTTCGAGGAAATGTAGAATAACATCAGCCAAACCTTTTCCATCGACATTGGGACGAAACTCAAAAAATCTTCGCAAATTTTATATCGCCCATCGTTTTCGTTTCTCAACCCCTGAAATATCAGCTAATTCGTCCGCAATGATGGTGAAAGCTTTGGAATTATTGATTCTCTTAATAAGTCGTCGGTGTATAGGAGTGTGACAAATACCTATAATTTCATTTTGAACACGATTGCTTATATACATTGCGCTTCGTTGTCAAGAGACTATTCAAATTTGAATCCGTTATCGCACGATACCTTAGTAAGGCTCTAAAATTGCCATCATTTTGAATAGTTTCATTTGAATCGATTCTGCCTGTATCACAACTTATAGTGCTAAGTGCTCTTAGTGCTAAGCCTTGTCGACCACAAATGACTACTGTTTGAACTATTGCTTCCAAATGCTTTCTATTTTCGTTTACGACCTGCTTTTCCTGAATTTGTAATTGTTTATCGATGGACGCTGTGGCTTGCTTATCTACATTAGATCTCATTTCAGCTTTCAATACACTGTTTATATGGTATTCGAGTGATGAGTGGTGGCTATATACGTCCAGTGCTTTTTTCCAATTATTAAAGGGTCTTGATACCAAGTTTCCTAGTTTTTGGTTATGCACTTCTGTATTCCTAGGAGCAAATAATACACATGTTTTACAAATAATACACATGTTAAGCACCGACTTGATTCGCGGAGTACGCCAACCATTTATATTTATGTAACCAAGAAAGTTGAAATTTTAAACTTCTTTGCCCAGTCACTGGAAAACTATAATTATCTGAAGCTGACTTGTTCACGAATAAACCTATATCATATGGTGATACTTCGTTTGGGTTACTGGAAGCTGTAGAGTTTGATGTAGTTTTTTTTCCATATGGCCATCATTCGTTTCGACGTGCAAATTACATCTCTGTGGATCCTGAATCATCAAGAATATTCAGAAAAATTCATTGTAGATATAGTAATAATCATTGCGGACGTTTAAGTATTTCGTTATTCACATATACGCATATTATAAAAAATGGTTATATGTTTTTTACATTATGCTTAGTAGTTAAATATGTATATCATAATACTTACGTCATCCTCCTCAATTATTTGCCTTTTATTAAAATATTGTCGAATATCCATCCTGTTGTAGCACTTTTACGAATTGACACAATCACTTCTCCGCGATTTAAAATTGAATGTCACGCGTTCACCTCACTTATTAAAATTGAACTAAACGTTAGTATTGTGTATGTATATAATGTGTAAATGTACGATGCACTTGGGCATACACAATGAAATCTACAATATGGTGCCACCTATTCCTACTGTCTTTAACGCTGCTCTAATTGTATATTTACTACGAAACGGAAAATTCTTAATAATAATTGGCACGAATAATAAATTTTATTCAATGATTTAATAGTTGTGTGCTATTTTCAACTAAAATGTCTTGTTCATTAAACAACTGTTAAAAATGTTGTGATTATTTTTGTCTGAAAAATATATTTATATTTATTATTTTATATAATTTTTATAAAACACTTGTTAGCGAGAGAGCTGGAATTTTGTGTATATGTATCCGTTGGCGATCTACGTGATTGGTTCAAAAATGGGCGTGTTCGGACCATTAGCAGTGGCACCGCCCATATAAGCCAAATTTTGAAATTGAGATATTTTTCACAATTTGTTAGCGAGAGTGATGCAATTTAGTGTACATACATAAATCTGGTGGCAGTCGACATGACTGGTCCAAAAAAGGGCGGGATCGGACCAATGGGCATGGCCCCGCCCATATAAGCCAAAATTTTAAATTGAGATATCGTGCATAATTTGTTAGCTAAAGTGCTGTAATGTTGTACATATGTATCTGGTGGCAGTCTACGCGATTGGTCCAAAAATGGGCGGGTTCGGACCCATGGGCGTGGCACCACCCATATAAGCCAAATATTGAAATTGAGATATCTTGCACAATTTGTTAGCGAGAGTGCTGTAATTTTGTGCATATGTCTCTGGTGGTAGTCTACGTGATTGGTCCAAAAATGGGTGGGATCGGACCAATGGGCGTGGCTCCGTCTATATAAGCCTAATTTTGAAATTGAGATATAATGCACAATTTGTTAGCGAGAGTGCTATAATTTTGTGCATAGGTATCCGGTTGTAGTCTACGTGATTAGTCCAACAATGGGTGGAATCGGACGAATGGGCTTGGCCCCGCCCATAAAAGCCAAATTTTTAAATTGAGATATTTTGCACAATTTGTTAGAGAGAGTGCTGTAATTTTGTGCATATGTATCTGGTGTTAGTCTACGTGATTGGCCCAAAAATGGGCGCGATCGGACTAATGCGCGGGATCGGACCAATGGGCGTGGCACCGCCCATATAAGCCTAATTTTGAAATCGAGATATCTTGCACAATTTGTTAGCGAGAGTGCTGTAATTTTGTGCATATGTATGTGGTGGTAGTCTACGTGATTGGTCCAAAAATGGGTGGGATCGGACCAATGGGCGTGGCACCGCCAATATAAGCCTAGTTTTGAAATTGAGATATATTGCACAATTTGTTAGCCCCTATCGGACCAAAAGGCTTGGCCCAACCCATAAAAGCAAAATTTTGAAATTGAGATATCTTGCACAATTTGATAGAGAGAGTGCTGTAATTTTGTGCATATGTATCTGGTGTTAGTCTACGTGATTGGTCCAAAAATGGTCGCGATCGGACTAATGGGCGTGGTCCCTCCCCTATAAGTAAAATTTGAGCTATCTTGCACAATTTAGTAGTGATAGTACAGTAATTCTGTTTATATGTATCTGGTGGCAGTCTACGTGGTTAGTTCAAAAATGGGCGGGATCAGACTAATGGGCGTCGCCCCGCCCTCGTAAGCCCCAACCACGACTACCACAGAAGACTCAAAGAATACAATAAAATCGTTAGATCGGCGAAACGTAACTCCTGGAGGCTTTTCCGTGAACAGGTAGACAGCGTTAACAGCATGTCTAAAATGAAAAAGTTCCTCTCAAAAACTCATGTCCAAACCGAAACACTGGTGGATGAAACGGGTAAAAGGATGGAAACTATAGAGGATACCGTAAGGCTCTTGATGAAAACTCATTTTCCGACTGGTAATGCTGGACCAACAGAGGAACAGTTACAGAATGAAAATGTATTGCATCAAGTACCTATTACGGATATAACAGATGGTATGGTTAAAGAAACGATAAAAAGTTTTTCTCCCTTTAAGGCTGCAGGACCGGATGGAATATTTCCAGCACTTCTGCAGAATGAGGTGGATCTGGTATCAACTCATCTGGTTGGAGTGTTCACTGCATGCCTAACCCATTCGTATACCCCAAAAAACTGGCAGGAATCAAGGGTGGTCTTTATACCAAAGCCTGGCAAGGCGAGTTACACAACCCCAAAGGCTTATCGACCCATTAGCCTTACTTCTTTCCTGTTAAAAACAATGGAGCGAATAATTGATGACATGGTCAAAGGTAAAATAGCGGATGACAGGCTAAAATTCAAACAACACGCCTATGTCAAAGGAAGATCAGTGGAAACAGCTCTGCATGAGGTAGTGCACCACATAGAAGAGTCCTTCAGTAAAGAAATGTATACACTTGCTGTTTGCATAGACATTGAGGGCGCATTTAACAATGTACAGACCGATACACTTATCCAGTCCTTTGACGAGTTTCAGGTTGACCGGGCGCTGAAAAACTGGATCAACAATATGCTAAGGAATAGGTGGATTATTTGTGGGTCATATGACGTAAAAATTAGAGACAAGGTAAATCGTGGTATACCTCAGGGGGCATTTTATCGCCTCTTCTATGGGTTACGACGATACACAGTCTCCTAAAAGCCCTCACCAATGAAGGACTTAAACCAGTCTGTTATGCAGACGACGTTGTAATACTTCTAAGGGGCTTTCATCCAAATCTATTATGTAGAAGAGCTGAAGAGGCACTTAACATAGCATATAACTGGGCACAACCAAGGGGATTAAATGTTAACCCAGACAAAACAGAAATATGTCTATTTACAAGGAAAACGAAGATCCCACGTTTTACCCCGCCTCGATTCCTGAATAAGACAATTGCTATAACTAAAAAGGTAAAATACTTGGGAGTAATCTTGGATCAGAAACTGTACTGGAAAGATCATCTTGAAGAAAGAGTTACAAAGGCACACAGATGTTGGTCGTTGTGCAGAAGACCTATAGGTTTAAAATGGGGACTACGTCCAAATATGACTCACTGGCTTTACATGAGCGTGATTAGACCAATAATCACCTACGCCTCTGTAGTGTGGTGGACATCAATGGACAAGAAGTGCAACGTAATACCTTTGCAAAAAATTCAACGTATGTGCTGTCTAGGCATAAGCGGGGCATTTAGAACTGCACCAACAAAAGCGTTGGAGACTATACTGCACATCCAACCAATAGACATCCGTATAAAGTATGAGGCAGCCCTCACAGCAAGACGTCTACAAGTGATGGGTGAATGGATAAATCGAGACCACAAGTCGTACCATCAGAAGATTTTAGAATATCTAGTTGGTCACATTCAAACGCCAGAAATCTCGGACCGCATTCCTGAAGTGCGGCTTACAGCTAACTGTGATACGTTTGTGCCAGACAGACGCTCCTGGGAAAATGGAACTTTGGCCCATGTGCCAGTGGGAACCAGCTGCTACACGGATGGGTCCAAGCGAGGAGGAAGGACGGGTCTGGGACTTTTTATTGATGAACCAGAAGTCGAACTTCACTTCCGCCTCCCTGACCATAACACGGTATTTCAAGCAGAAGTTCGAGCAATCACGGAGTGTGTGAACTGGCTCAGTAACACGACAAAGCCTAAATATGCCAACATCTTCACAGATAGCCAAATGGCGATTAAAGCAATAACATCGGAAAGGGTCAAATCCAGAACTGTGTTGGACTGTAAAAGAACGATAAATGATTACTGGTCAATTGCGTATTTGCTGGGTACCAGGACACAACGGAGTGATTGGAAATGAACGGGCAAACAACTTGGCTTCAAAGGGCAGAGAACTTCGAGTAATAAACTTGAAAAATTGGAAACCTTTCGAAGCCACGAAAAATGAGTTGAAGCACTGGGCAGTGATGGCTCATAAAACTATGTGGAATAGCGCAACAATAGGAGCAACTGCAAAGATACTGTGGGGTGACCCAAATGAAAAGAAAACAAGAAGTCTTCTGAAACTAAACAAGATCGATATTAGTAAGATGATGAGTGTTCTAACGGGACACTCAAGCTTACAAGCACATCTTCATCGCATAGGACTAGCAGGAAAGATATCTTATTTTCAAGATTTGGCTTATATGGGCAGGGTCACGCCTCTTATTCCGATCTTCCTTATTTGTGGACCTATCACGTAGACTACCACCAGATACATATGCACAAAATTACAGCACTCTCGATAACAAATTGTGCAATATATCTCAATTTCAAAATGTGGCTTACGAGGGCGGGGCGACTGATTAGTCTGATCCCGCCCATTTTTTAACTAACCACGTAGACTGCCACCAGATACATATAAACAGAATTACAGTACTATCACTACTAAATTGGGCAAGATAGCTCAAATTTTACTTATAGGGGCGGGACCACGCCCATTAGTCCGATCGCGCCCATTTTTGGACCAATCACGTAGACTAACACCAGATAGATATGCACAAAATTACAGCACTCTCTTTAACAAATTGTGCAAGATATCTCAATTTCAAAAATTTGGCTTTTATGGGCGGGGCCAAGCCCTTTGGTCCGATAGGGGCTATTATTGGAACAATCACCTTGACGTACCAGATACATTTGTACAACATTACAGCACTCTAGGGAACAAATTATGCAAGATATCTCAATTTCAAAATTTGGCTTATATGGGCGGGGCCACGCCCATTCGTCCGATTCCACCCATTGTTGGACTAATCACGTAGACTGCCACCAGATACATATATACAAAATTACAGCACTCTCGCTAACAAATAGTGCAAGATATCTCAATTTCAAAATTTGGCTTATATGGGCGGGGCCACTCCTAATGGTCCGAACACGCCCATTTTTGAACCAATCACGTAGATCGCCAACGGATACATATACACAAAATTCCAGCTCTCTCGCTAACAAATTGTGCAAGATATCACATTTTTATACTCTACACCACACTGTGGTACAGGGTATTATAAGTTTGTTTCACGGCAGATGTTTGTAACACCTGAAAATAACACAGCTAGACCCACCTTAAAGTATACCGATCGACTCAGAATCACTAGCTGAGTCGATTTAACGATGTCTGTCCGTCCGTCCGTCTGTCCATGTAGAGTTGTTCGTCGACTACAGGTCGCAATTTCACTCCGATCGTTCTGAAATTTTGCAGTTTAGAGTATTTCGCGTCTGTTAAGATCGCTATTGAATTTGGTTGAAATCGGTTCAGATTTAGATATAGCTCCCATATATATCTTTCGTCCGATTTGGCCCTTTAGTCCTATGGAAGCTGTATTTTACATCCGATCGTTTTGAAATTTAGAATGATAGAGTTTCTTGATCCATGAACCAACATTGCCGAATTTGAAGAAAATCGGTTAAGATTTAGCTATAGCTCCCATATATATGTTTCGTCCGATTTGGCCATTTAGTCCTATAAAAGCTGTATTTTACATCCGATCGTTTTGAAATTTAGAATGGTAGAGTTTCTTGATTCATGAACCAACATTGCCGAATATGAAGAAAATCGGTAAAGATTTAGATATAGCTCCCATATATATGTTTCGTCCGATTTGGCCCTTTAGTCCTATAAAAGCTGTATTTTACATCCAATTGTTTTGAAATTTAAAATGGTAGAGTTTCTTGATCCATGAACCAACACTACCGAATTTGAAGAAAATCGGTTAAGATTTAGATATAGCTCCCATATATATGTTTCATCCGATTTGGCTCTTTAAATCCAATCGTTTTTATACCCTATTTAAGTATAAAATGTCCCAAAAGTAAATTTATGTAAACAATTTATACATGAATTACAAAATGTATATACCCGAGTTATTCAATATTACGAGAGTGGTGTAGGGTATTATATGGTTAAAATTAGGCTTATATGGGCGGTGCCATGCCCATTGGTTTGATTCCGCCCATTTTTGGACCAATCACGTAGACTGCCACCAGATTTATATGTACAAAATTACAGCACTCTCGCTAACAAATAGTGCAAGATATCTCAATTTTAAAATTTGTCTTATGTAGGCGGGGCCACGCCCACCTGATATATCGCAAATTCAAGTACCCTATTTTCACCACGCCCTACACATGTACATTCTGTGAAAATTTCAAGAAGATCGGTCCAGCCGTTTAGACTTCTATACGGTACAAACAAACCAACAAACAAACACACATTCTTCTTTATATAAGTTAAACACAGAGAATTCCTGTCCGAACTACTCGGACGTGTTAAAGAATCTGCCTCTTTATTTTGTTCAATCCAAGCTTAATACTATTTTTATGATTAATTGACAGTTTGTAAGTAATTATGGGAAACTGCTGCCTTTGCATCGTTGGGTGAATGCACCGCAAGTGGAACTAGCGAATCATCATTTCGCAACCATTTACCTGTGGATTGACGAAATATGATATGCCATTCGTCTGCGCGTGTTGTGAGTGTTTATGGGGTAGGTCTAATGAGGTGAGAATAACATAACTATAATTGGAGTTGGTCGATAATAACATAACTATGGTAACTGTCAACCCCCCCACACCCCCCCCCCCCCATTTCCAATCGGAGAGTCCCTACTCCGACTTTGTAAATTTCTAATTATTTCGTCTAAGTCAAGTGGAACCGGTCTACGGTTGTATTTACAGTAGTAAATAACAACAACTGGAAATAAAATAATAAACAGTATTAATATGAAGAATATCCCATGCCCCATTACCTCGTCACCAATTGTCTCAAGTAAATCAGTATTCCTTAAGAAAATTCTATGGAGATAGGGCAATGAAAGATTAACTTTGTGTCCCGAATGTCTTATGTTCATGAATTTTGGTGGATGAGGTTCAATAAATTTCGTCTTATTAGAATTGTTAGAAAAGGTCGTGCCATTAATAGTAATATTGTTGGAAAATAAAATCAATGCTGTTCCTTTTACCAGCATGATCTCTTGATCAATTACAGTAGTCTCATGAACATTGTTTAATAGAACCGAACCCTCAGAAACCTCTTGGATAGGTTGAATATTATCTGCCGGTTCAGTCGGGCAGAAAGCAAAATTATCGTTCAACAATTGTCAAACAGTAGTCTGTGGTCATCCTACAAATGCTAGCATCTCCAGTATCCACACAGTCCGTTATAGGAGTATGTCTTTGTCCGCATTGCGAAGATGTCCGTATACCCATTTGAATTATGGACTCATTTTGGACTACAGGAAATATTCTTAAAAATCTAAATTTGTCCTTAAGTAACGGTATTTTAGTAACATAATAAATGGTATTGTTAGTTTGATATACTCTTACATAACTAGCTTTTAGTACATTATTTAAACTTATTGGTACCAGTTCATTCTCAAGAAGGTAGCTAAATTCAGCATTATCCAAAACTACAGGATTTACAACATTTGTCTTTGTAAGATTTATGGATAACGATAATTGACTCAGGAAAAAAATAACTTCTCCATTTCTGATGTTCAAAAGTTCAAGCAGCAATTATTCATCAGCATCAATTGCATTTGAGTCACTAGATACATTTCGTAATATGTTTATTCTATCTGTCAGTTCATTACTGACAGATATTGTATTGCCGAATTTATAATAGTCTGTTTATTGTTGTTCTGTACCAATATATCTTCCTTGGCAGTCAGTAGGTCAAAGTCACTCCGATCCGGTGTCCCAGCTATAAATTTAATCGCCGATCCGATGAAGTCGATCGACCTTCTATGTCGCTTAGTCACTGAGAGTATTCGCAGCAAACGCTGAATCTGTCTATTCTGATCCATAATGATGTCCGTCTCTCTCTTGTCCTTAAAATGTCCTAATAATTTCATATTCTCATCCAAAATCGAGTCGTATTCCGTCAAGTTTGTCCGATGTACGATGTATCTAAAGTCGTCGTAAATTGCAACATCTCCGTCCCTTACAGCTTTGAAATGTGAGTCCGTATAATCCAGCACCTTGGTTGATGCCAGAGCAGTCAAAGTCATAAAAAATCTGAAGAAAGAGAAAAAAATATTACCGCAGATTACTTTTATGGACTCTTCTTCCATTGATTAATACCGTTGTTCCTAAATCCTGTTCAATTACCCCTTCAACGTACCATTTGTCAAATTTATTTCCCAGCCTACGATTTCTTCTGACAAATACCTTATCGCCTGGATGAAAGATTTTGACGAATTTTCATTATGTGTCCTCAAAGATCTTTGTTGGGTTTATTCTAACTTTCCAGTTATCTCTTTCAAAACGTTGTCCGATATAGAGTTTATGATGTCAACCGGTTTCTTCCCTGTAACTGAATGTACCGAATTATTGTATTTGAATGTCGATAAAAGTAACATATCCGTTATATCATCTATAATTTGTTGCGCCCTCACGCATCTCGAGGAGAGTCGAATGAAATCTCTCTACTTGGCCGTTACTTTCACTATGCATTGGTGGTACGAAAAACTGTTCCGCTCCGTAGTGATCCCGAAGGAATGTTCCAATTAAACTCGATTGAAATGATTTCACATTATCGGATACGACCAGCTTCACATTCCCGTATCTATTTAATATCTGGAATAGAGCTGTTTTGATGTCCATTGCATTCCTAGAAGCAATGGGAACAAGTATCGCAAATTTTGAAAATTTATCCACTCACGTTAAAAAATTACATTTATTCGTTATTAAAATATCAACGTGCAGAATGTGGCCAGGGTAATCTGGAATTGGTGTTGGAGCTATCTTTACTTTATTTGGTTTTCGTTGGTATTTGTTTTCTCCACAAATTTTACAGTTGGATATGATAAACCTTAGTCTTTTTTTAATACCCGGGAAGTAATACTCACTAATAATCTGTTCAAAATTTTCCTGTACTGATCGATGAGCTCGGTTGTGCTCTGTGGTTACTATGTCCCACTGATTGTCTTCACGGATTACGTCCATAACAAGTTTTTCAGTATGAATGAATTTCACCGATGGGAATTGAGTTATCACACAATTTTGAATTTCAGCCAAAATAGGAAGTTAACAGCATATAGCGTTCACTACCGTTGGGTTAATAATTTCCGCAAGAATTTCCATTAAATTTTCCGTTTTATCATAAGTAACTGTGTGTCTTAAGAATTTTTTAAAAATTATTTTCCTTATTTTTGAAACAGAGGAACCTTTTGTTATTAATATCTGTTTTCTGTATTGATTTATTGGGTATTTGACCGAATTTATGACGCGTGTCAAAGAAATTTCGCTATGGACCGTCTCGTCAACCGAATCTTCCGCTGTATGGCTAATTGACTGTCTAGAGAGTGCGTCGGCTACCACATTTTCCCTACCGGGTTTATAAATGAATTTCGGTGAGAACTCTTCGATAAAAGCTCGCCATCTCTTCAATTTTGAATTCGGATTTTCATCCGACACTGCAAATGTTAAGGGCTGGTGGTCAGTAAAAATATGAATGTCTGAAACTCCGTATAAATAATGTCTCAGTTCCTTTAGAGCCCACACGATTGCTAATAATTCCCTTTCGTTCGTGGCATAGTTTGACTCGGTTGCTGTCAAATTCCTGGATAACATTGTTATTGGTCTGCCTTCTTGTGATAGTACTGCTCCGAGGGCAACTGCAAATGCGTCAGTAGTAAGCTGAAACCTTTTTTTCATAATCAGGGTAGGACAGTATGACCTCTTCTGATGAGAGAATTTTCCTTAATTTTGTTTAAGTTGATCTTCACGCTTTTAGATTTCTTTGCAGGAATATTTCCGTTTTCTCCTTCCAAATATTTTGTTAGCGGTTTAGCGATGTTTGCGTAGTCTTTTATAAATCTTCTGTAGAAGCCTGAAAGTCCAAGAAAAGAACGCAAACTTTTCAAGTTGTCTGGTTTCGGAAACTCCCTAATAGCCTTTACTTTATCCGGACATATTGTAATACCGTTCCTGCTGACAATAAATCCAAGAAAATCGACTCTTGTTCTAAAAAATTTTGACTTTGCCGCTGATATTCTCATCCCGGCTTTCCTAATTTTGTCCAGAATCATATTAATGTGCTCCAAGTGGCTATGCTCGTCTGGGGAGAATATAATGATGTCGTCCATATAAACTTGGCATATCTTGCCAATATATTCCCTCAAAATATCATCGATTGTGTTCTGAAAAATGCTTGGTGCATTTTTCAAGCCAAAAGGTAATCGGCAAAATTCATACTTCCCATTGTTGACACTGAACGCTGTCTTTTTTTTATCTTTCTCAGCTAGGAGGATTTGATGGTATCCTGATTTTAGATCCAATGTTGTGAAAAATTGTGATTTTCCCAAATTTGATAGTATTACTGTAATATCAGGCATTGGGTATTTAACTGTCACGGTTTCCTCATTTATTCTTCGGAAGTCTATTACCAATCGATGATTTGGCTTCCCTTGCTCGTCTAAACCCTTTTTTCTTACGACGAGTACCGGAGAATTATACGCGGGAAAGGATTTTCTAATTATTCCGTCCCGCAGAAGAGCATCAATTTCTTTGTTCACAAAATCACAATAAATGGGTTCATCTTTCTTTGTTTGAATTGTGTTGTATGGTAATGCTCGGTTTGGGTCGGCAAAAGCATTGGCATTAACGGCAAGAATTCTATTGAATTCTTCAATTATATCTTGTGGAACCGAGTCGCTATCAACTGCGTGAAAATTAATTTGTTCATTCATTCCCAAAATGGGATTCCTATTTCTGTCATAAGTCAAAGTATCATCACCCATATTCATTTTACCATTAAAAAAAATTCATACCCAATATAAGCACATAAAATGTTGTAATGTAATTAAATAAAACCATCGTACATTTCCCGTTTATAAGATTCGAACCGTTTAGGGTATTAACATTGAAAGGTTTCCCAATGGGAACTGCAGTAACCAGATCTTCTAATGGTCTAATAAAATTCTTCGATGTCCCCGTGTCTACTAGTAGTTTCAACTCCTTGCCCTTTATTGTCTTCACTATGAAGGGATGGAGTGAGCCTATTCTAAAAAATGTAACTCCTCAACTACTTGTTCGTTCTCCTCCTCTTCATGCTGCGAAAATTCGCTTTCAGAAGCCAAGTCGTCTTCCTCATCCTCTTCTATGGAATCTTTATTCAGATGGTTTATCCGTTGATGTTTTTGAATGGGTGCGCTCCTTCCTGAACCAATTTCCCGGTCACGCTTTACCGCTGGATTTTTATTGGCGTTCCCATTAAACTGAGGTTGTTGTTCTGAAAATTTGGTAGGTCGCCTGAACTGGGTCCACATCCATTGACACAGGTTCCTGTTGCGATGAGTTAACTCCATTTGTGTTATAAGTACGTTTATAAGATGGATGAGTGGTATTGTCAATTTTCTTATGTGCTCGCGATGTCTGAGCAACACTGCCCTCCGCGAAAATCCTGGCCATCTCTTGCTTGCGCTGATCCGATGCTAGCTCTTGAGCGGTGGCAAGGGCCGTTGGCAAGTCACCTGGTTTCGTCGAAAACAATACGTCGCTCAATGGTTTTCTCAAACCCACTCAATGCGTTATCCCTAGCTCTTTCATTCAGTGCCTTCACCACTTCCTCATTAGCAGGGTAACTCATCTTGTTCTTGTTGATTATTAACGTCAGGTGTCTGTCGACTTCGTCGTAAAAGTCCGTTATTGACAATTTGCCCTGCCTCAAAATGCTTAACTCATTTTCCAATACTTGTAGAGATCGTCTAACTGTACCGTGTTAAATGACGACAATTTATCGTTAGCCACTCCTGTGATCTTATTCCTTAATATCCCCATAGCTATGTAATAATTCTCTGTCCCTTCCTTATAATATCCCGTAGCGAAATGCGCTGCATCTCGCCAAGCTGGATAAGAGGGCATATCCCCCGGAATTCAGGAAGTGATTTTATCAAATCCAGTGAAGTTCCACGACTCCTACCTAAAGTCACCGGTTCGTAAGTCTCCACCTTCGGTGCGCTAAATTCACTAAACCGCTGTGTAAGAGCAGTGATCTGTTCCCTTAGGTCGTCTGTCATAGCGTCAACTGCAGCGGTCTCAAGCCCTACAACCTCCTCTCTGCTCGCCATGTCGAATATTAAAGGAATTCCCGAATAAAAAAAAAATTAATGCGTTGGAGAGTACAGAATATTTTTTTTTCTGAGAAATCAATTACGGTTTTTTCTTTTATCCCGAAATTACTAATTCAGAATAATTTTTTCTTGTATGCCAATTTTGAAAAAAAAACTGTAAGTCCCTTTTTTTATATCTCAAAATTTCTAATGCTGAATAAATTTCTTTTTCTACAATTCTTGCAATTAAATTGGTACTTACAGAAATGATATTTTCATAATCCAGTATTTGCGTCTGTCCACTGCGTTAGGTGTTGTCCTCTTCTGTTGGCCTCTTCCGGTTTCTTTATCAGCTGTCTACTTCTGATGAATTTTTCTAGGCTTCTTCTTTTCCTTTTTTTACCACAATGTAGCTGTTATCACGACTTTATTTGTCTCTTATTTCACTTTACGTGGTGGGGTAAAAGCTGAACCCCGAAAGATCTTATTGGACTTTCTTCACTTGGTCCTACACTTTTTTTATCGCGTTAAGGGCAAAAGTAAAAAACCTTTGAGTTCTTTTGTTTGTGCCGAAAGATCTTATTGTTCTTTCTTCGCAGAGTTCACCTTTTTATTTATCTCTATACGGAGATTTTTTTTGGAAAAAGATTAACGATAAAACCGTTCACTTCACACTTTTTTTGACACGATAGGGGTAAATGTAAAAAAACCCTTAAGTTATTTTGTTTTTTTTTTTTTTGCCGAAAGATCTAATTGGTCTTTCTTCGCAAGTGTTCGCCTTTTTTATTTATCTCTATACGGAGATTTTTTTTTGGAAAAATATTAACGATAAAACCGTTTACTTCCCACTTTTTTCACACTTTAGGGGTAAAAGTAAAAAACTTTTTTTTTTTCTTTATTTCGATACGGAAACTTTGAAGGGAAAAAAAGCCATAAAAAACCTTTTAAAACACGTTGGGCGCCAGTTACACAGAGAATTCCTGTCCGAACTACTCGGACGTGTTAAAGAATCTGCCTCTTTATTTTGTTCAATCCAAGCTTAATACTATTTTTATTATTAATTGACAGTTTGTAAGTAATTATGGGAAACTGCTGCCTTTGCATTCTCCCAGCGGATATGAATATTCGTTAGGTGAATGCACCGCAAGTGGAACTAGCGAATCATCATTTCGCAAACATTTACCTGTGGATTGACAAAATATGATATGCCATTCGTCTGCGCGTGTTGTGAGTGTTTATGGGGTAGGTCTAATGAGGTGAGAATAACTTAACTATAATTGGAGTTGGTCGATAATAACATAACTATGGTAACTTATATATAGATGTATAGTAGCTGAGAACAGTAGGAATCACAATAAGTATGATGTTATATATGGGAGCTATATCAGAACATTGACCGATATGGCCCATTTGCAATCCCAAAAAACCTGCAACTATAAGAAGTATTTGTACCAAATTTGATCAACCTAGCTCTATTATTGCGGACTGTAGCGTGATTACCACAGGCGGACAGCTAAATCGCCTTAGAGTTTTACGACGATTAAGAATATATATACTTTATGGGGTCTCAGATCAATATTTACTCGTAGAGGTGTTACAAACGGAGTGACAAAATTAATATACCCCCCATCCTATGGTGGAGGGTATAAAAATGTAGTATATGTATAGTAGATGAGAACAGTAGGAATCACAATAAGTAAGATGCTATATATGGGAGCTATATCAAAACATTGACCGATATGGCCCAGTTGCAATCCCAAACAACCTACAACTATGAGAAGTATTTGTACCAAATTTGATCAACCAAGCTCTATTATTGCGGACTGTAGCGTGATTACCTCAGACGGACGGACAGACGGACATGGCTAAATCGTCTTAGAATTTTACGACGATTAAGAATATATATACTTTATGGGGTCTCAGATCAAAATTTAGAGGTGTTACAAATGAAGTTACAAAATGAATATACCCCCACCCTATGGTGGAGGGTATAAAAAGTTGTAAAACCGCACTCTCACAAAATGAAAAGAAGTTTAGCTCTATATTCTCTCAACTCTCTTTAACATATTCAATCATGTTTAAATACAATATGATTCCGTAAACGTTTTCGTTTACCATAAAAGTAAATTACGAAAATTTTGGAATGAAAGAATGTTTGTTTACAGCAAGAGAAACTACGTTTACGATAAACTTTTGCATTTACCGCAAATATTTCAACCGTTACGGGAAATGTAGAGCGTTTGAGATAAAGAACAAGTAAAAGCGTTAAGTTCGGCCATGCCGAATCTTATATACCCTCCACCATGGATAGGACGTGACCTCACAAAATAACTCAAACCTAAAGAAAATAACACCGAAAACACAAAAAATATAGTAGGTGAGAACAGTAAGAATCACAACAAGTTAGATGCTATATATGGGAGCTATATCTAAATATGGACCGATATGGCCCATTTGCAATCCCAAACAACCTGCAACTATAAGAAGTATTTGTACCAAATTTGATCAACCTAGCTATATTATTGCGGACTAGCGTGATTACCACAGACGGACGGACGGACGGACGGAGGGACGGACGGACATGGCTAAATCGTCTTAGAATTTTACGACGATTAAGAATATATATACTTTATGGGGTCTCAGATAAATATTTAGAGGTGTTACAAACGGAGTGACAAACTGAATATAGCCCCCATCCTATGGTGGAGGGTATAAAAATGTTTGCGATAAACGACGCCCAAACGTTTTTTTTTTCTTTGCGTGCACGACCTCCACACTCATAGGCGAGTATGCTACAACTCGCCTACTGAGGCGCTTAGAACCAATTTATTTAAAATTTAGCTGTGTTCATTTTTGGATCAATTAACTCCTTTATGCAAAATTTGGTAATGCTCAGATTTTAAATACTTTCAATAGATGATTAGATGCAAAATCGGAGGTAAATCTGAACCGATTTTTTTGCAATCTTCGTTTCAAATTTCTTGGACCAATGAACTTATTTATGTAAAATTTTGTAATGCTCAGATGTAAACTACGACTTTTTTAGCGCTTAGATGACTAATCGGATGTAAATATATATAGAGACTATAGCTAAATCTGCACCGAACAGTTCGTAATCTTCGTTTCTGTATCAAAAAACTCATCTCAGCCAAATTGTATAGTGGTCGGATGTAAAATAATACCAAATCGAAAGGAAATTGTAAACCTAAATCTGAACCGATTCCCTTCAAATCTGGCACAGTTCATTTTGTATCCAATTGACTCCGTTATGCTTAATTTGGTAATGATAAGATGTGAATTACGATTTCTATAGCACATATATGCCAAGTCGGAGGTAAATATTTATGTATATTGGGGCTATAGCTAAATCTGAACCGATTTTCACCAGTTTCAATACGGATCATCATTGGGCCAAAAAAGAGCATTGTCCTAAAGTTCATCAATATCGGACCTCAAATACGTCCTGCACTTTGATTACAACGCAACATCTACAGACGGAAGTGATTATAGTGATATCGACTCAGGAAGTGATTCCAAGTCGATCGGTATAATAAACGATAGGTCTATCTCTTCTCCATTTGGGTGTTACAAACAGATGTATAAACTCATAATACCCTGGACCACAGTGTTGTAGGGTATCTTATATCTTGCTTGATCACTGAAGTGGTAGCGGAATGGCTGATTAATTGTTCTGACCAAAGTCGGTATGAATATTTTATCTGATAGTCAAGCCGCTATAAAGTCCCTGGAAACTATATTCCTGAATTCAAAAACCGCCTTGACTGTCGCAGATTTATTAACGAGATGGCTGAACAGTTCAATATTCACCTGTTGTTGGAGCCGGGCCTCAGGGACATACCAAAGAACGTTAAAGCAGATAAACTTGCAAGACTAAGAAATACCTACTACGCTCCTGGTGAACTGGAATATGTGGGCATGCCTCTTCTTAAGAGATAGTGCTCTTACCGCAACAAATGGCAAGTGGTCACTAGTTAGGAACTACATTACATTCCAGGCTGATGTGGCCCGGCCTAAACACCAAATGCGTTGGTCGTTATCGAGACCGGACGTCTCACTTATGGTGTCGCTATTGACGGATCACTTCCTGATTGGACGGCAGGCAGAGAGATTAAAGGTATTGAAAAATGACTTTTGCATAAGCTATGGAGACGAAGAGGAGGAGGAATCAATAGATCACCTTATGTGTCTGTGCCTCGCTCATTCTAGAAGGCGGCATGGAACATAATGATCTGATTTCATCGGTGAGTTAGCTAACTTAGCTGATATTAAAATCGGTAAACTTTTAAACTTTTTGAAGCAAGTAAATTGGTTAAACGGAAGGGGCTAGGGATAACCTATGTTCTCCCTCACGTCCCTAGCACAATTGAATATATTGTCTAAGTGGGTCTGTTATACAGGCTGTCACTCTTAACCTGTCTTAACTTAATTGCAAAGGCTTAGCTAGAAAATATTACTGAATTAACGATTCCTAATGTCTATATGAATCTGTGTCGTTAACAGTCATCTGTATTAAATTACTTTTATCTTTGTGCTTACTCACTGACCCACTCACCTTATAAATGCAAATTTATATCCTGGAATTGATGTGAAAATTATTGATTTTCTTTAATATGATTTATTTCCCACATATCGAGTTCAAAATCCCATTTCAGTTGGTTACAATTTTGAAGCTGTTGTAATTTCCTCCAAATTAGAAGCGGTTGTCATAAAAAACAGATGATACTTCATTTAAAACATTCTGACGTTCCAAATAAAACTTACCAGAACTAGTTTTGCAATTGAATCAGTTTTATTTCAGTTGACCTAATTCTGTAAAAATGTTTGAAAATTCTTCAATAGCCTTCTTTGCTTATGAACACAATAGCCATTAGCCCTTCTCGCCCCATCTCAGATAAGTTTTACAAGACACACAAAAATTAATCATGACTACAATAAACCATACCATACAATAAAAATATTATTGTTTAACTTTTTCGGGTTTTAGTTTACTTTTTGCTGAGAATTTCGCTGTGATGAAAAATAAACGAGGAACCAGTGCAGTAAATATAGACTATAAAAACCATGTTACGTTCGCTTTAATGGAATAGAGGTGGGAAAAGCTGAAACCGAAATTTATTGAACGGGTCATTCGGTGAAAAATTTTGCACAAGTAGATGGATTCTATACATTCGGTTGGTTGAAATTACTCTGGCTTACACCTATTTCGCACTAAAGCTGAGACCAATTTATATATTTTGACATATCCCCACCACATAACGGTATATTTCGATTTATATTCTTCATACTTTATATGCCGCAATGCACAAACGATTTAGCAGTTTGCATTTTATTTTCCCTGAACTATTTCTGGATAAAATGGGCGGACTCGGTTCATGTTTTGATATTTGTTGTTTATTGTTGGTCTATTGTTTTGATATTCAGTCACAATTTATTTGGTTTATTTGTTTCGGTCTGTCTATTGCAAAAATGTAATAGAAACAAATGCACAAATGGTATCGAGTTTCAATTCCTTGGTAGAACCGACTGCAGTCTCGATAGCCACCACTCTATAAGTATAATCTTCAGAGATATGTCTTTAATTTAAGCTTGACAACTTATGGACGTAATTAATTAGGTGTGAAAAGAACTATTAACCAAAACCGCATTCCGCAGAACTAAATTTCTGGAAAAAAGGATCAATCGGAAAACGTTATATGCAGTCTAAGATAGCATCCAATCCAGCTAAAGTTCGGATTTAGCTTCAGTTGGAAAATGTGGGATCTGCAGTATTAGTAAAAATTTTATATGTCAACCGATTTTCTTAAAATTTGTTGTTCAAGAATGTTTGTTCAAGAATTATCTGCAAAATTTCTTAATTATCCTTCAATGCCAAATCGGAAGGACCACGTGTATAGAATATCTATATTTGAATCTGAACCGATTTTCTTCGTGATTCAAAATTTTTCTCTCTATCAAATTTCATAATTAGTGTATTCTATAGCACTAGGTGGAAATTTTGAAGCAACGTACTTGTTTGCATATATCTGTGATCACAAGCGATAACCGTCTAAGTAAAAAATCATGCTTTCGATAAAAATCACTTTTTATCTTTCTACGACGAAACTTTATTATGACGTGGTCAATATACAGGGTTTTCCAACAAGATGTGTTATTTTGAATCACCCGGTATTTCGGTAGCTGTCACATTTGAAGCTTTTATTCTTTGACATTTGACAAGTAGACACTACGAAATTACTAAAAATGGAACGATACACGATTCAACAATGCATTGAAATTATTAAAATTCACTACAAAAATATTGAAAATCTTTCAGTCACAGTTCGCAAAACTAAATCGATTTTTTTGAAGCGATGAGACCCATTTCCACCTCTGTGGCTACGTCAACAAGCAAAATTGTCGCATCTGGGGCTCGGAAAACCCAAGAGTTATTGTTGAGAATCCTCTTCATCAACGTGTGACTGTTTGGTGCGGTTTATGGTACGGCGGGGTCATTGGACCTTACTTTTCGAAAATGAGGTTGGATCAACAGTTACGGTGAATGGATTGCGCTATCAAGCAAAATTGTCGCATCTGGGGCTCGGAAAACCCAAGAGTTATTGTTGAGAATCCTCTTCATCAACGTGTGACTGTTTGGTGCGGTTTATGGTACGGCGGGGTCATTGGACCTTACTTTTCGAAAATGAGGTTGATCAACAGTTACGGTGAATGGATTGCGCTATCAAGAGATGATTAATGATTTTTTATGGTCCGAGTTGGATGTTATTAATCTGGACTACGTTAACTTTCAACAAGACAGCGCTACGTGCCACACAAGCAACGAAATCATTGCTGTGTTACGGGAAAAGTCTCCGGACCGTGTTATCTCTCGAAGAGGAGATCACAACTGGCCACCGAGATCTTGTGATTTAACCCCTTGCGACTTCTTTCTTTGGGGCCACGTGAAAGATAAGGTCTACGCCAACAGCCCAGCGTCGTTTCAAGACCTCAAAGATAGAATTCGTGAGGCTATCGAGGACATAGGGCAGCCACTTCGCGATTTGGTTGTGGAAAATTTCATGAAATTATATGGTCCTGTAAGCGTGGTCGTGGTGGCCATTTGGCTGATGTTGTTTTTCATTATTAACGGCATATCTTCCTCTTTATTATGAAATAAACATCCGGTCATTTATCTCAAAAAATTGCATTTTCCTTTAAATAACAAAATAACACCTCTTGTTGGAAAACCCTTTACTTTTATTAATATCTTTTAAAAAAATGTTAGAGACACGGGGATTCCACGAAAGTACATAGTACTTTTTGTACAATATAATACCATAGATAACCCAAATCTTTCTAAATTTTAGTCAAACTCCCATTTGTTGCTATCAATATAACTAATTAACTATTGTATTTCGAATCTTTTGTCCAACGTGTTTTCGATTTTCATAAATCTTTATTTTTGTTGTTGTTGCGAAATTAAGACTTGTTTGGGCATCTTGTTTTTGTTTTTTGTCTGCTTTCATAGTAAATTTTTTGTTTTTGCACTTAGTTAGGCTCAAGATCGTTTTTGTTGTTTTCAGTATAGACGCGAACCATGTTATTTGTACATAAAAATGCCGATGGTACCCGATTTTGATGAAACTTGATGGTAGTGAAATTCTGAAATTGAAATTCTTAAAAACTATGGGAGATATTTATATTCAAAAATTAGAAATTGGGCAAATAATGTTTCACATATGGTACCCAACTTTTTTTATTAAAAATCAATGGTTGGCATTTTTAATGCATATACATATATTTATAGTGATTAACATTAAAAAATACTTAGGTTAGGTTGAAGAGAGGAGACGTTTAATGTCCATGGACATACACTTAAGCCAGTGGTTCGGCCTGTTGTGCGCTCCTTATTTATGATCTTTTTATACCTCACGAGTTACAGAAAATCGGTACTAGACACAAATTTTCTCAGTATCTTCCAGTCATATTCTCTGAGAGGAGTCAAGTCTGGTAATATGTCGGACCCGAAATGTTGGGATCTTGCATGTGTGAAAGCCGGGCAGTGACACAGAAAATGTTCCATCGTTTCGATGTTTTCTCTGCATGCCCTGCATTCGTCGTTTCCTGCTAGTCCTATGCGATGAAGATGTGCTTGTAAGCTTGAGTGTCTAGTTAGAACACTCATCATCTTACTAATATCGATCTTGTTTAGTTTCAGAAGACTTCTTGTTTTCTTTTCATTTGGGTCACCCCACAGTATCTTTGCAGTTGCTCCTACTGTTGCGCTATTCCACACAGTTTTATGAGCCATCACTGCCCAGTGCTTCAACTCATTTTTCGTGGCTTCGAAAGGTTTCCAATTTTCCAAGTTTATTACTCGAAGTTCTCTGCCCTTTGAAGCCAAGCTGTTTGTCCGTTCATTTCCAATCACTCCGTTGTGTCCTGGTACCCAGCAAATACGCAATTGACCATGGGCTGAGTAATCATTTATCGTTCGTTTACAGTCCAACACAGTTCTGGATCTGACCCTTTCCGATGTTATTGCTTTAATCGCCATTTGGCTATCTGTGAAGATGTTGGCATATTTAGGCTTTGTCGTGTTACTGAGCCAGTTCACACACTCCGTGATTGCTGGAACTTCTGCTTGAAATACCGTGTTATGGTCAGGGAGTCGGAAGTGAAGTTCGAATTCTCGTTCATCAATAAAAAGTCCCAAACCCGTGCTTCCTCCTCGCTTGGACCCATCCGTGTAGCAGCTGGTTCCCACTGGCACATGGGCCAAAGTTCCATTTTCCCAGGAGCGTCTGTCTGGCACAAACATATCACAGGTAGCTGTAAGCCGCACTTCAGGAATGCGGTCCGAGATTTCTGGCGTTTGAATGTGACCAACTAGATATTCTAAGATCTTCTGATGGTACGACTTGTGGTCTCGATTTATCCATTCACCCATCACTTGTAGACGTCTTGCTGTGAGGACTGCCTCATACTTTATACGGATGTCTATTGGTTGGATGTGCAGTATAGTCTCCAACGCTTTTGTTGGTGCAGTTCTAAATGCCCCGCTTATGCCTAGACAGCACATACGTTGAATTTCTTGCAAAGGTATTACGTTGCACTTCTTGTCCATTGATGTCCACCACACTACACAGGCGTAGTTGATTATTGGTCTAATCACGCTCATGTAAAGCCAGTGAGTCATGTTTGGACGTAGTCCCCATTTTAAACCTATAGGTCTTCTTCACAACGACCAACATCTGTGTGCCTTTGTAACTCTTTCTTCAAGATGATCTTTCCAGTACTGTTTCTGATCCAAGATTACTCCCAAGTATTTTACCTTTTTAGTTATAGCAATTGTCTTATTCAGGAATCGAGGCGGGGTAAAACGTGGGATCTTCGATTTCCTTGTAAATAGACATATTTCTGTTTTGTCTGGGTTAACATTTAATCCCCTTGGTTGTGCCCAGTTATATGCTATGTTAAGTGCCTCTTCAGCTCTTCTGCATAATAGATTTGGATGTAAGCCCCTTAGAAGTATTACAACGTCGTCTGCATAACAGACTGGTTTAAGTCCTTCATTGGTGAGGGCTTTTAGGAGACTGTGCATCGTCGTAACCCATAGAAGAGGCGATAAAATGCCCCCCTGAGGTATACCACGATTTACCTTGTCTCTAATTTTTACGTCATATGACCCACAAATAATACACCTATTCCTTAGCATATTGTTGATCCAGTTTTTCAGCGTTCGATCAACCTGAAACTCGTCTAAGAACTGGATAAGTGTATCGGTCTGTACATTGTTAAATGCGCCCTCAATGTCTATGCAAACAGCAAGTGTATACATTTCTTTACTGAAGGACTCTTCAACGTGGTGCACTACCTCATGCAGAGCTGTTTCCACTGATCTTCCTTTGACATAGGCGTGTTGTTTGAATTTTAGCCTGTCATCCGCTATTTTTTTATCAATTTTATTCGCTCCATTGTTTTTAACAGGAAAGAAATAAGGCTAATGGGTCGATAAGCCTTTGGGGTCGTATAACTCGCCTTGCCAGGCTTTGGTATGAAGACCACCCTTGATTCCTGCCAGTTTTTTGGGGTATACGAATGGATTAGGCATGCAGTGAACACTCCAGCCAGATGAGTTGATACCAGATCCACCTCATTCTGCAGAAGTGTTGTAAAAATACTTAGGTAATATTTGCATTAAGAATTGTATTAATTTAAATCATATATTAATTGTATTAATGTTTTAATAAATTGACACGACGAGGCGAAATAAAAAATTCGTCTAATACTGCGTTAACATCTACTGGAATGTCTCTATGAATATTCCACGAAGCCAATCCATTTATACGATTTTCAGTCATGGTTCGTTTGTCGCTGTTGTCACATGTAACACCGCCATCACGGTCAATATTTTGTGAACGTTTGGAAATGCATCTATATTACATATATCAAGAACTTCCAGGGAATTTCTGACATTCTCCGCTTCAATTCTTCTTCTCCAAAGCTTCACTTCACTAATCCACACTTCAAAAGAACTATCAGGCAAAATTGATGAATATCTTTCAAATAATTCTTTATCATAATTCTTACGTCATCCTCCTCAATTCTTTGCCTTTTATTAAAATATTGTCGAATATCCATCCTGTTGTAGCACTTTTACGAAATGACACAATCACGTCTCCGCGATTTAAAATTGAATGTCACGCGTTCACCGCACTTATTTAAATTTAACTAAACGTTAGTATTGTGTATGTTTACAATGTGTAAATGTACAATGCGCTTGGGCATATACAATGAAATCTACAAAATGGTACTACCTATTCCTACTGTCCCTAACGCTGCTCTAATTGTATATTTACTACAAACCGGAAAATTCTTAACAATAATTGGCACGAATAATAAAATTAAAATTTTATAATTTTATTAAATGATTTAATAGATTTGTGCTATTTTCAACTAAAATATTTTGTTCATTAAAAACCTGTTAAACATTTTCTGATTATTTTTGTCTGAAAAGTATATTTATATATTACTAGCTGACCCGGTGCGCTTCGCTGCCCTCAAAGTGCGTTTCAGTGAAATAGAACCATATGATATGTTGACACTCTTGATATTATGGCAATGTTTTCGGGTCATCCATATTGCACTTAAATGCACAAATTTTGTAGTGCAATACCCGTCAAATCACCTTGGGAGGCTATGTCGCTCATTCTCTGTTGGGGAAATACAGTCATACCAATTAGTGCAATAATTCTATCAGTATTTATTTTTTCTATAACGATGCCGCATGCGCGTTTTCACGCCCTCTAATCCGATATCTCCCAATTTTGTTGAATCACGTGCTAACTTTGAAGGCACTTGAATACTAAACACACTTGGTCAAGCGTCAATCTAGATAAAATGGTCTCGAGTTATTTCGTTTTCAGCAAGCGTGTCGTATGCACAGATATAGGGTGTCCAAAACCGGGACCGGTTATCCGGTCAACCGGTTAACCGGGTTTGCAACCCAAACCCGTAACCGGTTTCTTAAAAAATTTAATTTTCGGTTAACCGAGAAAGCCGGTTTTTTCATGTCAGTCAACCGGTTTTATCTATTGTTTAAAACAAAATTAATGTATTGATCTATTTTTTCTACTTGTTGTGGATACCATTTATATGCAAAAAAATAACAACGATGAGGTGGATAATTCTGACAGTTGTTCTGAATATTCCGAAAGTGAATATGAATTCACTGATAAAAATTCACTTAAAAATGATTTTGGCTTCATTCCTGGTATCCATGATGTAATAAATAAAGTCAGGAAGTAAAGCAAAGCATTCAATAAGTCGTCCATGAAGCACAGTACACTTCAAGCACACGCTCAAGAACGGAAAGACAAATAGCTTCGACTTTTTTGCGATGTTAAATCCCGACAGAACAGCCATGATGTAATAAATAAGTCAGGAAGTAAAGCAAAGCATTCAATAAGTCGTCCATGAAGCACAGTACACTTCAAGCACACACTCAAGAACGGAAAGACAAATAGCTTCGACTTTTTTGCGATGTTAAATCCCGACAGAACAGCCAGATACCTCTGATTCGGTTTGATATATAAGTTGTTATATTGTTGAGTCAAATAATTTAATTTTGAATTTATGTCACACATCGAATCGAAAAACGAAAGGCAAGCAACATTGTATGATGACTTTACTGTTTTTGAAATGTTTAAGAAGAAAACGGAGAAGCTGTGTTACTTATACAATGCTTTAATGACATCAACGTTTGTGAGCCTTTTCAATGTCAAGTTACATAAACAAATAAAAGAATAATCGTTTAAAAAATTAAATTAAATTGTGTTCTGTTTTTAAGATATTATCATAAAAAAAACTTTCTAAATGATTTATTATTTTTTAAGTTATTTTCTAAAATATATAGCACTTTCTATTGAAAGTAAACCAAAAAATTAAACCTGTAATAAACGAAATAATAATCTATTTTTGTTTACTAATTTTTCCTACAAATGATTGTTTGTTGTTTTTTGTTTTACAATAAACATTTAATGACATTTTAATCACTTTCGTATCTTATTTAAAAACCTGCCTAAAAACCGGTTAACCGGTTTCGACAAAAAATAATACCCGAAAACCGGGTTTTAAAAAAAGTAATATTTCGGTTAAACCGGAAACCGCTTTTTCGAAATAACCGTTGTTTTGGACACCCTACACAGATCCTTCCACTGATCAGCTTTTTAATCAGATTCCGTAGAGTGCTTTCCGCAGCATCCACTATAAACTTCAAGGCGATGATATTTCGTTTTGAGTACTTTGACCATCGACACTATTTTCATGAAAATTTTCAAAAGTGTCCTGCAATGATATTTAAAAGTATTTCAAATTCACACCTCGGGTTGTATGGGCGGCGCCACGCCCTTATCACTCTCTTTTGCAAAGATATCGCCGCAATGCTATTTCAAATAATGCGTTCTACATTTCTTATTTATATGGGGGTGTCATGGCAACTATTTGTAGCTCCATCACCCCTACTGGTAGCAAGGCCAGACAGCCAAACATCAAAACCATGGCTGATATAGTGATCGAAATATTGAATTTTAAATTTCAGGTTGTGTAGGAGTACCCACTGTTAATAAGATGGCAGTTTTTGGTTCAATCATTGGTTGAGGTTCGAAGGTTACACACCCATTTTTACAGGCTAGCTGCAAAAGTGCAGGAAATATTATATATTCAGATGTGATGTTTCACATTTCAGGTTGTGTGCGCGATGCCACGCCCACTGTTACTATCATGGTTCCACATACCAAATTTCGAAAATTTTAGTCCAATAGCAATCAAAATATTGCACTTCTGCATTTCTGGTAGTGTGAGTGGTACTACTCCTACTTTCACAATCACACCTGTCTTTAGCTCTAACACGCGTACTGCTACCAAGGCACAAATACAAAATATCGCCGATCTTACTGCAATAGTACTCAAAATATAGTATTTGTAAATTTCAGGCTGTGTGGGCGGTGCCACACCCACTATAACTGTCACACCAGTTTATCGTTCTTTATTAACGCGTGTTTTTTTTAGGGGTATAGAACTTCGAATTGAAATAAAACACAAGAAAATCGTTTTAAGGTCCATCAATTTGGCTTTATTGGAAGGATAATTTTATGCCATTAATGTTTAAATATGATTTCGGGCATGTGGCCGCCGCGGCTGGCTCGAATAAAGCCAATTCTACAGGTCCAATTTTCAACCACTTTTTCGAGCATATGGGGCCGTATGTCGGCAATAACGCCACGAATGTTGGCTTCCAATTCCCCTAACGTTTCTGGTTTGTTGGCGTAGACGAGCGACTTCACATATCCCCAAAGAAAATAATCCAATGGTGTCAAATCACACGATCTTGGTGGCCAATTGACAGGTCCATTCCGCGAAATTATGCGCTCATCGAATGTTTCCTTCAATAAATCGATTGTGACGTGCGCTGTGTGGCATGTAGCGCCGTCATGTTGGAATCACAACTCATCCACATTCATGCCATCCAATTCGGGAACAAAATAGTCGGTTATCATGGCTCTATACCGGTCTCCATTAGCTCTCCACAGCTCCAATTGCTGTGCACGGTGGCGAATCGATTCATTCGGGTCCTCTTCAACACTTTGCTCTACAGCGGCAATTGTTTCTTCGGTGCGCACTGTTCGACGTCTCTGCGGATGCGTATTATCACATAGAGTAAACGTAGTGCGAAAACGATCCATGGTTAACCGAATTAATTGCTCTGATGAACGATTATGTCGACCATAAAATGGACGGAGCTTGCGGTAAACTTCGCGAACTGAACCATTATTTTCGAAATAAATTTGCACGATTTGCAAGCGTTGTTCTTTTGTCAACCTGTTCATGATGAAATGGCAAACCAAACTGAACATAAACGACATTAGAGTTGCCAGATTTGACCACAAAATGCCAGTTTTATCTCTATTCGAAAAACAAAGCTGTAAAAAAACACCCTTTACCAAATTTGGAGACTCTTACCGCAATGATACTCGTAATATAGCATTTTTATACCCTACACCACACTGTGGTACAGGGTATTATAAGTTTGTTTCACGGCAGATGTTTGTAACACCTGAAAATAACACAGCTAGACCCACCTTAAAGTCTACCGATCGACTCAGAATCACTAGCTGAGTCGATTTAACGATGTCCGTCCGTCCGTCCGTCTGTCCATGTAAAGTTGTTCGTCGACTACAGGTCGCAAGTTCACTCCGATCGTTCTGAAATTTTGCAGTTTATAGTATTTTTCGGCTGTTGAATTTCGTTGAAATCGGTTCAGATTTAGCTATAGCTCCCATATATATGTTTCGTCCGATTTGGCCATTTAGTCCTATAAAAGCTGTATTTTACATCCAATTGTTTTGAAATTTAGAATGGTAGAGTTTCTTGATCCATGAACCAGCATTGCCGAATTTGAAGAAAATCGGTTAATATTTAGCTATAGTTCCCATATATATGTTTCGTCCGATTTGGCCCTTTAGTCCTATAGAAGCTGTATTTTACATCCGATCGTTTTGAAATTTAGAATGGTAGAGTTTCCTGATCCATGAACCAACATTGCCGAATATGAAGCAAATCGGTTAAGAGTTAGCTATAGCTCCCATATATATGTTTCGTCCGATTTTGCTCTTTAGTCCTGTGGAAGCTGTATTTTACATCCAATCGTTTTGAAATTTAGAATGGTAGAGTTTCTTGATCCATGAACCAACACTACCGAATTTGAAGAAAATCGGTTAAGATTTAGCTATAGCTCCCATATATATGTTTCGTCCGATTTGGCCCTTTAGTTCTATAGAAGCTGTATTTTACATCCAATCGTTTTGAAATTTAGAATGGTAGAGTTTCTTGATCCATGAACCAACACTACCGAATTTGAAGAAAATCGGTTAAGATTTAGCTATAGCTCCCATATATATGTTTCGTTCGATTTGGCCCTTTAGTCCTGTAGAAGCTGTATTTTACATCCAATCATTTTGAAATTTAGAATGGTAGAGTTTCTTGATCCATGAACCAACACTACCGAATTTGAAGAAAATCGGTTAAGATTTAGCTATAGCTCCCATACATATTGTTTACGCCGGCGGGGGCGTAGGGGAGCAAAAGAGTATTTGCAACGAAAGAGAATAAGAATATAAATAAAACACGATTAGTTTCAATGTAATAATAGGCAAGGCGCCTGTAGTTTATTGTTGTTTTTGCTGCTAAGTTTGGTAACGAAGATTTACCTTAAATATATTTGTACAGCAAGATGTACTTATTCGAGCGACGGTCCAAGATGGAGAGAGGTGGCGGAGCAAGTGTCAAGAACAAGAAAACGAATCGTTACTCGTTAAAATCTGCAAAGCTAATACTACAAGGATGTAGTAATGAGGAGTAGGCAGATTTTAACGAGTATGTATGCCCGATAAATTGGCCAATATATGCACCGAAACAAATCAATGACATAAACGAAATTCAAAGGAACATTCTAACTTAAACATTCCGGCCACCTTGCAACATCGAGGGGATGCTGCAACTAAGTATAATTAATATATTTTTTTTACATATTTTTTCGATATGTATACATATATGTGTGTGTATGTATATATAGTATATATATATGGGCCCCGCGAATGGAATGGTCATTAGGGACCGCAACCGGATGGGTCATTAAGGACCCCGCGAAAAGGAAAGGTCATTAGGGACCGCAAGCGGATGGACCAACAAATATATATACCACGCGAAATTAATGGTCATGAGGGACCTCAAACGAACAGGCTTTGTGGACGCCGCGAAATTAATGGTCATTAGGGACCGCAAACGAATGGGCCATTATGGACCCCGCGATAGGACAGGGCCATTAGGGACCCTGTGACGGGTCATTAGAGACCACGAGCGAGGGCCACAAGGACTCCCACAAAAGGACAGGACCACTAGGGAGCCTGTGACGGGTCATTAGAGACCACTATTGAGGGCCACAAGGACTCCCACAGAAGGACAGGACCATTAGGGAGCCTGTGACGGGTCATTAGAGACCACGATTGAGGACCACAAGGACTCCCACAAAGGACAGGACTATTAAGGAGCCTGTGACGGGTCATTAGAGACCACGAGTGAGGGCCATTACGGACTCCCACGCACGAACAAATCTACAACTAGAACTAGCAATTAAATTAAAGATATAATATGTTTATAAGTAAATTAGTAAGGAACGCAAATTCAGTTTCCTAGTGAGTATTCAAATGTAGGCGAGATGGTGTTAATCTAGTTAGTTGCTTTTTATATAGACTCCGCGAAACATCGACATATGAAATTAACGTTTTTCAAAAGATTTAGATCACTACAAGTTCTAGTAATATTTCGAATTCAAATAAGTTATAAATATACGATGTAAATTTAAAGGAGGTGTGACGCTAAATACGAACGGAAGGCATAAGCTATGCTAATTTTTTATGAAAGTGTACGTGCTCGTTAGGTAGGAAGACCACCAGTAATTACCCAGCCAAATACAGTATTTTGAGCGAGCAACGATCCTGACGAATTTCGAAGAAAACCTTCTAGAAGAATTTTAGGATATATGTCAGCTCCTATCAAAATATCTACCGGACGAGAATCAAACAAATTCGAGTCAGCCAAACGAATATTGGGTAACTGAGCTTTGAGGTCAGAAGTGACCGTACACGAAGGCAGGTTTCCCGAAATGGAAGGAATGACTATGGCAGTGGTCTCTAGTCGAATAGAGGAATCAAAAGATGGGCCGATGTTCAAAGTACATGTTTTACTTGATGAGGCCGAAATTGCCCCATTTACTCCTGAAATAGTATTCTCTAGTGTAGAACGAATCGGAATATTCAATCGAGTTTGAACCCTCTCTGAAATAAAGGATGCTTCCGAAGCCGGGTCAATTAACGCCCTAGCAGAATACGAAACACCTTGATGAACGATATTCAACATGGCTGTTCCCAATATGACAGTTTTATTCTGCGTGACATGGAAAGATTGGCGAGATGCACATCCAGCCGATGTGGATGGTTCAAAATGTTCAAGTGGAGGAGCAGAAGGCACATTCGCGTTTGCTGTGCTTGCCACTCGAGTCGAATTACTCGGAGTGGGTTCCTCTCGATGCAACAAAGAATGATGATTCCGATTACATTTCAGACAACGACGTATGCTATCGCAATTTTTAACTTCGTGGCCTTTACGCAGGCAATTTACACATAAACGGTGGCGTTTGGCTATAGCGAATCGATCCGAAGACGTAGAACTTAAAAAACGTGGGCACGAGTAAATTTTATGATTTTGATCAGGGCAAAGAATGCAACCCGATGGAGAAGAACGACAAGGTCCCGAAGATGCCGCATTAGTATGAGCATGGACTTTCTTCCCTTTTGAGTGCTTTGGAGATTCATCTCCCCTCATACCATGAAGGCACATAAGTGTGCGAATTCTCTCAGTCAAGAAGGCATCCAACTCTTTCCAAGATGAAAGAGACGATTTATCCTTCACACTTTGTTCCCACAACGTTTGTGTAAGTTTAGGTAACCGTTGGAGGCAAATAAACACTACTATCGGATCCCAATTGTCAGTCGAAATTTCATAAATGGACATCGCCGATAGACATCCATCTATGCCACGCTGGATTGATTTCAATCCTGAACTTGTTTCTTTTTCAAGGACCGGAAGGGAAAACAGAATTTTCAATTGATTATGTACTAGAAGCCGAGGATTGTCGTACGTGTCTTTTAAAGATTTCCATGCGAGAACGAAACTACGATTTAGTAGTGGAAATTTCGAGACAATCTCGCGAGCTTCTCCACTAGTCTTGCCAACCAAATGACACAAGCGCTCGATGTCACTAAGACGCGAATTGTTTATGTATACGGCAGTAAACAAGTCCCTAAATGTGGGCCAAGATAAGAAATCGCCCTCAAAAACGTCTATGTCACATGGCGGAAGCGAAAGATTATGTACGCTGTCACTAGTTAGTTGGTCACTTCCTATGCGCGAGTTCCTATCACAATTTTCAAAGCGAAATGCAGTCGGAGAATCGACTTGAGTACCGATTTCACGAGAAGTGTGTGTCGATGTACTCATATTGTTCAAAAAGTCTGTATCTGGTGTGTCCCCGAGAGTTTGTTGTGATAATGAAACATCAGAGGTACTATTAGTCGAATTGATGGACAACCTACGAGAGCCATTTTTAAACTGCACCAATTTTCTGTTGATAGCGGACAGACAATTCATATAAGTTTGATGGGACACATCATATTTACTGTCCACCGAGTCGATGTCCGCTTTCCCCGCGTCTTTGGAAGATGACAAGTAATCAATACATTTATCGAACATTTCCTGTGTGCCAGTCCACAATTTGTTCAACTCGGAACTGCGAACCTCAAGACTATATACATCTATATCCTCATCTTTCAGAAGACGGAAATATGTATCAAACTTGACTAGAGCATCCGAAGCTCTTACGAAAAAGTCAATTGGAGTAAGAGACATTTTTAAGAAGTGTTCTTCCAAAGATAACGCTAAACAAATTTCGAAAAGGGCAATCAAATACCGCTAGGTGGGAAGATTCCAAAAATTAAGTTCGAAAAACAGCAAAGGTTTATCGAGAAACTCCAAATGAGATCAAACAAATAATCAAAATTCTCAAATTATAGATAAACGACCACAAAACGAATAAAATCCTCAACCAAATACAAAGATAATTCAAAAGAATAACGAAAATCCATAAAATTGTTGAGAAAATGTCAAAAAATATTCTATAAATTTGTCTCAGTGTATAGAAAACTCAAAATATTTCGACAAAATACTTTCTTTCTGCAATAACGAAATTTATCAGTCAATTGTGTTACAAAAACTACCGAATGTAGTACATTTGTGTCCAAATATACACAAATGAAATGACCAAAAACGAAAATTTCAATAATTAACAAATTATTCCAAAAATCGATTATATGTCGAGTTGACCGAATGTAGGGTGCACGTTGATGTGCCGAAAACCCAGCGAAAAAGACAATCAACCGAATCGAAAACCAAAAATATCACAAATCACACTTTTATTTCAAAAAAGTCGAATTGGCCGAATGTAGGGTACACGGTGTCAAATAAGACCGAAAATTATTTATGTGTAGTGTACCTCTATCACTATTTCAAAAAATATAACGATAAAAATATTTAATTTATTTTTCATAAGAAGCACGTTTTTCTAGAACCCACTGTAGGTATGAGATCGAAATAAGTTCGATGCAACCTCGTATGTAGTAGTTATGTTCGATAAGGTTCGAAGCACCACATTCGAGCAATGTTGATTGAATGTATGTACGAGTATGTTGGTTAAACCGAGCCAAGCAAAGGCGACATTAACAATGTACAATGAATGACCCAAACAACGAGTGAAGGGAGGAGCAAGAGGAGAGGTTCTCGATGGATTTTTTTGTTATTGTTACACTGAATAGGCGCTCTTGCAGCCGAAGGCAATGACAGTAGAAAACCAAAACAAACAATCGAATGTATAAACGAGCGACACTAAGCACTACACTCTGCACGACCGAAATGATTTGGAATTATTTTAACAATTTAAACCGAACAAATCAAACCGAAACGAAATATTAAAAATATTAATGCTTTGTATATGGAATAGAATTATTCCCGAATGATTTTTAACGCTATTTAGCAACGAAATAGCGACGGTGTGGACTGTATATTTTAACGAAAAAACGCGATAGAGATTTCGAAAGCCGACCAAAATCTTTTGTTTTATTTTAAATAAATAAAAACAATCGCGACACTCACTAGCCTACTGAATGTACGTACCGATGTTTTTGTTGTAAAATTATGGTTTGTTGATGAGGTGATGGACGATGGTTTTGTTGATGAGTGAGGGAGGTTTTCCTTGACGAATAGCAGCAAAAACCAATTCCACGACGATGTAGGGCAGCGGTAGCTCAAATCCGGCTCGATACGACCAATGTTTACGCCGGCGGGGGCGTAGGGGAGCAAAAGAGTATTTGCAACGAAAGAGACTAAGAATATAAATAAAACACGATTAGTTTCAATGTAATAATAGGCAAGGCGCCTGTAGTTTATTGTTGTTTTTGCTGCTAAGTTTGGTAACGAAGATTTACCTTAAATATATTTGTACAGCAAGATGTACTTATTCGAGCGACGGTCCAAGATGGAGAGAGGTGGCGGAGCAAGTGTCAAGAACAAGAAAACGAATCGTTACTCGTTAAAATCTGCAAAGCTAATACTACAAGGATGTAGTAATGAGGAGTAGGCAGATTTTAACGAGTATGTATGCCCGATAAATTGGCCAATATATGCACCGAAACAAATCAATGACATAAACGAAATTCAAAGGAACATTCTAACTTAAACACATATCTTTCGTCCGATTTGACCCTTTAGTCCTATAGATGCTGTAGTTTACACCCAATCGTTTTGATATTTAAATTGTAGATTTTCTTGATGGACTAACATTGCAGAATTTGAAGAAAGTCGGTTAAGATTTAGCTATAGCTCCCATATATATGTTTCATCCGATTTGGCTCTTTAGTCCTGTAGAAAATGTATTTTACATCCAATCGTTTTTATACCCTACACCACACTGCGGTACAGGGTATTATTTAAGTATAAAATGTCCCAAAAATAATTTTATGTAAACAATTTATACATGACCACACCCACTGCCACTATCACCCCAGTTTTCAGCTACATAACGGGTAATGACACCAAGATCGCACATACCCAATTTCGAGAATTTTTCTCCAATAGTATTTGAAATATTTCATATTTGAATTTTAAGTTGCATGGACGGTGCCACGCCCACTGGCTCCATGATGTGTACCAAGGTGACAAATATCGAATTTCGAGTATTTGGAACCAATAGTACCCAAGATATTCCACTTTTAAATTTTACATTGTGTGGACGGTGCCACGCCCCTTTGTCCAACCAAACCGAATATAGCTACGAAGCTTCCACACTTCAAAAGATATTCTCATGCAAAAAATCAGCAAAATCTGTTCAGCCGTTTTCGAGTCCATCGCATACCAACGGACACCATTTCATTTTTATATATATAGAAGAAGATTATTATCTATCTATCTATCTATATATCTAAAATAGAGTGTCTGTTTGTGGGTTTGTTTGTGGGTTTGTTTGTTTGTATGTTTGTTTGTTCCGTACAGACGTCTAAACGGCTTGACCGATCATCTTGAAATTTTCACAGAATGTACATGTGTAGGGGGTGCTGAAAATAGGGTACTTGAATTTTCGATATATCAAGTGGGCGTGGACCCGCCCATATGGGTCAAATTTTGGTATTGAGAAAAATTTTTAGCTAGAGTGCTGAAATTTCGTGTGTATGCATTTAGTGTCAGATTATGCGAATTTTCCAAAAACGGGCGGAATCGGACCAATGGGCGTGGCCCCGCCCATATAAGCCAAATTTTGAAATTGAGATATTTTGCACAATTTGTTAGCGAGAGTGCTGGAATGTTATGTATATGTATATGGTGGCAGACTACGTGATGGCTCCAAAAATGGGCGGGATCGGACCAATGGGCGTGGCCCCACCCACATAGACCAAATTTTGAAATTTTGATATCTTACACAATTTGCTAACGGGAGTGCTGCAATGTTGCGTATATGTATCTGCTGGCATTCTACGTAATTGGTCAAAAAATGGGCGGGACCGGACCAATGGGCGTGGCCCCGCCCATACAAGCCAAATTTTGAAATTGATATATCTTGCACAATTTGTTAGTTAGAGTGTTGTAATGTTGTACATATGTATCTGATGGCAGTCCACGTGATGGATCCAAAAACGGGCGGGATCGAACCAATGGGCGTGGCACCGCCCATATAAGCCAAATTTTAAAAATGTGATATCTTGCACAATTTTTTAGCGAGAGACCTGGAATTTTGTGTATATATATCCGTTGGCGATCTACGTGATTGGTCCAAAAATGGGCGGGTTCGGACCAATAGGCGTGGCCCCGCCCACATTGACCAAATTTTGAAATTTTGATATCTTGCACGATTTGCTAGCGGGAGTGCTGCAATGTTGCGTATATGTATCTGGTGGCATTCTAGTAATTGGTCAAAAAATGGGCGGGATCGGACCAATGGGCGTGGCCCCGCCCATATAAGCCAAATTTTGAAATTGATATAACGTGCACAATATGTTAGCGAGAGTGCTGGAATTTTGTGTATATGTATATGGTGGCAGTCTGCGTGATTGGTCCAAAAATGGGCGGGATCGGCCCAATGGGCGTGGCCCCGCCCACATAGACCAAATTTTGATATCTTGCACAAATTGCTATCGGGAGTGCTGCTATGTTGTGTATATGTATCTGGTGGCATTCTACGTAATTGGTCAGAAAATGGGCGGGATCGGACCAATGGGCGTGGCCCCGCCCTTATAAGCCAAATTTCGAAATTGATATATCTTGCACAATTTTTTATCTAGAGTGCTGTAATGTTGTACATATGTATCTGGTGACAGTCCACGTGATTGGTCCAAAAATTGACGGGATCTGACCAATGGGCGTGCCACCGCCCATATAAGCCAAATTTTGAATTGAATTATATTGCTCATTTTGTTAGCGAGAGTGTTGAAATTTTGCGTACATGTATCTGGTAGCAGTCTACGTGATTGGCTTACAAATGGGCGGAATAGCAAGTATTATATAGGAAATACATGAACAAAAATGCTCGGTATGCGATAATTACAGCTGCTCACTCCAATACAATCGCAATATGATAATGTGATGCATGACCAATGAAACAAGAATTTGGAAATTTTATAAGTATACATTTCTATTTTCTGGACTTTCCACTGAATTCGGTATTTTTTCATTCAGTGAATTTATTACTAATACCAGTAAGGAAAGGCAGAAAGTCGGGCGGGGCCGACTATATAATACCCTACACCTCCCTAACAATGCGATAAGGGTCATTGCGATAATAATTTGGAATAATTGGTAAATGTGGTGTGTGTGTGTATGTATATTTTATTTTGAACCGATAATCGCTAAATTAAGCAATATTCGTTGCTAAATTGAGAAACATTTTTCTGGAGAACTTTGTAATGATCGGACGTTAAGTACAACTTCTATAGCGCTTTTTAACCAAATCTGGAGGAACATATATATGGAGGTTATATATACATCTGAATCGATTTTCCTTCATGTAAAATAGAAACCTGTTTCTGTCGAATTTCGTACTGATCGGATATAAAACACAGTCTCTACAGCGCTTACATGTCAAATTGGGGGTAACATATATATGGGGGCTATATCTAAATCTGAACCGATTTTCTCCGAATTTTGCGGTATTCCATCATGTAATAAGAAACCTCTTTCTGCCGAATTTCTTACTGATCGGATATAAAATACAGTTTCTACAGCGCTTGCATTTCAAATCGGGGGTAACATATAAAGGGTGTCCCAAGAAGAGCGCAATTTTTTAATTTTAAATAAAACACAGATATTTAAGAAAAAATCGTGAAACTTTATTATATCGTAAAGTAGACAGAATGAGGTTATGTATGGAACAATATATCGTGCAGATGGCCGCCGCGGCTTTGCTGGCATGCACGCGATCTTTTAATGAAATTTTCAATGACCGTTTTGCATGAATGCTGCGGTATTTCATTAATGCAGCGTCCAATTTCGTCTTTTAAGGCTTGAGTCGTCGTCGGCTTATTCGCGTAAACCATCGACTTCAAAAAACCCCAAAGAAAAAAATCTAATGGCGTTAAATCGCACGATCTAGGCGGCCAATTCTGATCTCCAAAACGCGAAATAACACGACCGGGAAATGACTGATGCAGCAATTGAATTGTTTCTCTGGCTGTATGACATGTGGCGCCGTCTTGTTGGAACCACATGCCCTCCACATTCATTTCTTCAATTCTAGGCAAGAAAAAACTGGTTATCATTTCACGATACCGAACACCATTGACTGTTTGCGCTTGACCTGCATCATTTTCATAAAAAAAAGGTCCAATGATTCCTCCAGCCCAAAAACCACACCACACAGTGACACAGTAGCGCGTTGTTGTCTTTACATCACTAACAGACCCAGTTTCGGCAAATTTATCCATTAATCTCTTTACAGTTGACTCATTTGGAGCATTATTGTGACCCCAAATTGATCGCAATTTGCGAACTGTAGCCGCAAAACTTTCACCATTTTGGTAAAACAATTTCACAATGAGAATGCGTTGTTCATTCGTGTAGCGCTCCATTTTTACTAACCTCGTACCTTCTACTAACAAACAATAACAATTATTTAAATGTCAAACAATGACACTTCGAATGTTGCGAGATTAAAAAATTGCGCTCTTCTTGGTACACCCTTTATATGGGGACTATAACTAAATCTGAACCGATTTTCTCCGAATTTGGCAGTATTCCTTCATGTAATAAGAAACTTCTTTCTGCCGAATTTCGTACTGATCGGATATAAAATACAGTTTCTACAGCGCTTACATGTCAAATCGGGGGTAACATATATATGGGGGCTATATCTAAATCTGAACCGATTTTCTCCGAATTTGGCAGTATTCCTTCATGTAATAACAAACCTCTTTCTGCCGAATTTCGTACTGATCGGATATAAAATACAGTCTCTACAGCGCTTGAATGTCAAATCGGTGCTAACATATATATGGGGGCTATATCTAAATCTGAACCGATTTTCTCCATATTTGGCAGTATTCCTATAGACGTCTAAACGGCTTGACCGATCATCTTGAAATTTTCACAAAATGTACATGTGTAGGGGGTACTTTAATTTTCGATATATCAAGTGGGCGTGGACCCGCCCATATGGGTCAAATTTTGGTATTGAGAAAAATTTTTAACCAGAGTGCTGAAATTTTGTGTGTATGTATTTAGTGTCAGATTATGTGAATTTAAAAAAAATGGGCGGAATCGGACCAATGGGCGTGGCCCCGCCCATATAAGCCAAATTTTTAAACTAAAATATTTTCCATAATTCATTAGCGAGAGTTCTTCAAGTTTGTGTATATGTTTCATGTGACAGTCTACGTGATTGGTCCAAAAATGGGCGGGATCGGCCCAATGGGCGTGGCCACGTCTATATAAGCCAAATTTTGAAATATAAATATCTTGCACAATTTATTATCGAGAGTGCTGCAGTTTTGGGCACATGTATCTGATGATAGTCTACGCGATTCGCCCAAAAATGGGCGGGATCAGACCAATGGACGTGGCACCGCCTATAGAAGCCAAATTTTGAAATTGAGACACATATCTTGCACAATTTTTAGCGAAAGTGATGTCTGGTGGTAGTCTACGTTATTGGTCCAAAAAGGGTCGGGATCGTATCAATGGCCGGGGCCCCGCCCATATAATCATTAATTTAAAAATTAAATAATACAGGTCGAAAAATACATAATAAACAATCTAAATTTTAAAATTGAGATGTCGTACACATTTTTTTAGCGACAGTTCTGTAATTTTGTGCATATGTATCTGATGATAGCCTACATGAATGGTCTAAAAAGTGGCGGGATCGGATCAATGGGCGTGACGCCTCCCATATAAACCAAATTTTGATATTGAGATATCATGCACAATTTGTTAGCGATTTGATGTATGCATTTGATGGCAGTCTACGTAATTGGTTCAAAAATGGACGGAATCGGAAATCTGGAGTCTGGGGCAACGAAGTGGACCGGGTCCAGCTAGTCCATATATATAAAGAAGAATGTGTGTTTGTTTGTTGGTTTGTTTGTACCGTATATTCGTATAAACGGCTGCACCGATCTTCTTAAAATTTTCACAGAATGTACATGTGTGGGTGGTGGTGAAAATAGGGTACTTGAATTTTTGATGTACCAAGTGGGCGTGGCCCCGCCCATCTAGGCAAAATTTTCAAATTAGTATATATTGCACTATTTTTTAGCTAGAGTGCTGTAATGTTGTACATATGTATCTGATGGAAGTCTACGTGCTTGGTCCAAAAATAGGCGGGATCGAACCAATGGGCGTGGCATCGCCCATATAAGCCAAATTTTAAAAATGTGATTTCTTGCACAATTTGTTAATGAGAGAGCTGGAGCTGATGGTAGTCTTCGTGATTGTTCCAAAAATAGCCGGGATTGGCCAATGGGCGTGGCCCCGCCCATATAAACCAAATTTTGAAATTGACATATCTTGCACAATTTGTTAGCGAGAGTGCTGTAATTTTGTGCGTATCTATCTTGGTGTAGTCTACGTGCTTGGTTTAAAAATGGGCGGGATCGGACTAAAGGGCGTGGCGCGCCCATATAAGCCAAATTTTGAAATTGAGATATCTTGCACAATTTGTTAGCGTAGCAGTCTACGTGCTTGGTTCAAAAATGGGCGGTATCGGACCAATGGGCGTGGCCCCGACCGTATAAGCTAAATTTTGAAATTTAGATATTTTTCACAATATGTTAGAGAGAGTGTTGTACTTCTGTGTATATGAATCTGGTGGTAGTCTACGTGATTGATTCAAAAATGGGCGGGATCGGACCAATGGGCGTGCCCCGCCCATATAAGTAAAATTTTTGAGTTGAGATATCTTGCACAATTTTTTGGCGAGAGTGCTGTAATTTTGTGCATATGTATCTGGTGGTAGTCTACGCGATTGTTCCAAAAATAGCCGGGATCGGACCAAAGGGCGTGACCCCGCCCATATAAGCAAATTTTGAAATTGTGATATCTTGCAAAATTTGTTAGAGAGAGTGCTGTAATTTTGTGCATATGTATTTCGGTGTAGTCTAAGTGATTAGTCCAAAAATGGGCGGGATAGGACCAATGGGAGTGGCCCCGCCCATATAAGGCAAATTTTGAAATTGAAATATTTTTCACAATATGTTAGAGAGAGTGTTGTAATTCTGTGTATATGTGTCTGGTGGTAGTCTACGTGATTGGTCCAAAAATGGGAGGAATCGGATCAATGGGCGTGGCCTCGCCCATATAAGTCTGGTTGAAGCCTACGTGATTGGTCTAAAAATGAGCGGGATCAGACCAAAGGGCGTGGCACGTGTAGCACATTTGCGATTTCTTAAGTGTACAACTTTTTAATTTTAAAGGATGTAATTTTTGAGATAAAACATTAAAAATAGTAAAATTTTCCAGAGAGTATAGCAAATAAAGCACACATTTGCAGTTTCTTAGGTATACAACTTTTTAATTTAAAAGGAGGTATTTTTTGAGATAAAGCTCTAAAACAGTCACATTTTCCGGATAGTATAGGCTTTGACTCCCTTTTAATAAATTATATCTGCCATCATATGCTACAATTTACTACATTTTAGAAATACATCTTTAAAGTAAACAACAGTTACATTTTTAGTCTTTGATTTACTTTTTGGAACAGGAAAAACATTTTAACCGTTAAAATCAGTAGCAAAAATTTTTAATTCCAAATAGTTTTGGGGGGGGTTTGAAAACGACTTTTTTGAAATTTAGCATGGTAGAGTTTATTGCTCTATAGATCAACATTGCCGAAGTTGAAGAAAATCGATTCAGATTTAGATATAGCTCCCAGATATATGGTTTGTCCGATTTGGTCCTTTAGACCCAAAGAAGCTTTAGTTTACATCCAATTGTTTTGAAATTTAGAATGGTAAATTTCATTATTCCATGGAGCAACTTTACATGTAAAGTTGTTCGTCGACTACAGGTCGCAATTTCACTCCGATCGTTCTGAAATTTTGCAGTTTGGAGTATTTCGCGGCTGTTAAGATCGCTATTGAATTTGGTTGAAATCGGTTCAGATTTAGATATAGCTCCCATATATATGTTTCGTCCGATTTGGCCCTTTAGTCCTATAGAAGCTGTATTTTACATCCAATCCTTTTGAAATTTAGAATGGTAGAGTTTCTTGATCCATGAACCAACATTGCCGAATTTGAAGAAAATCGGTTAAGATTTAGCTATAGCTCCCATATATTTGTTTCGTCCGATTTGGCCCTTTAGTCCTATAAAAGCTGTATTTTACATCCAATCGTTTTGAAATTTAGAATGGTAGAGTTTCTTGATCCATGAACCAACACTACCGAATTTGAAGAAAATCTGTTAAGATTTAGCTATAGCTCCCATATATATGTTTCGTCCGATTTGGCCCTTTAGTCCTATAAAAGCTGTATTTTACATCCAATCGTTTTGAAATTTAGAATGGTAGAGTTTCTTGATCCATGAACCAACACTACCGAATTTGAAGAAAATCGGTTAAGATTTAGCTATAGCTCCCATATACATGTTTCGTCCGATTTGGCCCTTTAGTCCTGTAGAAGCTGTATTTTACATCCAATGATTTTGAAATTTAGAATGGTAGAGTTTCATGATCTATGAACCAACACAGGCCAATTTGAAGAAAATCGGTTAAGATTTAGCTACAGCTCCCATATATTTGTTTCGTCCGATTTGGCCCTTTAGTCCTATAGAAGCTGTATTTTACATCCAATCCTTTTGAAATTTAGAATGGTAGAGTTTCTTGATCCATGAACCAACATTGCCGAATTTGAAGAAAATCGGTAAAGATTTAGCTATAGCTCCCATATACATGTTTCGTCCGATTTGGACCTTTAGTCCTGTAGAAGCTGTATTTTACATCCAATGATTTTGAAATTTAGAATGGTAGAGTTTCTTGATCTATGAACCAACACTGCCGAATTTGAAGAAAATCGGTTAAGATTTAGCTATAGCTCCCATATATATGTTTCGTCCGATTTGGCCCTTTAGTCCTATAAAAGCTGTATTTTACATCCAATCGTTTTGAAATTTAGAATGGTAGAGTTTCTTGATCCATGAACCAACACTACCGAATTTTAAGAAAATCAGTTAAGATTTAGCTATAGCTCCCATATATATGTTTCGTCCGATTTGGCCCTTTAGTCCTATAAAAGCTGTTTTTTACATCCAATCGTTTTGAAATTTAGAATGGTAGAGTTTCTTGATTCAAGAAACAACATTGCCGAATTTGAAGAAAATCGGTAAAGATTTAGCTATAGCTCCCATATATATGTTTCATCCGATTTGGCTCTTTAGATCCAATCGTTTTTATACCCTACACCACACTGTGGTACAGGGTATTATTTAAGTATAAAATGTCCCAAAAGTAAATTTATGTAAACAATTTATACATGAATTACAAAATTTATATATCAGAGTTATTCAATATTACGAAAGTGGTGTAGGGTATTATATAGTCGGCCCCGCCCGACTTTAGCCTTTCCTTACTGGTTTTTACATCATTTTTTTGAAATTTAGCATGGTAGAGTTTCTTGTCCCATTAAACAAACATTGCCAAATTAGAAAAAAGAAGTAAAAGCGTTAAGTTCGGCCATGCCGAATCTTATATGTCCTCCACAATGGATAGCATGTGACCTCCCAAATAACTCAAACCTAATGAAAATAACACCGAAAACACACACTAAAAAAATATAGTAGATGAGAACAGTAGGAATCACAACGAGTTAGATGATATATATGGAGCTATATCTAAATATGGACCAATATCGCCCATTTTCAATCCCAAGTTACCTGCAGCTAAAAGAAGTATCTATACCAAATTTCAGCCACCTAGCTGAAGTGTTATAGATTGTAGCGTGATTACAACAGACGGACGGACGGACAGACGGACATGCCTAAATCGTCTTAGAATTTTAAGACGATTAAGGATATATATACTTTATGGGATGAGCGCCCCAGTAGGTGAGTTGGTAGCGTACTCGCCTATGAGTTTGGGGGTCGTGGGTTCGATTCCCACCAGAGGCTCTGGTCTGTCGCTGCAAACATTTAGCCATATGGTCTTTGTAACCCGGCCTTTCCCTGGACCTTAAAATTAGAATATAAATTTACGTTGTATTGTAATTCAAAAAAATAAATAAATAAAATAATACTTTATGGGGTCTCAGATCAATATTTAGTCGTGTTACAAACGGAGTGACAAAATGAATATACACCCCATCCTATGGTGGAGGGTATAAAAAGTCTGTTTACATTTATTTATAGCTCCCATATATATGTTTCGCCTGATTTGGCTAAAGAGCCAGAGACGTACTAAGTATAAATTGTGTAAACAGATTTTAGTTGAAGTATACATTGGATATTTCATTTTTATCCAATCTTACTAGAGTGGTGTAGTGTTTCATATAGTCGTCACCAGCCGAAGCCTTTCCTTACTGGTTTTTCAGATGTTTGTCTTAAATTTACCCTACACTACATAGCGGTACGAAATTTGAAAGACTTTTTTTGATCCTAGTAGCGTCGAGTTTTATGGCTTTCGCTTCAGATCTACATTAATTATATTGATCTATCAATTGTAGGATTGATCTATCATACTCGGCTCCTCCATCCATCTTTAGTCTTTCCTCACTGGTATTTTTTCCAGTAAGCAATTTCATTATGATCGGATGTCAGATACATACATTTAGATGTTAAATCTGAAGGAATATATGCACATTGTTTATATCTGAATATGAAGCGATTTCCTTCAAATCTGGTGGTGTGTATTCGTTAACCAAAATACTTCTCCCTACCAAATTTAATAATTATACCCTACACCACACTGTGGTACAGGGTATTATAAGTTTGTTTCACGGCAGATGTTTGTAACACCTGAAAATAACACAGCTAGACCCACCTTAAAGTATACCGATCGACTCAGAACCACTAGCTGAGTTGATTTAACGATGTCTGTCCGTCCGTCCGTCTGTCCATGTAAAGTTGTTCGTCGACTACAGGTCGCAATTTCACTCCGATCGTTCTGAAATTTTGCAGTTAAGAGTATTTCGCGGCTGTTAAGATCGCTATTGAATTTGGTTGAAATCGGTTTAGATTTAGATATAGCTCCCATATATATGTTTCGTCCGATTTGGCCCTTTAGTCCTATAGAAGCTGTATTTTACATCCGATCGTTTTGAAATTTAGAATGGTAGAGTTTCTTGATCCATGAACCAACATTGCCGAATTTGAAGAAAATCGGTTCAGATTTAGATATAGCTCCCATATATATCTTTCGTCCGATTTGGTCCTTTAGTCCTATAGAAGCTGTATTTTACATCCGATCGTTTTGAAATTTAGAATGGTAGAGTTTCTTGATCCACGAACCAACATTGCCGAATTTGAAGAAAATCGGTTAAGATTTAGCTATAGCTCCCATATATATGTTTCGTCCGATTTGGCCCTTTAGTCCTATAGAAGCTGTATTTTACATCCGATCGTTTTGAAATTTAGAATGGTAGAGTTTCTTGATCCATGAACCAACACTACCGAATTTGAAGAAAATCGGTTGAGATTTAGCTATAGCTCCCATATATATGTTTCGTCCGATTTTGCTCTTTAGTCCTGTAGAAGCTGTATTTTACATCCAATCATTTTGAAATTTAGACTGGTAGAGTTTCTTGAGCCATGAACCAACACTACCGAATTTGAAGAAAATCGGTTAAGATTTAGCTATAGCTCCCATATATATGTTTCGTCCGATTTGGCCATTTAGTCCTATAAAAGCTGTATTTTACATCCAATCGTTTTGAAATTTAGAATGGTAGAGTTTCTTGATCCATGAACCAACATTGCCGAATTTGAAGAAAATCGGTTAAGATTTAGCTATAGCTCCCATATATATGTTTCGTCCGATTTGGCCCTTTAGTTCTATAGAAGCTGTATTTTACATCCAATCGTTTTGAAATTTAGAACGGTCGAGTTAATTGATCCGCGAACCAACACTACCGAATTTGAAGAAAATCGGTTAAGATTTAGCTATAGCTCCCATATTATGTTTCGTCCGATTTTGCCCTTTAGTCCTGTAGAAGTTGTATTTTACATCCAATCATTTTTAAATTTAAAATGGTAGAGTTTCTTGATCCACGAACCAACACTACCGAATTTGAAGAAAATCGGTTAAGATTTAGCTATAGCTCCCATATATATGTTTCGTCCGATTTGGCCCTTTAGTCCTATAGAAGCTGTATTTTACATCCGATCGTTTTGAAATTTAGAATGGTAGAGTTTCTTGATCCATGAACCAACATTGCCGAATTTGAAGAAAATCGGTTCGGATTTAGATATAGCTCCCATATATATCTTTCGTCCGATTTAGTCCTTTAGTCCTATAGAAGCTGTATTTTACATCCGATCGTTTTGAAATTTAGAATGGTAGAGTTTCTTGATCCACGAACCAACATTGCCGAATTTGAAGAAAATCGGTTGAGATTTAGCTATAGCTCCCATATATATGTTTCGTCCGATTTTGCTCTTTAGTCCTGTAGAAGCTGTATTTTACATCCAATCATTTTGAAATTTAGACTGGTAGAGTTTCTTGATCCATGAACCAACACTACCGAATTTGAAGAAAATCGGTTAAGATTTAGCTATAGCTCCCATATATATGTTTCGTCCGATTTGGCCATTTAGTCCTATAAAAGCTGTATTTTACATCCAATCGTTTTGAAATTTAGAATGGTAGAGTTTCTTGATCCATGAACCAACATTGCCGAATTTGAAGAAAATCGGTTAAGATTTAGCTATAGCTCCCATATATATGTTTCGTCCGATTTGGCCCTTTAGTTCTATAGAAGCTGTATTTTACATCCAATCGTTTTGAAATTTAGAACGGTCGACTTAATTGATCCGCGAACCAACACTACCGAATTTGAAGAAAATCGGTTAAGATTTAGCTATAGCTCCCATATTATGTTTCGTCCGATTTTGCCCTTTAGTTCTGTAGAAGTTGTATTTTACATCCAATCATTTTTAAATTTAAAATGGTAGAGTTTCTTGATCCATGAACCAACACTACCGAATTTGAAGAAAATCGGTTAAGATTTAGCTATAGCTCCCATATATATGTTTCGTCCGATTTGGCCCTTTAGTCCTATAAAAGCTGTATTTTACATCCAATCGTGTTGAAATTTAGAATGGTAGAGTTTTTTGATCCATGAACCAACACTACCGAATTTGAAGAAAATCGGTTAAGATTTAGCTATAGCTCCCATATATATGTTTCGTCCGATTTGGCCCTTTAGTTCTATAGAAGCTGTATTTTACATCCAATCATTTTTAAATTTAGAATGGTAGAGTTTCTTGATCCATGAACCAACACTACCGAATTTGAAGAAAATCGGTTAAGATTTAGCTATAGCTCCCATATTATGTTTCGTCCGATTTTGCCCTTTAGTCCTGTAGAAGCTGTATTTTACATCCAATCATTTTTAAATTTAGAATGGTAGAGTTTCTTGATCCATGAACCAACATTGCCGAATTTGAAGAAAATCGGTAAAGATTTAGCTATAGCTCCCATATATATGTTTCATCCGATTTGGCTCTTTAGATCCAATCGTTTTTATACCCTACACCACACTGTGGTACAGGGTATTATTTAAGTATAAAATGTCCCAAAAGTAAATTTATGTAAACAATTTATACATGAATTACAAAATGTATATATCAGAGTTATTCAATATTACGAGAGTGGTGTAGGGTATTATATAGTCGGCACCGCCCGACTTTAGCCTTTCCTTACTGGTTATTAATTATAATTATTCTATAGCGCTTAGATGCAAATCGGAAGGAAAATACGAGACCGACGGAGGGAATGTAATTACAAGATTTTTTTTAATTTTAAAATTTTAACAGTTTACACAATAATGCCTATTACTCAATTATTTCGCTTTCACATATGTATTATTTTCCAATCTAAGCATATCAATGGCCGAGATCTTTCGTGTATCCAATTAACCGGTTTTCTCAAACTCGCTATCTAAATGCGCGCATATAAAATGACGAATATAGCCCTGAGATAAATACGTACCATTCTTTTTGGTAGCCACATGCTCGTGGAATGTGTTTCCGCTCTTGTTCAGCTCAATCATGGCAACAATAAATCGTTCATATCTCCCGAATATGCCATGAGATTTATAACGGAAAGATAGCATACACGAATCCACATGTGAAGGCTGTTGTTGTTTAATGATATCAGGGGAAGTGTGAAATATATGGCCGTTAGCAGATATCAGTGCACTTGCCTCATTTTCTTGCGGGGAAATTGAAATATACATGTACCTATGTACGTACATAAACTGCGAACATATTTCGTTTATAGATGATTTTGTAATGGTAAAAAAACAATGGTAGGATAACTACAAAGATACCTGTTAAACTTTATTCGAAAAATTTACAATGTATGGAGGCTGGAGGTTCATATGTATGAGTGTAAGCTGAAACAATCGCTTCTGTTGTACATACATACATATATATATATTGCAGGATACACTTTTTTTCAAAATAATTATTTTCTAAGGCATACATTTTTATACCATATATTACGCTGTGGTACAAGGTATTACACGTTTCGTGGCATATGTCTGTAATATCTGTAAAAATAGTGAAGACCCACCTTAAGATATATCGTTCGAATCAGAATCACTACCTAACTCGGTGTAACTATGTCTTTTGTTCAAAATCAATTCATATTTATTTATAGCACTATTTGCTGTATAAATACCATGGAAGCTGACTATATTATATCCTACACCACCTTGTTAGAACAGAATAAATACACATACATATCAATCAATTTGAGTATATCAATCAATTTGTTTCCTCAAGACATCAATAAAACTTTAATTTGTTTTTTTTTTTACTTCGTTCAAAATTGATGGATGGTATATAGCTAGCTGTTCGACCTAAAACACTATTTTTCAACGAATGTGTGTACAAAACGCTGACGAGTGTACTCTCGTTAGCACATTATTTTATGAACACTCGTTCAACAAATACTGTTTTCGTGCGACTACAGTAAATGTTTTTTTAATCCCCTCCGCCATAGGATGGGTGGTATATTCATTTTGTCACTTCGCTTGTAACACCTCTAAATATTGATCTGAGACCCCATAAAGTATATATATTCTTAATCGTCGTAAATTTCTAAAATGTTTTAGCCATGTCCGTCTGTTGTAATAACGCTACAGTCCGAAATAATAGAGCTAGGTTGATTACATTTGGTAGAAATACTTCTTATAATTGCAGGTTGTTTGGGATTACAAATAGGTCATATCGGTCAATGTTTTGATATAGCTCCCCTATAGAGGTGGCTCCAAAATACGATTTTTGAGCCATATATACCACATTTTTATAGCAATTTAGCAGAAACCTTGCAGTTTGTATTCTATTTTGGCAAGAATTCATCAAAGCAAAAATTATACAAATCGGTTCATATTTTGTTATAGTCACCCTATACACGGGGAAAAATCTTCATTTTTGGTATGTTTGAATCAAAGAAAAATATATTTGGAACACACAATTTTAAATCAATTTACGAGTATATAAAGAAGAATGTGTGTTTGTTTGTTTGTTTGTACAATATAGGCGTCTAAACAGCTGGACCGATTTTCTTGAAATTTTCACAGAATGTACATGTGTAGGGGGTGGTGAAAATAGGGTACTTGAATTTTCGATATATCAAGTGAGCGTAGACCGGCCTATATTGGTCAAATTTTGAAAAAAAATTTTAATTTGAGTGCTGAAATTTTTTTTTGTATGCAGTGGTAGTCTTCGTGATTAGTCCAAAAATGGGCGGGATTGGACCAATGGGCGTGGCCCCGCCCATATACACGAAATTTTGAAATTTACATATCTTGCACAAATTATGAGAGAGAGTGCTGTAATTTTGTGCATATGTATCTTGGTGTAGTCTATGTAATTGGTCCAAAAATTGACGGGATCGGATTAATGGGCGTGGCCACGCCCGTATAAGCCAAATTTTGAAATTTACATATCTTGCATAATTTGTTAGCGAGAGTGCTGTAATTCTGGTAGTAGTCTACGTGACTTGACCAAAAATAGGCGAAATAGGACCAATGGGGGTGGCCCGCCCATATTAACCAAATTTTAAAATTGCACAGTTTGTTAGAGAGAGTGCTGTAATTTTGTGTATATTTTTATATATCTGGGAGCAGTCAAGGTGATTTGTTAAATAATGGGAGGGATTGGTCCTTTGTGCGTGGCTCCGCCCAAGTGAGACAAGTGTTGAAATGTATATATCTTGAAAAATTTTTTAGCGAGAGAGCTGTAATTTTGTGTATATGTATTTGGTGACAATCTACGTGATTGATCAAAAAATGGACGGGATCGGAAATCTGGGGTAACGAAGAGGACCTGATAAAGCTAGTAATATATATTTCTGAGGAAATACATTTTATTTGAAAATCTATATTACAACAAAATATATTTGCAAACTAATTTTTTCAAACAATTATGTCTTTATATGGGTGTTTCAAAAGTAACGGTCGTTACCGATTTTCCTATATTTATACCCTACACCACACTGTGGTACAGGGTATTATAAGTTTGTTTCACGGCAGATGTTTGTAACACCTGAAAATAACAAAGCTAGACCCACCTTAAAGTATAACGATCGACTCAGAATCACTAGCTGAGTCGATTTAACGATATCTGTCCGTCCGTCCGTCCATTCGTCTGTCCATGTAAAGTTGTTCGTCGACTACAGGTCGCAATTTCACTCCGATCGTTCTGAAATTTTGCAGTTTATAGTATTTCGCGGCTGTTAAGATCACTATTGAGTTTGTTTGAAATCGGTTCAGATTTAGATATAGCTCCCATATATATCTTTCGTCCGATTTGGCCCTTTAGTCCTATAGAAGCTGTATTTTACATCCAATCGTTTTGAAATTTAGAATGGTAGAGTTTCTTGATCCATGAACCAACATTGCCGAATTTGAAGAAAATCGGTTAAGATTTAGCTATAGCTCCCATATATATGTTTCGTCCGATTTGGCCCTTTAGTCCCATAGAAGCTGTATTTTACATCCGATCGTTTTGAAATTTAGAATGGTAGAGTTTCTTGATCCATGAACCAACATTGCCGAATTTGAAGAAAATCGGTTAAGATTTAGCTATAGCTCCCATATATATGTTTCGTCCGATTTTGCTCTTTAGTCCTGTAGAAGCTGTATTTTACATCCAATCATTTTGAAATTTAGAATGGTAGAGTTTCTTGATCTATGAACTAACACTACCGAATTTGAAGAAAATCGTTTCATCCGATTTGGCTCTTTAGATCCAATCGTTTTTATACCCTACACCACACTGTGCTACAGGGTATTATTTAAGTATAAAATGTCCCAAAAGTAAATTTATGTAAACAATTTATACATGAATTACAAAATTTATATATCAGAGTTATTCAATATTACGAGAGTGGTGTAGGGTATTATATAGTCGGCACCGCCCGACTTTAGCCTTTCCTTACTGGTTTTAAATAAAATTGCAACCTAAGCAAATATGCCACGAGGATTGCTTAATTTTTGACGTACGAAAGTTGAAGCATCGGTAGCAACCGAAAGAACTCATAAAAATTTTAATTTCAATAATTTTTTGACCATTAAAAACGTAACGGTCGTTACTTTATATATGTGCTGATTTGATATATCGGAAGCAAACATCATGTTTTTTAAAATTTTACGCAGGATGTGTCAAGTAAAAAATCTGATTAAATTCTTTGAAATGTTTTGTTTAAGGAATGGGTTTATTTTCAAACCAAAGAAAATAAGCAACCAAAAAAAAATTTTTTTTTAAAGTAACGGTCGTTACACTATGAAATGTGAAATGTTTTTTGGTTTTTTTCCCAAAATTTTCTTACGCGTTTGTTTTTCGTTTTCGTTCCTGACTTTGGCGTTCGTCCTTCATAACCTTTTTTTGATCCAGTCTTCGTTTTTTGAGCGCTCTCTCTTTTGCCAAGAAGCCTCATACTTTCCTGTGTCTTCTTTCCTTTTTTTTGTTGGCATCTTGGTATATTGCTCCATGATTTTTCAGCTAAAATCATTAAGAATTCAGTTAAGTAAGACGAAAACAGTTCAAATGCAAAAAGCCAAAAAAGGTAACGGTGTTTACATCTTTAACATTTTTTTTAAAAAATCAAAATAGGCTTTTGATGCTTATTTGGCCTTACAAAATTCTTCATCTTACTTACCTTCTAACTTTCCGCTACTATAAAATTAAATCGTTTGAATGAATTACGAAAAAAGATACTTTTGTTCTTTTGGGGTAACGGTCGTTACAGTCGGTGAGGTTGTTTTTGAACTATTAAAAAATACATTAAAAATACATTAAAATTTAATTTGTCGCCTTTAAAATTGTTACTAAGCATGAAGAACAGTTTCAGCTTTCAACTTGCTTTCGTTTTGTTTGTATACCACCGATAGAACAGTGTTTCCAAAGGGCTTAAAAAGTGACCGTGTAATTCACGGGAAGAAACGCGCACGTTGTATTAAATTCAAAGCATCATATTTTAGTTAGTATAAAGAAAATTGATGTTATTCTTTCGGAATGTGACAGATACATTTATTTTGTGTAATATTAGCGGAAATTTAAATTAAAAATAATAATTTGAATTTTGAGCTGTAAGGGGTCATTTTTTTGGAAATACCCATATACAAAAAAATATTGTTTAGAAATTTCCCCAAATACATTTTGTTTATAAGTTTTTCAAAATGTTGCGGATTTTTCGAATTTAAATTTTAATTTTTTATTGATTTCGATTAATACCTTGCAATTTAAAATGACATACGTATTAATAGCTTTTGTTTTAAATCAAAAATTTTTAATACCTATTCATTCAAAGTCGTCATTTGTTTTCAACCCATCAAGCCTAAAATTTGGCTAAAAATTGCAGCGTTCGTTTTTTAATAATTTATTTAAACAAAAAGTATTTTCTCCATATCCAATGATTTTTCCAGCAATAAAATGGAACGCAAACCATGGTGAAGAGTATATAAGATTCGGCGTGGCTGAACTTACCGAACTTGTTTTAAATATAACAAGTAAAGACGGATTTAGTTCGGCCTTGCCGAATTTTATATACCCTCCACCATGGATCGTATGTGAGTGGTTTCGGATACAAATAAACTCGTTATACCCAATTTCAGCCTAATTCGTTGAAATTTTAGGTTTTTGTGGCTTTACGAATTCAAATCTAGACGGGCATTTGTTTGGGCCTATGACCACCGTTGCTCGTGTGAAGTATTCTGGGTATTAATAAACACTAGCTACCAATTTTCAGCCCGATCAGTTGAAATTTTAGGTCTCTGTGGCGTTAAGAAGTCAAATCGGAAAGATTTCAATCCCAAAAGATCTGCAGATATAAGAAGTATTTGTAACAAATTTCAGTCATCTAGCTCAAGTATTATAGATTGTAACGTGATTACAACAGACGGACGGACATGGCTAAATTGTCTTAGAATTTTACGACGATTAATAACACTGTACAACAATTTCAAACTTTTTTCAAAATAACAGGGTTCTGTCAGTGGATTCTGGTAGAGGAGACCAAAAAAATATATACGTGTATCGGCGTTTTGAAAGATCACATTTTTTGTTCATCTGAGGTGTAGGGTATCTTCAGCAACTTTGTAGCAAATGTTAAGGCCTATATTTTTGTGGAATATGTTAACCCTCTAGCTTCCCCCCATAACGGTGATTTTTGCCTATATTTTAACATATCGTAAAAAACTCCCCTAAAAATGGGTGGGGCGGGGTTGAAATGTTCTACAAAAATGTCGGCCATAAAATGTTACTATATGTGTCAGAACACTCCAAAGCCTAAAACTTAACACAAACTCCAAAAAAACGCCCAAATTTAAGATAGCCTGTTAAGGGTTAATTTGTTATTCCTCGCATATGTAGGTTCTCCCAGCTCTGAAGAGAAGGTTGTTATTCAACAACTACCAAGAGTACTTTTGTTTTTCTTTATTATTTCTGTCATTATATTTTTGTCACTCAAAATTACCATAACGGAACTTTTAAGTGGCACGTTACTTATGAACGTTAACGTTTGACATCGTGGGTCAGCCAGTTAATCTTTTTATTTTCTTACAATATTCTACAAGGGAATTTGTAAGAATAATAATGACTGACTGTTTGGGAAAACTTGACTGGTTTTGCTACGTCTGTGGCAACCATACCCTTATGGAACATAGGGTTTCATTTTTTACGAGCAAAGTGGAGGATATATATTAAATTTCTTTTGAACTGGAAGATTTTCCAGATGAGCCATGGGTGCCAAAACATATATGCCGAAATTGCTATATCGGTTTGATGCTGTGGTCTAAAGGTAAAACAAGTTTTGATTTATATTTGATTATACATATATATTTATATTTTGATTTTCAGTTTTCAACTGAAACTGATGAGCATGGCGAACGGTTCCATCAGATATGTCTTCCTATTGAAAAACGCTATAAAGGCAAGAGCATTTTGTCTCTTATAACAGATTTATGTTGGACATTGTTTGATAATGGCGTCGAATTGCCAAGAGTGAAAAGAAAAGTGAATTAAAAATAAATGAACTTATGTACTTAATAAGTATTTCTCCTTGTATATGCGTTATTAATAGAGTATAATTTAATATAAAATAAATATTATTTAATTGTAAAATAAAATCATTTTGCATCTCTCACATCAACCCCGAAAAATCCAATTTTTAAAGACCTTTTTGGTACTAACACTATATAATATCCAAATTAACCATTAACAGGCAATCTTGAAGTTGGCCGGTTTTTTTGGGTTTTGTGTTAAGTTTTGGGCTTTGGTGTGTTCTGACATATATAGTAAAATTTTATGGTCATCATTTTTGTAGAACATTTCAACCCCGCCCCACCCATTTTTAGGGGAGTTTTTTACGATTTGTTAAAATATAGGCAAAAATCACCGTTATGGGGGGAAGCTAGAGGGTTAATATATTCCACAAAAATATAGGCCTTAACATTTGCTACAAAGTTGCTGAAGATACCCTACACCTCAGGTGAACAAAACACATAGTTTTATATACCGATATTCTGCACGAACTAGCAAAGGGGGAAAACTTTAACCCCCCCCCCTAAAATAAAATTCCGATGTGATCTTTCAAAACGCCGATATACGTATATATTTTTTTGGTCTCCTCTACCATAATCCATTGACAGAACCCTGTTATTTTTTTTGCGTTGTACTGTGTAATATATATATACACAGTGGCTGATATGTATTGCAACCAACTTCAGGTTGCTATCATTTCTAAACCGCTAGTCTGATAGCTGACAGATTTATTACAGTGACAGTCCATTTTATTGTTTACAAGCTTACAAAAGCATTTTGATCTATTGCATTCAGAAAAAAGTTATTCGTGATGGAAATCAAGCGTGATTGCTTTATATTTGGGTGGAAGAACACAAGTGGCTATCGTTAGAGCCCTCCAGCATTTAAATGTGAATAAATCTTTTGTTTCTCGTAACATTGCTCGTTACCGTGATACTGGCCGTGTTGCATCGCGTCCAAAAAGTGGACGAAAAAAACGGTAACAACACCAGAAATGATCCGAAAAGTGAAGGCCAGATTTGATCGAAATCCACGCCGCAGTGGTAGAAAAATTGCTCGTGAGCTGAACATATCGCGAGAACGGATACAACACATATTAACAAATGAGCTTGGACTAAAGCCATTGAAGTTCCAAAAAGTGCAAGAGCTCACCGATGCACAAAAAAAAGTTAGACTGGAAAGAGCCAAGGAGTTGCTTCGCTTGCACGAAAGTGGCCAGTTACCGAATTTGGTTTTCTCCGATGAGAAGCCATTCCAAATTGAGCAGTTTGTGAACAAACAAAATGATCGGGTTTACTTGCCAAAGAGGTCAGCTGAAAATTGGCCACCAGAACTCAAGCGTCGCCGATGGTAATGGTGTGGGCCGCCGTAACGGCCGATGGTCGCTCCCCGCTCGTATTCATCGACCATGGGGTCAAAATAAATGCCGAATATTATCGGGAAAATGTCCTAAAGACAGTATTGAAGCCCTGGGCAGACAAACATTTCGGCCGCAGACCATGGACATTCCAACAGGCACCATCGCACTCAGCACGCGTCAACCAAGAATGGCTTGAGAAGGAGGTTCCTCGCTTCATTTCTACCGCACAATGGCCACCAAGATCTCCGGATCTCAATCCGTTGGACTTTTGCGCCTGGGTCATTTTAGTGAGTAAGGTTCGCACTAAAAAATACCAAAGTATCGATCATCTCAAGACGGCGCTTCGCCGGGAATGGGCCAAAATACCGCAGAGCCACTTTCGTGCAGCGTGTGATGGCTTTGTCGGCCGTTTGAAGGCCATAATTCGTTATAATTTGTAAGTCGATGTTTCATACTGAAAACCACAAGAGAAGAAGAATAATAAAAAAAACAAGTTAGAAAGTTCAGTCGGCTAAACCGACTTATGAATCCCCTCACCTTGAGTCCCAAGAAGACATTAGTAAATTTATTTATTTTTTGTTTTAATTAAATTATTATCAATTTAAATTGCATTTAATAACTTTAAAGTATGTACTGGTATTAAAGTTTAAAGCTGGCTACTTTTGATACAAAATGGTCCATTTGTGTGAGAGGTACCAAAAGGGGCGCCCCAATAACGGCCACTTTTCTCTGGAGTCTAGGTACTATAAAATCATTACACTGTACAAAATTTCAGGTATATGCACTGGTATTAAAGTTAAAAGCTGTTAACTTTTGGTACAAAAATATCCATTTGTGTGAGAGGTACGAAAAGGGGCGTGTCAATAACCCCCACTTTTCTCTGGACTCTTGGTACTATAAAAGCATTACACTGTACAAAATTTCAAGATTTTATATGCACTGGTATTAAAGTATAAGTTGTTAACTTTTGGTGAAAAATGGTCCATTTGTGTGGGAGGTACCAAATGGGGCGTTCCAATTACGGCCAGTTTTTCCTAGACTATAGGTACTGTAAAAGCATTGCACTGTACAAAATATCAAGTATTTGCATGCACTGATATTAAAGTTATAAGCTGGTAACTTTTGGTACAAAATGTTCCATTTCTGTGGGAGGTACCAAAAGGAGCATGGCAATAATGCCCACAGAATTGTAGGTACTATTAAACCATTACACTGTCCAACATTTCAAGTCTTTGTACTCGTATGCACTGGTAATAAAGTTATAAGCTATTAACTTTTGGTTCAAAATTGTCCATTTGTGTGGAAGGTACCAAAAGGGACGTGGTAACTTCGCCCATTTTTCTCGAGGTAATAGTGATTAATTAACTAGTACTGTTTAAGCTACTTTCGCTTGAACTTCAAAGCGCGTTTTTTATCCGCCACATGGGTAATACTAATATAGCAGAGCTTAGATTAAACACCATTGTGAATGAAATCATTGTGAATGGCCTACTCTGACTGTCATCGTTTGTTCGTTTTGGGGTTGATTCGTCAGTTCACAACTCAACCACACAGCATATGGGACACTGCCAAATAAATAAAAAAAATTAAAATAACAAAAAAATATTATTTTGTGGTTTTCTTTTTTTTAGCTCCCGCCTCTTTGGCGTGGAGTTAAATAAATACTATGTGTATAATTTCAGAGGATTCAAATAAGTAGTATAGAAGTTATTAAATAATCAATATTTCACTATATGTTAACGCTTTGTGGGAGAGGTACTAGAAGGAGTGGACCAATATGGCCCATCTTCAAACTTAGCCGGAGAGAGAAGAAAATATTATCACATACCAAATTTGAAGCCAATCGGTTACTCCTTTCGAGAGTTATCGTGCGCACCAGCCAGCAGACACACAGACGGACGGACATTGCTCATTCGTCTTAAAATTACCTAAAACGGATATCCGCCGAACATACATACTTAGGGACTTAGGCCACTCCTTCGATGTGTTACACTTTTGGCTCGTAGCAAATGATATATACCCTCCTCTCTAAGGTGAGGGGATAACTAATTGTTGTCAGTAGCGGTCAGTAGCCAAGAAAGCCGGCGAAAATCACTTGAATTTTCCTTTATGTGGGGGTAACGTTAATTCGTACAAATTTAAACTACAATTTTAAACTATACCGCCGGCAATTGTTCCCAGGGGACCGTTATTTAGCGGAGCCGGACTAATTTATGATCATCTACGAAAATGGAGGATTGAATAGTGAAAAAACCAGTAAGGAAAGGCTGAAAGTTGGGCAGTTCCGACTATAAAATAGCATACACCTCCCTAACAATGCGAAAGGGGTAATACTGTTAATCCCATTCACCACCTCCTCATCAAGACTTATTCCAAGGAGGAGTTGAAGATGTTGATAATAATAAACTAACGGTGCTATTCTCGAATACATAACAATAATCATTCAAGAGTTTTTACTATCACATTTCTTATCATTGGTATTTTAAATACCTATTCTGGAATTCCTGTGACAAAATGAAAGCTTTATAATTTTAAAAATTTTGGCATTGCTGCCCAATGAAAAAAATATGTACATTATTAAAAGCTTTTGTGTATGAAGAAATCTACCGAAATTCAAATTTTCCAATATGGCATGATTTTTTTATTATGACAGAAAAAATTCAAAAATAAATTGAAAATTAACAAATCATCCCCAAATTTTTTCAGGCAAAATAGATACAATAGCATGAAATATGTATGTTGGATGATTGATTTCTGCACCCATGCTTAATTAATCCCCATCATGTATGTATATCCCCACATTGTGTAATAATTTAACAAATAGAGATGTTTCTTTAAAGGAAGAAAATCATAGCGCAGGGTCAGGTAACTTGTCTGAGATGCAAAAATCCCGCATCCAGACATCGCCTTTTTTCCTTTCCGATAACAACACTAACAAGAAAACGCTGAAAAAAGAGTTTTCTACATATACACAAAATATATCTTATCATGAGCTATTGGGTCATTGTAAATTATAACTGAAAGAGCTTCCATTTGAGACCCAGAATAGCAAATTGTTTTTACTATCACAAATGTTGTTACTATCACAAAAATTTTCTTGTCACTCGGTCGAGAATAGGGGTGTAAATGTGAAACAATAACCTTAAAATCATCAAATTGAATCAAAAACATAATTTCTGCCAAATCATATTAAGATCAGACGCAAAATACAGTTTTAATGCCGCTTAAATACTAAATAGGCAGGAACATATACAAGTGGCTATACCTAAATCTGAACCGATTATCCCCAAATTAAACAATATTTATTCCTAAATTAAGAAACATCTTTCTGCCAAATTGTGTAATGTTCGAAGTAATTTGATTTTGTATCAAAGCACAGTAGAAGTTGTACCGATTTTCCCCGAATTTGTCAGTGTTCATCCATATAATAAGAAACCTCTTTCTGTAGAATTTCGTACTGATCGGATATAAAATACAGTCTCTACAGCGCTTACATGTCAAATCGGATGTAACATATACGAGTATATGGGGTAGTGCTTTCAAACTATCGATAGTTTATTTATTGCGTCAATTTTGATAGTTTTTTTCACTATTTATACTACCTTTAGGTGAAAACGTCATTATTTGGTACACTGCGAAATTGGATAAGTAAAGTATAAACATCTACAGTGGGATGGACGGGCAGACATCGCTAGATCGAATCAGCTGGTGAGTTCAAGTCGATGGGTATAGCTCCAGTTTTTTAGGCGTTACAAACTTTCTGCCCAAGACGAACTAAAAATACCTCATAGCAATAGTGTGGTGTTGTGTGTGCACAAATTGTCTACGTAGAAGTATTTCAATCGTTATGGCTTCTTTCGCAGGGACTTTTGGTGACAACTATAATCGAATCCCTTCATACAACGCGATTTTGTTCAGTTCTTTCCGTATACTCACGAAGTACTTGTAATGCTCTTCACTTAAAGTGTTAAATATTTGTTGTATACAAATACAATTTGTCTCAAAACGAATAAAATGTAGATAAGCTGAGACTTAATTTTTTCCTCAACAACAAAAGAATTATATAATCCTACATCTACAAAGGAAGCATTGTAATGCTTGTAACTATGAAATACTTAGGAGACGGCATATAGGAACCCTCCATGAGACGAATTTAATATATCCTACTTTAGTGGATCAACTTTGGATTTGTTCCTTGCAATATATTAACATACCCTTACATTCTTTGTACATTCTCTAATGTTGCTTAACCACAGGATGGCATTGTAGTGGATGGCATTGAAACGAAACAATGTCGTCTAGTATTCTTATCCGAAATAGATGAATAACAAAACGTCAAGAACAATTAGCACATTCCCAATTATTCGTAAGCGTAAAGTGGAGGACTTAACGGATGAATAGATAAATTATTATTGCCAAGGGAAACAATAGGAGTACACACATACGTCTTTCTTGCAGCTCCACTTAATCTTTGTAGTCTGCGGCCATTTATAAATGGTTCGATGTAGGCATGAGCAGTCATTGGCGGTTGGCCATGAACCCAACGTTCAATAGACTGTGAAATGACTTAATGAACTATTCAGTTTGGCGACAAAGTAGCAAATTAGTAGGCAAACTGTATTTAAAGTATTAATCTTATGGCGGGTGAAGAATCGATTAAACAGCTTTTGTTGGGCAAATATAATTGTAAATGTAACAAAAAATATCGTATTAACGAGTATTTTAATAGCAATATACAACTTAAGTTGTACAGCCTTACAGACGGAAGGACGGACAGCCAATTTCGTTGCTGAAAAACGTATGCCCCGTCGTCGTGAAATACTAAAAAATTGTTGCACCTTTTAAGTCAAACTAATGTAGTGTTGTATAATTAATTAACTAATTGTATAATAACTCCAATTATCAATCTTCAAAATTTGTTAGAAAAGTGATGAACTTTTTCCAAAAACGAAATCGCCGTAAATCGGATCAGCTAGTAGTTCTGAGCAGACAATGAAGCCGACCAAAATTTTCGGCGGCGGCTGATCGGCTGAGCCGATCAATTTTCAACAATCGGCTGAGCCGGTAAATTTTCCACAATCGAAAGCGCACTAATACGAATGTAATTCTCCTGCAAAAGTGGCTTTTTTTATATTTAGCGTTAGAGGAAAAAACTTAAAATTAACAGTATTAATTTAAATCAGTATTTTTAAAAGTTATGGACGAAATACTAGGATTGGTCTCTTAATTTTGGCGCATTTCTTCTATTTCTGCACATATGAATTTTAAACGCCCTTGCGAATATTCTGTGAAAATTTGAAAAAAAAATCGAGGGAAACAATTTTTTTGGAACTCAAACTTTTTTAAACGTAGACTTTGAAAAAATCTGTTCAGCTGTAATTTTCGTAAAACCCAAAACGCATTTTTATTTAAAATTCCCGTATATTTTTATAAAAGATAGCCATATCTTATATTACCATTAGCAACTTTTTATAAACTTTGTACGCTACGTGTTCACGTACGCAGCATTGTCTCAACTTCCCGAGCCTGATCAATACCGGTCGCGTATTGACATCACTGGAATCTCCTCTACACCCCTCTTCGGAGACTTTATTCGCTTAGTTCGGATGTGTATGAGTGCGGATTGCCAACGGGCGGTGGTTGTTGTTTGGCTGCCTTGCTCATCGTCGGTTCTTTCTCTCCCTCTCTCTATCCGCAAAATCTATGGTAGTCGAACACCTGTAACGAGCCTCTGCGTTCACCACTTGTCGTTTCGCTCTACGCTCGCGCACACAGGCCTTGTCGCCAACCTCATACACGGTAATACATCCATGTTTATTTGAAAACACACAAATAAAGATCCCCCCATATTTATATTTAAAACTAAAATTCGTTTGTTTTTATTTATTTATTTTTATTACCACACGAACCCCCCTTTTTTGCACCCCTACACCAACACTACGCTTTGTACTTAACTCTAAATATTGCAAATTCCAAACCTAAGGTATCACTTAGTAGTCGCTTTCTAAATTTTCATGGTTGCAAAAATAAAATATTCTTGACTCACCAAATAAAATTCGGCGGCTGAGTTTCAGCCGATATGAGCCGCTAAAATCGGCGGCGGCGCCGGCTTATAAAACATCATCGGCGATGGCGCGCCGCCGGTTTGCGCCGCGTCGGCTTCATAGCCTGGTTCTGAGTCGATTGGAATACATAAACGTGGGCCTTTCTTCTATATTTTTAGGCGTTGCAAACATACGCCAGGACAAATATTTATAATACCTTGAATCAAAGTATGCTGTTGGGTAAGAAAGTGAAAACCAGTAAGGAAAGACTAATGTCGGGCGGGGCCGACTGTATAATGCCCTCCTTATTACGTATTACTATGAATTATTATTTTATTACTATGAAATTTTGCAAGTTCAATAGAGCTCATTTCTAAATTCTAAAAATTCCTGGCAAGTATGTTATAAAACTTGGGATCTAAAACGCGAAGAAGTCAAATTTGACTTTGACCTTCAGAAGGGGCAACATGGACAGATTTACTCTATCTTCACTACAGACGATTTAATGCAATATTACGTACAAAAGCTTACATTTCAGCACAATGGGATAAAAAATGCGTCCTCTAGAACGCAAAGATGTCTAATCAGAAGGGACCTTTTTATGGGGGCTATTGTATCGACACTAGGAATGTTAGAGTGTAATATAAAGTATAAACTTAAACTTAAACTCTTATATAGCATAAATTCTTAAGTTCCAATTATATCAATTGAAAAATAGTTTCTCTAAATGACATCAGAGGCGATCTTTATGTGTGGGATATACAAAAACATGGACTAATGCTCTAATATCTCCGACCGCAATCCTGAAGTATGGCTTACATCTAATTATGAGTCATTTGTGCCAGACGGACTCTCCTAATTGAACAGAGCGCTTGTGTATGTGCCTGTGGGAACTTGCTGCTGTACGGATGGATCCAAACTAGGACGAACCAGGAATGAATTGCTAAAGTCGGGCGGAGCCGACTATATGGTACCTTAGACCGCCCTATCGGATCAGAATAAGGAGACATATCGTCGGCTTAATGCTATTTTGGTCCATACGCCATTTTTGTGTTTTTTGAGTTAGGAGTTGATACTATAGGTTCCATGCATGCTCTTTCAGAATCTGCAATCATTTTTTTCCTATCTCGCCTAGTTTTCGAGATATTGGTAGGGTAAATTTGTTTTACTCTGAATAACGGGAAATAATTTCGATATTTTTGTTCTATGTATAAATTTTTCTATCGCCCTATATTTTTCACTCAGTATTTTAAGTTCTTTCGATCACAATATGTAAATTAGTGTGATTCCATATCGACCCTTTTTGTGGTCCATGTAATACAAATACGAAAAAATATTAAAACAAAAGTGGATATGGACCAAAATGCCAAGTACAAAAGTTTTTATAACTTGCTTATTTTTGGATGTAATGGCATAGAAATGCATGAGAATCAAACACTTTTGGGAACCCTATGAAATAAAAAGTGTGTAACTCTTCAGTCCCGTTTTTACTCAAACAATAAATTGGGTTTTTCCCCGTTCATACAAAATGGCTTATGGAACAAAATAGCATTAAGCCGACGATATTGTGAAGATTAAGCAATACTGTTCCTTAAGGGTAATAATATGTAAAAAAACCTTTAAGGAAAGGCTAATGTCGGGCGGTGCCGACTATATGATACCCTACACCACTCTAGCAAGATTGGATAAGAATGAAATATCCAGTGTATACTTCAACCAAAATTTGTTTACACAATTTACATTTGGTACGTCTCCTCTGCGTCTGTAGCCAAATCGGATGAAACATATATGTATATGGGAGCTATAACAAAATCTGAACGATTTTCTTCAAACTCAGCAATGTTGGTCCATGGTTCAATAAACTCTGCAATGCTACATTTCAAAACCATATATATGGGAGATATAGCTAAATCTGAACCTATTTTCTTCAAATTCAGCAATGTTGGTCCATGGATCAAGAAACTCTACCATGCTAAATTTCAAAACGATTGGATGTAAAATACAGATTCTACGGGACTAAAGAGCCAAATCGGAGAAAACATATATATGGGAGCTATAGCTAAATCTTAACCGATTTTCTTCAAATTCGGCAATATTGGTCCATGGATCCAGAAACTCTACCATTCTAAATTTCAACCAAATTCAATAGGGTTCTTTCCAGCTGCGAAAGACTCCAAATTGCGACCTATAGTCGACGAACAACTGGAGATGGACAGACGCACGGACAGACATGGTTAAATCGACTCAGCCAGAGATTCTGAGTCGATCGGTATATCTTATGGTGGGCCTAGCTATAGTATTTTCAGTTGTTACAAACATCTGCCATGAAACAAACTTATAATACCCTGTACCACAGAGTGGTGTTTATTTGTTTACACATTTTACCTTTGGTACGTATCGGCATCTGTACTCAAATCGGACGAAACATATGGGTAAAAGTAAATTTGTTTTAATCTTGCCGAAGCGGATTAAAACAAATATTTCCGCAGCAGTTAGGAGTTACGAGTATGAGTTGAAATAAGTATATCCTTAGGTCCAAAAATCACGAAAAATTTTCAAACCAAACAGAAATGCCCAGAACCCAGAAACTGAAAAAAACACTTATGTAATTATTTTTTAGCGATTTTTTACTTTAATTATTGTTTGTGTCCAGTTTTACTGCCGGGCGTCACATTTATCGATTTATGAAAAATAAACTTCGTAAACTTTGTCGAAAAATAGTTTTCAATGGCACATCAACGGCGCTGGATGAATTTTAGCAAAGTATGATTTAATTGATGTAGTTTTCGGTGGTACAATTGAAAATCGGAGGATCATCAAAATATCTTTAAGTTTGTTCACATTAGATGCATTTTTGAACACTAATTTCTAATCAAAGACACATGCAAGGCGCCAAAAAAAGGGATATCAATTAATAGGGCTTTAAGTCGACTATCAATAAATCGGAGGGGCATCAACATATTTTGAGCATTGTCCATTCTAGACCCATTATAAATTGTCAGATTCTCGCAGATACTCTCACATTTATTGATTTAATGGGATTGTATAATAAGTCATCTAAAAAACGTTCACTGATCTTTTAGTTTGCGGACGTCATTAAATTTAACTATGAAAAAATAAAATTAGTCGCGATTTTGTTCTAAAATCATCAATAGCTCACAACCCAATTTGGAATAAATTCGAATAAAACTTATGGAATAAAATTTTTAATTAATATTTTCCATTTTTCCCGTAATCTGCAAACGTTTTCTGCCCTTAATCGATTTCTGTAGAATATATTTACGGAATGTGAAGGAATTTTGCAATATTTTTTAGAATTTATAATCCGATTATTACATTTATTGAGATATAACACGTACTTTTTTGTTTCTTTGTCCCGTATAGCGAATACTGTCTAAAATATATTAAATCTTTTGGTATGTATAGGAAGACATCAGTAATAGCTTCAATTACAACATGTGATGACTTACGCGAATAATAAACTGTCAGGATTTTTTTATACCCTACACCACACTGTGGTACAGGGTATTATAAGTTTGTTTTGTGGCAGATGTTTGTAACACCTAGAAATACTACAGCTAGAACCACATTAAAGTATACCGATCGACTCAGAATCACTATCTGAGTCTGTCCATCTAAAGTTGTCCGCAGAGTACAGGTCGAAATTTTATTCCGATCGTGCTGAAATTTCGCAGTTAGTACTCTTTCGTACCTGGAAAGAAGCCTATTGAATTTGAATAGAATCGGTTCAGATTTAGATATAGCTCCCATATATATGTATGTTTCGTCCGATTTAACTCTTTAGCCCTGTAGAGGCTGTTGTTTAGATCCAATCGTTTTGAAATTTAGAGTTTTACATAACGGTCGACTCTCAGAAGCATTTCGTCCGAAATCAGCTGTGTAATTGACAAATTAATGAAAGAAAATACATGCAGACAATCGCCGTGCAATCCGATGGCCTTTAAACAGCCAACTTAAGGATTTAGATTAAGCGAGCGATATCTGCCTGTTATCCAACAAACACTCAGATATGCAGTCGAAGCTTAATGACTTAGTAGTGGATCGGCCATACACTTCGGAAACATCAGGAAGAAATATGCCGCCAAGCATTAGTATGGAATCCACAAGGACGTAGAAGAAAAGGTCGGTCAAAGACCACATGGAAAAGGAGTCTGATGAAGGACGTAGAGAACAGCGAACTTAGCTGAAACGAGATAAAATGGCTAGCGAATGATAGAATAAGTTGGAAGAACTTTGTAGAGGGGGACTGGAGCTTTTTTATGAAGGCACCAGAGTTTGAACTTTATTTCCCCCTCCAAGATCGTAACACGATAGTTATAACGAAAAATGCTACAAAGCCGGAAGATGCTAACGTATTCACAGATAGCCAAATGGCGATCAAAGCAATAACATCCAAAAGGTTTAGATCGAGTACAGCGTTGGTCTATAAAAGGGCTAATAATAATTACTCAGCGTATTTTTTTGGGTGCCAGACACAGCAAGGAAAACTGTAAAGATACTGCGGGGTGACTCAAATAAGAATAAAACAAGTAGTCTACTGAAAATAATCAAGATCAAAACTGGTAATATAATGAGTGTTCTAACAGGCCACTCAACCTTACAAGCATATCTGCACCGCATAGGACAAGCAGATAACGACGAAAACAAGACATTCAGCTGAAACTTCGAAACTATCGACGATTTCCTGTTCCAATTCCCAGCCTTCGCACATACACGATCCTAATACTTCAGATTCAACACATTACCAGATGTCACCCGTCTAAGAGAAGATGACTGGAAGATTCAGCCTACAAAACACAACAAGAAACGTTGCATACATGTTTGTCGGCATTGCTTTATTAACAGACGGTGGTGCAAATTTATTTATCTGCATCCCTCCCTCCGCACTGCTATACAATTTCTTAACATTTGCAATCGTGCTCGGCATGCGTAGAGTCGTATGCTGGTGGGCCTTTAGTTTTGTACTGGCGCTGGTGGTGTGCTATTTTTATCAGTGAACTCAAAATGATTTCATTCAAAGAATTAATTAAACCAAAGAATCTAAATTATCGGAGGTGCGATATCTCGCAAATATACTGCGGACTCCAATTGAATGCTATAGGTAAATGGTAAATAAAGACATGTGGGGAAAATAACCAGATAGCTAATAGGAAAAAAAATGGATCGAGCACTGCATGGAAATATTGAATATTTTGTGGAAAGCCGGAATAACAAAAACAATAGATTTTAACAGAAACTGAGACCATATATTGCTTTTGCTAACGACTAACTGGTTATTTTTCCACACGCCTCAAATTGTAACTAAGCAAATTAAAATCACTAACAATCAATCATCACACGTTTAGGTACTAAAGCTGCTAATGATAATTGTGATATAAATTTATTCAGGCATAATACAACGGGAAACTGCTGCTATTTTCAACACTAAACAGTTAAACTTTGTTTTTTAATGACACTATGCAACACGATTTTTCACCCGCAGTTTTTCATGTTATTTTCTGATGTAGTTTAGTATTCTATTCATGGACGTGGAAACTTTTGAATTGTCAGCTTTTGGGTCAGAATATTGACCAATATAATTCACTTTTGACTAAAAAGTTTGATATATCGTCGGCTTAATGCTATTTTGGTCCATACGCCATTTTTGTGTTTTTTGAGTTAGGAGTTGATAGTATGGGTTCCAAGCATGCTCTTTCAGAATCTGCAATCATTTTTTTCCTATCTCGCCTAGTTTTCTAGATATTGGTAGGGTAAATTTGTTTTACTCTGAATAACGGGAAATAATTTCAATATTTTTGTTCTATGTCTCAATTTTTCTAACGCCCTATATTTTTCACTCAGTATTTTACGTTTTTTCGATCACAATATGTAAATTAGTGTCCTTTCATACCGACCCTTTTTGTGGTCCATGTAATACAAATACGAAAAAATATTAAAATAAAAGTGGATATGGACCAAAATGTCAAGTACAAAAATTTTTATAACTTGCATATTTTTGGATGTAATGGCATAGAAATGCATGAGTATCATACAAACACTGTCGGGAACCCTATGAAATAAAAAGTGTGTAACTCTTCAGTCCCGTTTTTACTCAAACAATAAATTGCGTTTTTCTCCGAACATACAAAATGGCTTATGGAACAAAATAGCATTGAGCCGACGATATGGTAAGATAACATCTCGCTTTGATCCATACAATGGACTACTACATTTTTAACATTTTCTAACATACATGCTTTCTTACTTACAGTTTGTCTCAATTAGAAGATAGCAGCCAAATAATAGCAGAGGTGTTTGTCGGGGAGCTCCCGGGTATATTTTACAAAAAATTGTGACATTTTTGATTATACACATAATTTTATAAAACATATTAAATATCATAATTCAATCAAGTTATTCTTTTGCGACAATCGTTTTCTCATTTATTGTTAAACTGACATTGCTTGTGACAAACGAAATGACCGTTTGCAACAAACGTTTTACAGGGTTTGGGATGAACAGGCATTGCTTGTGACAAACACAATAACCGTTTGCACCAAACGTTTCACAGGATTTGTAATAAATATAAATCATTGGTTTTGGAATAAACATAAAACGTTTGCGACAAACCTACACCACAAACGAAATTCGTTTGTCTAATTTTTCTTTTGGGAGTAACGAATTTTTTCTTTGCGTGTTGTACCGATTTCAATATACTACAAAAACAAATTTCTTTTGTATCCGAGGCCTAAAAACTTTTTTTAATAGATTGAGGAGTACTATTTTATGAAGCCACAACAAATTTTTATACCCTACACCACACTGTGGTACAGGGTATTATAAGTTTGTTTCACGGCAGATGTTTGTAACACCTTAAAATAACACAGCTAGACCCACCTTAAAGTATACCGATCGACTCAGAATCACTAGCTGAGTCGATTTAACGATGTCCGTCCGTCCGTCCCTCTGTCCATGTAAAGTTGTTCGTCGACTACAGGTCGCAATTTCACTCCGATCGTTCTGAAATTTTGCAGTTTAGAGTATTTCGCGGCTGTTAAGATCGCTATTGAATTTGGTTGAAATCGGTTCAGATTTAGATATAGCTCCCATATATATCTTTCGTCTGATTTGGCCCTTTAGTCCTATAGAAGCTGTATTTTACATCCAATCGTTTTGAAATTTAGAATGGTAGAGTTTCTTGATCCATGAACCAACACTGCCGAATTTGAAGAAAATCGGTTAAGATTTAGCTATAGCTCCCATATATATGTTTCGTCCGATTTGGCCCTTTAGTCCTATAGAAGCTGTATTTTACATCCGATCGTTTTGAAATTTAGAATGGTAGAGTTTCTTGATCCATGAACCAACATTGCCGAATTTGAAGAAAATCGGTTAAAATTTAGCTATAGCTCCCATATATATGTTTCGTCCGATTTTGCTCTTTAGTCCTGTAGAAGCTGTATTTTACATCCAATCATTTTGAAATTTAGAATGGTAGAGTTTCCTGATCCATGAACCAACACTACCGAATTTGAATAAAATCGGTTAAGATTTAGCTATAGCTGCCATATATATGTTTCGTCCGATTTGGCCCTTTAGTTCTATAGAAGCTATATTTTACATCCAATCGTTTTGAAATTTAGAATGGTAGAGTTTCTTGATTCATGAACCAACATTGCCGAATTTGAAGAAAATCGGTAAAGATTTAGCTATAGCTCCCATATATATGTTTCATCCGATTTGGCTCTTTAGATCCAATCGTTTTTATACCCTACACCACACTGTGGTACAGGGTATTATTTAAGTATAAAATGTCCCAAAAGTAAATTTATGTAAACAATTTATACATGAATTACAAAATTTATATATCAGAGTTATTCAATATTACGAGAGTGGTGTAGGGTATTATATAGTCGGCCCCGCCCGACTTTAGCCTTTCCTTACTGGTTTTATGGTAAATTTTTTTTTTAATTTTTTTTTTTCTAAATTTTCAAAGATGTTACCTTTAGTATTTTTGAAGTATAAGTACAATTGAACCGGTATAGCATTTAAATTAAAGAAAATTATAAGGGCTAGAAATGCATGAAACATAAGTTTCAAGTAGTTACGGAAATTTTGCAGCAATTAGAAAAAAATAGATTAAAAAAACCAGTAAGGAAAGGCTAAAGTCGGGCGGTGCCGACTATATAATACCCTACACCACTCTCGTAATATTGAATAACTCTGATATATAAATTTTGTAATTCATGTATAAATTGTTTACATAAATTTACTTTTGGGACATTTTATACTTAAATAATACCCTGTACCACAGTGTGGTGTAGTGTATAAAAACGATTGGATCTAATAAGCCAAATCGGATGAAACATATATATAGGAGCTATAGCTAAATCTTTACCGATTCTTTTCAAATTCGGCAGTGTTGGCTCATGAATCAAGAAACTCTACCATTCTAAATTTCAAAACGATTGGATGTAAAATATACCTTCTATAGAACTAAAGGGCCAAATCAGACGAAACATATATATGGGAGCTATAGCTAAATCTTAACCGATTTTCTTCAGATTCGGTAGTGTTGGTTCATGGATCAAGAAACTCTACCATTCTAAAGTTCAAGATGATTGGATGTAAAATACAGCTTATTCAGGACTAAAGAGCAAAATCGGACGAAACATATATATGGGAGCTATAGCTAAATCTCAACCGATTTTCTTTAAATTTGGCAATGTTGGTTCATGGATCAAGAAACTCTACCATTCTAAATTTCAAAACGATTGGATGTAAAATACAGCTTTTTTAGGACTAAATGGCCAAATCGGACGAAACATATATATGGGAGCTATAGCTAAATCTTAACCGATTTTCTTCAAATTCGGTAATGTTGGTTCATGGATCAAGAAACTCTACCATTCTAAATTTCAAAATGATTGGATGTAAAATACAGCTTCTACAGGACTAAAGAGCAAAATCGGACGAAACATATATATGGGAGCTATAGCTAAATCTTAACCGATTTTCTTCAAATTCGGTAGTATTGGTTCATGGATCAAGAAACTCTACCATTCTAAATTTCAAAATGATTGGATGTAAAATACAGCTTCTACAGGACTAAAGAGCAAAATCGGACGAAACATATATATGGAAGCTATAGCTAAATCTTAACCGATTTTCTTCAAATTCGGTAGTATTGGTTCATGGATCACGAAACTCTACCATTCTAAATTTCAAAATGATTGGATGTAACATACAGCTTCTACAGGACTAAAGAGCAAAATCGGACGAAACATAAATATGGGAGCTATAGCTAAATCTTAACCGATTTTCTTCAAATTCGGTAGTGTTGGTTCATGGATCAAGAAACTCTACCATTCTAAATTTCAAAATGATTGGATGTAAAATACAGCTTCTACGGGACTAAAGAGCAAAATCGGACGAAACATATATATGGGAGCTATAGCTAAATCTTAACCGATTTTCTTAAAATTCGGTAGTGTTGGTTCATGGATCAAGAAACGCTACCATTCTAAATTTCAAAACGATCGGATGTAAAATACAGCTTCTATAGGACTAAAGGGCCAAATCGGACGAAAGATATATATGGGAGCTATATCTAAATCTGAACCGATTTCAACCAAATTCAATAGCGATCTTAACAGCCGCGAAATACTCTAAACTGCAAAGTTTCAGAACGATCGAAGTGAAATTGCGACCTGTAGTCGACGAACAACTTTACATGGACGGACGGACGGACGGACGGACGGACGGACATCGTTAAATCGACTCAGCTAGTGATTCTGAGTCGATCGGTATACTTTAAGGTGGGTCTAGCTGTGTTATTTTCAGGTGTTACAAACATCTGCCGTGAAACAAACTTATAATACCCTGTACCACAGTGTGGTGTAGGGTATAAAAAATATTTTTTGCTGGCACTAAAAAATTCCTAAAAAATTCGCAAAAAAAATGTTTGTTCCATTTCTTGGAAGCATTCATCCAAACGAAAAAACAATGCATATTTGAGAAATATCTATGGATAAATATATAAAGTATGACTCATATTGTAAAATTTGTTTGGGGCGTGGCAATAACGCCCATTTTGTAATATACTGTGGCTACTATAAAAACATTACACTGTACAAAATTCCAGGTATTTGTATGTGCATGAAACCAAGTTATAAGCCGTTAACTTTTTGTGCAAAATGGTCCATTTGTATGGGAGGTACCAAAAGGGGCGTGGCAATAACGCTCATTTTTCACAGGACTGTAGGTACTATAAAAGCATTACACTTCAAGTATTCCTATGGCCTGGAATTTGTGCAAAATGGTCCATTTGTATGGGAGGCACCAAAAGGGGTGTGGCAACAACGCCCAATTTTCTCAGGATGATAGCGACCAAGAAACTAATACTATGTGTGGAATATTCAATATTCTGAATAGTAGAATAACAGTTATGAGATAATCAATATTTCACTAAAAGTAGACCCTTTGTGGGGAAGGTACTCGAAGCAGTGGACCAACATAGTCCATCATTGACCCTAGTCTGAGATAGAACAATTTTATGTCAGTCGGTTAATCCTGTCGAAAGTTATCGTGCGCACCAATCAGACAGACAGACTGACAGCCATTGTTAAAATGACTTAAAATAGCCTAAAAATGGATTTCCGCATCGATATGTTACACTTATGACGTGCAGCATCTGATATATACCCTTGTTCAAAATAGTGGGTGTATAAAAACCGGATTAGGTTGAAATTCTCTAATTTCTACCAAAAGTGTTGTAATTTCTACATTTATCCAAATAGGCATTGTTTTCTTCGTTAGAATGCAGGCTTTCAAAAATTGGGACAAACAATTTGTTTTGCTAATTTTTTTCTACTTTTTTTATGGTTTCCTTCGTACCAGCAAAAAACGTTTTTCTTGAAAAATTAAACTGTTTCTAATTATTTTAACGACAGTTACTAAACTTTTTTCCACGCAAAAGTGTTATTACTAACATTTATAGTCCTTTAATTTAAAGAATATTCGAGCTTCATCGAGCTACACTATGGTCCAAATACTAAAGACACCATCCAAGAAAATGGGAATTTTAGAGATTTACCATCCAAATTTTTTTAAAATATTTTTTGCGTGTTTAGGACACCATATTACACCAGAAAATGTTATGCACAGCTATTCGACACAAATGTTGTTGCATAGTGTTTTCTGTAACTCTTGAGGTTTAAAAAGATCATAAATTGGGAGTGCACAACAGGTAGATCAACTGGATTATGTGTATGTCCATGGACATAAATCGTTAAAGCCCTCCTCTCTTTCAACTTAACTAAACCTAACCATTCCAAAAGATGGACCCATGAACCCCATTTGTATTAGGATTAGGGACGATTACATAGAATAATGAATTTTGCAATATAGAGTAAACAATTTTAAATGTAAGTCAGTTCTATTGAAAAATGTGTTCTCTATTGTGTCAAGAGGTGACATCGACTCAAAAAGTAATTCTATGCCGATCGGTGTAATAAACTATGGGACTTTCTCTATTTTTAGGTGTAAATTCACAAATTCATAAAAAAAATATTATAAAAACCAGTAAGGAAAGGCAGAAAGTCGGGCGGGGCCGACTATATAATACCCTACACCTCCCTAACAATGCGATAAGGGTCATTGCCATAATAATTTGGAATAATTGGTAAATGAGTTGAAACATATTATCTAATTCTGAAACGATAATCGCTAAATTAAGCAATATTCGTTCCTAAATTGAGAAACATCTTTCTGGAAAATTTTAATGATCGGAAGTAAAATACAACTTCTATAGCGGTTTGATACCAAATCAGGAGGAACATATATATGGAGCTTTAATATAAATCTGAACCGATATTCCCTGAATACTCATTCATGTAAAAAGACCTCCTTCTGTCGAATTTCGTACTGATCGGATATAAAATACAGTCTCTACAGCGCTTACATGTCAAATCGGGGGTAACATATATATGGGAGCTATATCTAAGTCTGAACCGATTTTCTCCGACCTCCGCTTACAGGTCAAATCGGGGGTAACATATATATGGGTGTTATATCTAAATCTAAACCGAGTTTCTCCGAATTTGGCAGTATTCCTTAATGTAGAAAGAAACCTCTTTTTGCCGACTTTCGCACTGATCGGATAAAATAACATTTTTACATCGCTCACATGTCAAATCGGGGGTAACAAATATATGGGGGCTATATCTTAATCTGAACCGATTTCTTCCAAATTTAAAAGTGTTCATTCATATAATAGGAAACCTCTTTCAGACGAATATCATACTGATGTGATATAAAATACAGTTTTTACAGCGCTTACATGTCAAATCGGGGCTAACATATATATGGGGGCTATATCTAAATCTGAACCGATTTTTTCCGAATTTAGCAGTATTCCTTCATGTAACAAGAAACCTCTCTTTGCCGAATTTCGCACTGATCGGATATAAAATAACATTTTTACAGCGCTTACATGTCAAATCGGGGGTAACGTATATATGGGGGCTATATCTAAATCTGAACCGATTTCCTCCAAATTTAACAGTGTTCATTCATATAATAAGAAACCTCTTTCTGCCGAATTTCATACTGATCGGATATAAAATAAAGTTTTTACAGCGCTTACATGTCAAATCGGGGCTAACATATATATGGGGGCTATATCTAAATCTGAACCGATTTTAACCAAATTCAATAGGGATCGTCCTTGGGCCAAAAACAAAGATATGTGTAAAGTTTCGTCGAGATCGGACCATAATTGCGACCTGTACTTTGATTACAAGAATACATGCACAGACGGACAGACAGACGGACAGACGGACAGACAGACAGACGGACAGACGGACATAGCTAAATCAACTCAGAAAGTGATTCTAAGTCGATCGGTATAATAAACGATGGGTCTTTATACCCTACACCACACTGTGGTACAGGGTATTATAACTTTGTGCATTTGTTTGTAACACCCAAAAGGAGAAGAAATAGACCCATCGTTTATTATACCGATCGACTTAGAATCACTTTCTGAGTCGATTTAGCTATGTCCGTCTGTCCGTCTGTCTGTCTGTCTGTCTGTCCGTCTGTCTGTCTGTCCGTCTGTCTGTGCATGTATTCTTGTAATCAAAGTACAGGTCGCAATTATGGTCCGATCTCGACGAAACTTTACACATATCTTATTTTTGGCCCAAGGACGATCCCTATTGAATTTGGTTAAAATCGGTTCAGATTTAGATATATCCCCCATATATATGTTAGCCCCGATTTGACATGTAAGCGCTGTAAAAACTTTATTTTATACCCGATCAGTATGAAATTCGGCAGGAAAAGGTTTCTTATTACATGAATGAACTCTGTTAAATTTGGAAGAAATCGGTTCAGATTTAGATATAGCCCCCATATATACATTACCCCCGATTTGACATATAAGCGCTGTAAAAATGTTATTTTATATCCGATCAGTGCGAAATTCGGCAAAGAGAGGTTTCTTATTACATGAAGGAATACTGCTAAATTCGGAGACAATCGGTTCAGATTCAGATATAGCCCCCATATATAAGTTACCCCCGATTTTACATGTAAGCGCTGTAAAAACTGTATTTTATATCCGATCAGTGCAAAATTTGGCAGAAAGAGTTTTCTTATTACATAAAGGAATACTGCTAAATTTGGAGAAAATCGGTTCAGATTTTGATATAGCCCCCATATATACGTTACCCCCGATTTGACTTGTAAGCGCTGTAAAAATTTTATTTTATATCCGATCAGTATGAAATTCTGCAGAAAGAGGTTTCTTATTATATGAATGAACACTGTTAAATTTGGAAGAAATCGGTTCAGATTTAGATATAGCCCCCATATATACGTTCCCCCGATTTGACATGTATGCGCTGTAAAAACTGTATTTTATATACGATCAGTATGAAATTCGGCAGGAAGAGGTTTCCTATTATTTGAATAAACACTGTTAAATTTGGAAGAAATCGGTTCAGATTTAGATATAGCCCCCATATATACGTTACTCCCGATATGACCAAATTATTATGGCAATGACCCTTATCGCATTGTTAGGGAGGTGTGGGGTATTATATAGTCGGCCCCGCCCGACTTTCTGCCTTTCCTTACTGGTTTTCTTCTCCTTTTGGGTGTTACAAACAAATACACAAAGTTATAATACCCTGTACCACAGTGTGGTGTAGGGTATAATAAATCTGCACAGTCTTAGCAAAATTTCTTAGAAAATGCGACTTAATAAATGTTTAAATTGTAATTGAGTATAAAATTTACAATTTTGTTGTATCGCTGTAGATTTTTCAATAGGTTTAACATACAAACATTTTAATTAGTTACCTCAACATCTTAATTGAAATCTGTGCAGAGAAGAGAAGTATATATAACTAAAATAATGCTTCTTAAACATTGTAAAACATCCATAGATACTAGAAAAAACTTGAAAGCAAGTTCTTAATATAAATCCACGTATTTTCTAAGCGCTTTGATTACACAAGTGTTTTGTTTGTTTCTTTTTGTACAGTTGTTATTTTGGATTGATTCCTTTTAATTATTTATGCCGGGCGATAATCAGCATTGCATGTGTTATATTCTTTTGTATTTCGTCTATCAAACATCTAACAGATGGACTGACATTGACCCAGCATGTTCTGACATGTGCCCGCCTTGTCTATCATCTTATCACGATTCGTTGTTTTAAATCTACTTCTCCCAAAGAAGTGGCTTAATTAGTTATGTACATACTCGTATACATGCAATGAAGATAAGAAGTGATGGCACATGAAAGAATGTCCCGTTATACTCTTCCGCCATAGGGTGGGAGTATTCTAAGAAAAAGGACATGACGATTTGATGATTTTTGCTATGTCAAAACGTGGACTTAGGAAGTCACCATTGCAATGAATGGTTTAAGCTAAAATTTATTTTTTTAAATTTAATTTAATATTAATCGCAAATTATCAATTTTCAAGTCCAAATTGTAGGAATTCATTTTTTCTTCGAGACCTCTTGATCAAATCTTATGGGTCCTTTGTATGGATTCGTTGCTGATCATTCGCAGTGAACGGACGTGTTTATCACATAGCGGATAGTTACCAGTACCTATTACGCAATAGCAAAAATCTGCACAAAGCCCGTAAGGCCCACATCGTAGTACCTATTACGGTCTAATACAGACAAAATAAAAATAAATTCTCTTGACGGGGATGCCTTCATGTTCCGAAGGAGCGCGGTTCCCCAGTCGTCCGACTGTCCGTCCATTGGTCTTGGCCAAAGCCGACAACACCAAAAATGGTGAAAATCTCCCCCAAGTACTCACAACAGGTGGTGCGGTGAGGGGAAAACGTCATGTCCGACCGTCAAAACGGAAGCACAATGAGCAGCACAAGCACGGCTGAAAGAGCCACAAATTCAGCTGTGTTAACGGCTAATAAAGTAAAACGAATCAGATCACCTGATTAACCCCTGCCTTCGAAAAAGGCAAGAGGCCCTAATGTCACCATCAACAGGACACTCACCAAGCCCTTCAATGAAGTGGCGAAGGACAAAAATGTGGACGAATGATATCAATGCTTATATGAATGATTATGAGTTAAATTAAACACAAAAATTTCGTTGTAAATTCGTTCGAGTTAAAAAGTGGAATTAAAGTGGAACATTTGTATGGTGGCTACATAAAACTATGGAACATGTAGGTGTGAATGCTTCTTTAGGGTGGGCCATTTACAATTTTAAATTTGAACTACCGATTACTTTGACTTGTGATTTGAGCCCTTTGGATTATTTTCTGTGGGGAGCCATTAAGGATAAAGGTTAAGCAAAGCATTCAGAGACAATTGAAGCGTTGAAACATGAAATCGAAGTTTCCATTGAAGAGATTCGACCCGAAACAATCGAAAATGTACTGCAAAATTGGGTTGATCGGATGAGGTACTGCCGAAATTGGGGAGGTAAGGAAAAACTTATCAAAACTTAAAATGTAAATATCTCGTTTACTAAGCCCCGTAGAAGGAAAAGGACGAAATTTTGTTATCACTATCTTTTTGGCCAACATTTAGCAAAACTTAAAATTTAAATATCTCGTTAAATAAGCCTCGTAGAAGGAAAAGGACGAAATTTTGTTATCACTAATTTTTGGCCAAAATTCTGAATTTTCTTAGCAAAATTTAATATGAGAATAACTCGTTAAATAGGCTCCGTAGAAGAAAACGGACGAAATTTTGTTATCACTAATTTTTGGCCAAAATTCTGAATTTCCTTACCAAAATTTAATATGAAAATATATCCTTAAATAAATCCCGTACACGCAAAGAAAAAATTCGTTACTCCCAAACGAAAAATTAGACAAACGAATTTCGTTTGTGGTGTATGTTTGTCGCAAACGATTTATGTTTATCCCAAAACCCAAAGAAACGTTTATAGCAAATGGTTAGTGTACTTATCGTAAATGATTTACATTTATTACAAACCTTGTGAAACGTTTAGTGCAAACGGTTATTGTGTTTGTCACAAGCAATGCCTGTTTATCCCAAACCCTGTAAAACGTGTGTTGCAAACAATCATTTCGTTTGTCACAAGCAATGTCAGTTTAACAATATGTGAGCAAACGATTGTCACAAAAGAATTATTTGATTGAATTATGATATTTAATATGTTTTGTAATATTATGTTTATAATCAAAAATGTCACAATTTTTTGTAAAATGTCCCCGGGAGCTCCCCGACAAACACCTCTGCTATTATTTGGCTGCTATCTTCTAATTGAGTTGTAGACAAACTGTAAAAAAAAGCATGTATGTTAGAACATATTAAAAATGTAGCGAGATGTTATCTTACCATATATCAAACTTTTTAGTCAAAAGTGAGTTTTATATCAGCAGTTTCCAGAAGTATCCAGTTGTATTGTGCCTGAATAAATTTATTTCACAATTACCATTAGCAACTTCAGTACCTAAACGTGGGATGATTGATTGTTAATAATTTTAATTAGCTTATTCACAATTTAAGGCGAGTGGAAAAATAACCAGTTAGTCGTTAACAAAAGCAATATATGGTCTCAGTTTCTGTTAAAATCTATTGTTTTTGTTATTCCGGCTTTCCACAAAGTATTCAATATTTTCATGCAGTGCTCGATCCATTTTTTTGCTATTAACAATTTGGTTATTTTCCCACATGTCTTCACTTCATTTACCATTTACCTATAACATTAAATTGGAGTCAGCAGTATATTTGCGAGATATCGCACCTCCGTTAATTTAGATTATTTGATTTAATTAATTCTTTGAATAAAATCATTTTAAGTTAACTGATAAAAACATTTTTAATTTTGCCACACACGCGCACAAATACCGAACACCACAAGCGCCAGTACAAAACTAAAGGCCCACCAGCATACGACTCTACGCATGCTGATTACGATTGCAAATGTTATGAAATTGTATAACAGTGCGGAGGGAGGGATGCAGATAACCAAATATCCACCACCGTCTGTTAATAAAGCAACGCGGACAAACATGTATGCAACGTTGCAACGTCTCTTTTTTTGTGTTTTGTACACACACATCTCCATCTTTTTGCAGAAACACTGCAACGTCGCTTTTTGTGTTGTATACACACACATCTGCATCTTTTGAGTTCTGTACACATACATCTACACATATTATTCCGTCATATAAGTAATAAAAAAAGTTATAAAACCGCACTCTCACAAAATGAAAACAAGTTTAGCTCTTTGTTCTCTCAACTCTCTTTAATATATTCAATCATGTTTAAATACAATATGGTTCCGTAAACGTTTTTCGTTTACCATAAAATAAATTACGAAAATTTTGGAATGAAAGAATGTTCGTTTACAGTAAGAGAAACTACGTTTACGATAAACTTTTGCATTCACCGCAAAAATTTCAACCGTTACGGGAAAAGTAGAGCGTTTGAGACAAACAAAAATGTTTGCCATAAACGACGCCCAAAGGTTTTTTTTCTTTGCGTGTAGAAGGAAAAGGACGAAATTTTGTTATCCTAATTTTTTGGCCAAAAGTTATCAAAATTTAAAATGTAAATATCTCGTTAAATAAGCCTCGTTAAAGGAAACGGACGAGATTTTATTATCACTTATTTTGGCTAAACTAACTAAACTAAACTAACACTAAATTTTGTTATCACTAATTTTTGCCAACATTTTTAATTTCCTTAGCAAAACTTAAAATGTAAATATCTCGCTAAATAAGCCCCGTAGATGTAAAAGGACAAAATTTTGTTATCACTAATTTTTGGCCAAAATTTTGAATTTCCTTAGCGAAATATATGTAAATATCTCGCTAAATAAGCCCCATAGAAGGAAAAGGACGAAATTTTGTTATCACTAATTTTTGGTCAACATTTAGCAAAGCTTAAAATGTAAATATCTCTAATTTTTGGCCAAAAATTGTGAATTTTCCTTAGCAAAACTTAAACTGTAAATATCTCGTTAAATAACCCCCATAGAAGGATGTGTGAATGCTGGGCAGTGACACAGAAAATGTTCCATCGTTTCGATGTTTTCCCTGCATGCCCTGCACTCGTCGTTTTCTGCTAGTCCTATGCGATGAAGATGTGCCTGTAAGCTTGAGTGTCCCGTTAAAACACTCATCATCTTACTAATCTCGATCTTGTTTAGTTTTAGAAAACTACTTGTTTTCTTCTCACTTGGGTCACCCCACAGTATCTTTGCAGTTGCTCTATTCCACAGAGTTTTGTGAGCCATCACTGCCCAGTGCTTCAACTCATCCTTCGTGGCTTCGAAAGGTTTCCAATTTTCCAAGTTTATTACTCGAAGTTCTCTGCCCTTTGAAGCCAAGCTGTTTGCTCGTTCATTTCCAATCACTTCGTTGTGTCCCGGTACCCAGAAAATACGCAGTTGAACATGGACTGAGTAATTATTTATCGTTCTTTTACAGTCTAACACTGTTCTGGATTTGACCTTTTCCGATGCTATTGCTTTGATCGCCATTTGGCTATGTTGTGTGAAAATGTTGGCATATTTAGGCTTTGTGGTATTACTGAGCCAGTTAACACACTCCGTGATTGCTTGAAATACTGTGTTATGGTCTGGGAGGCGGAAGTAAAGTTCGACTTCTGGTTCATCAATAAAAAGTCCCAAACCCGTCCTTCCTCCTAGCCTGGACCCATCAGTGTATCAGCTGGTCCCCACTGGCGCATGAGCTAGTGTTCCCTTTTCCCAGGAGTGTCTGTCTGGCATGAACGAATCACAGGTAGCTGTAAGCCGCACTTCAGGAATGCGGTCGGAGATTTCCGTTGTTTGAATATGACCGACCAGTGATTGTAATATCCATTGGCGTAGCAATGGATTTCTGCTGGGGTGGGATATAGCCCCAATGAGAAATGTTTGTTTTTATCTCACAATATAATTGGTAAAAACATTGGCTAAACCAGAAAATGACAGACAAAAATAAAAAAATGTGTGTGTTGGACAAATAAACCTATATTCCTACAGCTTCAAATAAACAAAATATCAGAGATTGAAAATCGGTTAATAATTAACAAAGTTATAGGCTTTCAAGTGAAAAAGGCAAGAAAATCGAGTTTTTACCCGTAAATCCGGATTTTGGGGGTGTCCGGGGAATTCCAAAAAAAAGATTCGTGTTTTACTCGACAAGACCTACAGGAAAAATAGTATCGCGTCATTTGCTTCTCAACTTGAGTTTATTTTGTCGCACTGTGTTATCATATGAGTTTTGAAGATATTTTTAGCACATTAGTTACTACAATTGGCGATTCCTTGTCAATTTGCAGGTTACTTCTATAATCATCAATAAATTCAGAAGTTCGATTCAAAGCTTTACCAAATAATTTACTGCTTCAGTTAGTGCAAGACTTAAATCTGTTCTCCAATATTAAAACGCTTTCGTATCATCAGACAAATCTTCATAATGGCTTTTAACTAATGTTGAATTAACCGAAACAAATTTGGTAAGCGTTTTGTTGGTAGCTCTGCTAAATATTTTCGTGTAACATGTTACTGTCGAACATGTTCAGTTTGGTCTATAATTTGACCATGAATCGACTAACAAACGATTATTTAAGTTTATTTCACTTTAAGGCGGCCAATTGGCGTAGATCATGCGATTTAACGCCTTTAGATTATTTGTTTGGGCCAAGTAAAGGCTCATGTCTATAGGGACAAGCCTGCAACGGTTGACGCACTGGAAGCCAATATTGAAGAATTTATTCGTGAGATACCGGCCGATATGTTGGAGAGAGTATGCCAAAATTGAACCCAGCGTAACATTTACATGAAATCATCTAAACATTGAATTATATAGACCGTTCTCGACTCAAACAAATATTTCATACTTTTTTCTAAATTTTATTCGTTTTTTTAAATCAAATCCGAAAGGTTTGGAAATATGTACGTACAGCATTGAAAAATGTTGATGCTGATTGTATGTTCAAATAGGAGTCGACAATTACCCAATTTTAATTATATATGCCTCGCAGTGAATTAAAACACATTACATTTACACCATTAAAAGACTTCCAATTATTGGAAAATTTCCCATCTTATATTTTCCCAAAAAAAATATAAGTTTAAGTAAAGAATTGACATATCTACTTACAGAACAATCTACGAAACCTAAGAATCGTTCTTCTACTTCCAAATTGATTGCAAACTTTTGAGTTTTTATATTCATTTCAGAATTTGCAAAAATTTATATTATTTCTGTTATTTGTAACTGTTAAATTGATAGATGATTGGAATTGATAATATTAAAAAATCCAGCTGAAATATCTGTGGGGTGGGCTAAAAAACTTCTGGGGTGGTATTAGACCACCCCAGCCACCCCCTTCCTACGCTTATGGTAATATCTTCTGATGGTACGACTTGTGGTTTCGATTTATCCATTCACCCAACACTTGTAGACGTATTGCAGTGAGGGCTGCCTCATACTTTATACGGATAGCCATTGGTTGGATGTGCAGTATAGTCTCCAACGCTCTTGTTGGTGCGGTTCTAATTGCCCCGCTTATGCCTAGACAGCACATACGTTGCACTTTTTGCAATGGTATTACATTGTAATTTTTGTCCATTGATGTCCACCACACTACAGAGGCGTAGGTTATTATTGGTCTAATCACGCTCATGTAAAGCCAGTGTATCATATTTGGACGTAGTCCCCATTTTGAACCTATAGCTCTTCTGCACAACTACCAACATCTGTGGGCCCTTGTAACTCTTTCTTCAATATGATCTTTCCAGTACAGTTTCTGATCCAAGATTACTCCCAAGTATTTTACCTTTTTATATATGGCAATATTCTTATCCATGAATCGAGGCACGGTAAAAGGATGAATCTTCCTCTTCCTTGTAAATAGACATATTTCTGTTTTGTCTGGGTTGACATTTAATCCCCTTGGTTGTGCCCAGTTATGTATATGCTATGTTAACTGCCTCCTCAGCTCTTCTGCATAGTTGGTTTTGTGCCCCTTACCCGATATGCTGGTTTAAGTCCTTCATTGGTGAGGGCTTTAAGGAGACTGTGTATCGTCGTAACCCATAGGAGAGGCGATAAAATGCCCCCCCTGAGGTATACCACGTTTTACCTTGTCTCTGATTTTTACGTCATATGACCCTCAAATAATCAAACTATTCCTTAGCATATTGTTGATCCAGTTAATCAACGCCCGGTCAACCTGAAACTCGTCTAAGGACTGGATAAGTGTATCGGTCTGAACGTTGTTAAAAGCACCCTCAATGTCTATACAAACGGCAAGTGTGTACATTTCTTCACTGAAGGACTGTTCTATGTGGTGTACTATCTCATGTACAGCTGTTCCACTGATCTTCCTTTAACATATGTGTGTAGCTTGAATTTTAGCTTGTCATCGGCTATCTTACTTTTGATCATATCGTCAATTATTCGCTCCATTGTTTTTAACAGGAAAGAAGTTAGGCTAATAGGTCGATATCCGTCCGGTCCCGCAGCCTTGAAAGGAGAGAAGCTTTTTATTGCGTCTTTAACCATAGCATTTACTGTGTCACTGCCCGGCTTTCACACATGCAAGATCCCAACATGTCGGGTCCGACATATTACCAGACTTGACTCATCTCAGAGAATATGACTGGAAGATACAGAGAAAATTCGTGTCTAGTACCGATTTTCTGTAACTCGTGAGGTATAAAAAAAGATCATAAATAAGGAGGACATCGAATGATGCCACAAGAGCCTCCGTAATCCTCCTCACATTGATATCAATGTCTTCTGTACTTGGATAATCGTGTTTAGGCTGGCCCAATCGATTTCTAAGTAGATTGCCGAATTTGGTCCAGGCGGTTTTAGCCTTATTACGGAAACTTATTGCGTCAGGCGGTGGCCATGCAATTTTAAAACTTATAGTATAACGGTGATCCGAATAGGAGTGTTCATCTGAAATCCTCCACTCATGGATCTCATCAATGAGGTTTTCTGAGCATATCGTTATATCTACTACTAATACTTCCCTAATTTTGTTAACAAAGGTCGCCTTGTTCCCTATGTTGAGAGTTAGGAGATCGTTAGTATTCAAAAATTCTATAAGGGTTTGTCCCCTTTTATTGGTGTCAGTACTACCCGAGCAATATGGTGTGAGTTGGCATCACAACCAGCTAGTAACACATTACTTGTATTTTTGGATTCCCCTACCAGACGTTGTAATTCCGACGTAGGTGGCAATGTCGGCGCATCAAATGGCAGGTATACTGACGACAGGTACATACTTCCATTACCTTGCATCAGCAAAGTTGCGTCCGATGTTGACAACTCTGTAGAGAAAAGATAGCATAAGTTTTTATGGCACAGAATACAAGTCCTTGGACGAGTACCTGTGTTAGCGTAGAAAAGATTGTAGTGCATATGGTTTAATCCAGTAACTTTGCTACTAGTAGTCCACGGTTCCTGGACCAAAGCAACATGAACCCTGCCTTTATTTATTATGTCCATCGGAGCTATGGATGCCGTTTCGCTCCGGTGGAGGTTTATCTGGATGGCCTCAATCATTGTCTTTCCAGTAAAAGTTTCGTTTGGGAGTCGTCTTTATCCTATCTGGTTGCACTCCCTTCTTATTTGAGAGTGAGTCTTTCTCTTCCTTTCGTTTACTACCTTTTACACACTCTTCAAGTAGACCTCTTTGGGAGGCGGTGTTACTTTTTGTCGTTCCCTCTTTGTTTTGATTCATTATGTACCTATTCTTATCACAACTGTTGCTGGGAACATTCTGATAATTTGGTGATATTATCGGCAATTTGGTAATTTTATCGACCACTTCTAGGAAGGCGGTGTTGTTTTTTGTCGCTCCCTCTTTGTTTTGAGTTTTGTGCCCCTCTTCATATCCTTATCACCACCTTTGCTGGGAACATTCTGCAAAATTGATGATGTTATCGGCAATTTGCCGATGTTATCGACCACCTCACTTTTTGGAATTGTCTCACTCGCTTCATTCTGCTCACTATTTTCGTTTGCCACTGCAGCCGGTGCGTTCGTGTTTGGACTCGGTTTAACTGTCCTGCCAATGGAGATTTTTCCAATCTTAAAGAAGATTTTCCAAATCCCGAAAAATTACATGCCTTTTGTCTTGACAAGGCTATCCCTGGAATACGGGTCTATGCCTACAACCAGGAGAGAAACATCGGGATCATTTTTCCTGTGGAAGACTTCCCACTTCCCTACTTTAAGGTTCGAATCATGTTTGCCAATGACGCTGAGTATGCGCTCTGACGGTACCTTACTTTCGCATCCTCTGACATAGAACGAATCATGTTTGCCAATGACGCTGAGTATGCGCTCTGACGGTACCTTACTTTCCCATCCTCTGACATAGAACGATGTTTTTGGCCAAAATGTAGCAAAACTTAAAATGCAAATATTTCGTTAAATAAGCCCCGTAGAAGGAAAAGGACGAAATGTTGTTATCACCAATTTTTGGCCAAAATTTTGATTTTCCTTAGCAAAACTTAAAAGGTAAATGTCTCGTTAAATAAGCCCCGTAAAAGGAAAATGACGAATCTTTGTTATCACTAGATTTTGGCCAGAATGTTGTAAATATTTCGTTAAAAAATTTAAATATTTCGTTTAATAAGTCCCGTAAAAGGAAAAGGACGATATATTGTTATCAATAATTTTTTTGATTTAGCAAAACTTAAAACTTAAATATCTCGCAATATAAGCCCCATAGAAGGTGATTATTGACCAATGGTTAGTTCTTACCTCGGTTTTTTGGGTTCCTTTCAAAATGATAATTCAAGTGGTAATTTTAAATTTCAAGGATTTTGGTTTTATTTGTAGAGTAATTTAAATTTTTTGTTTTGTGGAATTCATATAATTTATGTGTGTACAGGTATGTGTGAAAATGTGATTAGTTTGTATTCTTAATGTTAACAAATTTTGGTTTTTTTATTTTTGAGTTTTTAATTTCAGTTTAAATCTTAATATTAGTAGTTTTGTTTCAATGTAATTCACAATTTGCGTTCTTTGTATTTCAATTTATTTGTTCAATGTTGGGTCTGTTGGTTTCACAGGTTTTACATGTATTTATCTGTAGACAAATTACACTTATTATTTAAACTTTACTTTTCACTAAAAAACCACTTAATCGCGGGAGGGAGACGCACGAGTTGATGGTTGGCACAATTGGTTAAAAACTAACTCCTGCTGCTTTCCTTTTGTCTAATGTAAGCTCGGTTACAATGACAAAACGTAAGCAGCGAGCAACCAAATTACGATGTCAAAAAAGACATGACAATACCTAGTTAAGCATAGGCAGCACTGGAATGTACGTATGCAACTTCATAGATTGCAGAATGCAGACGCATTTACACACACACGCACATACGTATGCCGCCGCGCCACCTTGGTCGTTCTACACTGATGTTCAAAAGTGTGGTGTCACCTTTAAACATTCTCTGCCAAGACGAAGGGCGAGGGCGCTGGCTACGGTTTCGGCTGACGGAGCTGAGTCTTTAGACGGCAGACTGGTCGCGAGTTTGGAAGTGGTGGTTGGGTTGACGGTCGGGCGAAGGGTCACGACTTGGCGCTGGAGTGGGTAGTCGCGAAGCCATTTCTAGAATAGAAGGGATGTGGGTACCGAGTTCTTTTACAAATAAATAGAGTGTTAGTCAATCTGAAAATAGTTTGACGATTTTCGTTATCGGTCTACTAACTACTCCGTGTGCTGTCCGAATATCTACGACCCTAATGTTTTGATCAGTTCCAAGGTAAGTTCTTTCTATACGGCCTAATTTCCATTCAGTCGGGGCCAGTGTCTCATCTTTAATTACAATCAAATCGTCTTTCTTTACATTTTCTGTTTGATACTTCCACTTATATCGACGATGTAGCTCATTTAAATACTCAGTTTCTTTGGCAAAAATATTGAGAGATAATCTTTAATCGTTTCCATCGATTGGCAAGGGCGATGTTTCCGTCTGAAACATTGAGTTCTGCTGGGTTCAAAATGGAGGTACCTATCAGAAAATGAGCTGGGGTATGAGGATTTAAATCGGAAGGGTCGTCGCTGGCTGGACTTAGGGGCCTAGAATTAAGACAGGCTTGAATTCGCGCTAAAATAGTCGAGAATTCTTCAAAGGTAAAATTCATTTGCGGTATAAATTTTAGTAGATGTTTTTTGAATGATTTAACTCCCGCCTCCCATAATCCTCCCATATGAGGGGCACCTGGAGGAATAAAACTCCATTCTAAATTTTGATGAATGTTGTTTTGGGTTGCGTCCTTTTTCAGAGTTTCCATAAACTCTCTCCTATCTTTCTTTACCAATTCTGCTGCTCCTACAAAATTTTTACCATTATCAGAGTAAATCTTGCTGGGCATCCCCGTCGCCCGATAAAACGCGATAAAGCGGCTAAAAAAGACTGAGTTGACAGATCACTAGTGGGTTCTAAGTGAATTGCTTTTGTAGAAAAGCAAACGAAGACGCAAACATAACCCTTTGTTATTAAACAAGCTCTTCCTGTAAAATTCTTTATGTTGAAGGGTCCTGCAAAATCTACTCCAGCGTTGGTAAAAGGTCGAGTCAGCATAGTTCGCTGGGGCGGAAGTGAGGCCATAATTTGCGTTTGAGTCTGGTGTTTATACAAAACACAAGTTCGACAATTATGAATTACCTTCTTTGTAATGGTCGTTTAAAAGAAACTGGAAAAAACATACATTTTAATAATATCCCTGAAAGTCGTTTTCATAACTTTCCTTTAAGCTTGATCTTTCCCAATGATAACCTACGATCTTGTAAAATTTCTTCAAAGTATATTTGAATTTTTTGTCAGACAAATCGGTCAAGCAGTCCAGCTTTACAACACATCGATAATTTTTCTATGATATTTTGTACAGTACACAAGATCATTGTTCAAGCATGAGTAACCGAATAGGTGATTGAAGATTTATGCATGCATTGACAAAGCAAAAATCTCAATTAACATGAGCGAGGTTTCTTTCTAACTTTTATTGGTCAGCTACTTCCTTTTAATTTCTTCAGTTGATAGAGCAACATCAAGAACCAAATCGAATAGAAAAATATTCATAAATCCGAGACATCATAAAATCGATTAAAACGTGTTTCAAGTTTTTGCATTTTATTTTATACCAATCAGTGACTGCATCACAATTGCAACGTAAGTAAAGTTTGATCGATTTTGCACAAGAAAAAAATATCCAAGTGAAACTTTATATTCAGGAATTTCATTAGAAATCTTCATGTGATATAATCACCAACGGATTCTGCCTATGTATAACACGTGCCACCTCAAAATTCTTGTCGCACCAAGATGGTACACTGACTACACCATACGCCTCCACATTAGACGAAAATAAAGGCAGAATTAGCGGATCCCCAACCACGGTCTGTTCAGACGGGGTTCGATCCGATTATCCCAGAAAAATCTCGACATCAGTATCCTTTGGAGACAAAACTACACGCCATTACCCCATCAGATCTCTAACCATTTTTGTGCGGACTAAACGTCCTATCGGTAGCGAAGAGGGGCATAGAAAATTGGCCATAACCTTGCTCTATCGTCACAGCGGAGCTCTGTCTGCCTTTCTGTGCAACCTTTACCTACGGCTCGTGGTCATCCATTAATGTGAAAGCTCGCATAGAAATATCTAATCATCATATAATCACCATTAACGACCATGATGAACAGTGGATGTCAGAATTCAACCCCTTGGTTGGCACTGGTGAGCCGTAGATTCCACTAGCAATCCGAGGTACCTTGATATAGAGCCATCAACCAGAGTGAAACACGGTCACGAAGGAATGCAGATCTTCACAGATAATTAATTTTATTCCCAACCCACAATAATTTTGTCAAATGATTTGATTGGTGTAAATTACAGATCACAGTAAAATTCCCATCACCGTAATGTATAATATAATAACAATTTCTTTAAATTATTTTTTTTAAATTTAATTAGTTCCTATACACAAACTTTTGCTAACTATTGTTTTATTTTGCATGCAGATTTATATTAAAACACTTATGATAAGATAATGTAAATAAGAATTGGATACACCATTTAAAGTTAAGGCAAACCGTTATTGATACCCCTCGTACTCCACCGTCATCGACTGCGAAAAGGGCCCTCTTCAAACAGCGATGGACCGCAACATGTCTTGTAAGTCATAAAACAAACTAGTTTTTTTATTTTCTTTTGGTTGTTGGTTCGAATATGTTTTGCCTTAGCTCAGTGATACAGAACTCAAAATAATAATCAAACATTACACAAAAGCAGAATATCAAAAGTGCAAACGAATAATGAATTTGTAATTATAGGGTTATCCCTTTAACATTTTAGGTTTTCATGAATGTTAGAAAATACGGACTATTGTTTGATTTTTATTTTGTCGTAATATATTTGATGCAGAACGTTATTAAATTTGGTAAATTTAGTTTCAATATTCTATAAAATTAATTTTTGTTAATTATACTATAATTTTTATCACTGAAATATAAATATAGATTTAATTGTATTAGGTAATTGTTCAATATAAATTCCCTGGTAGTATAAAAAGAATTACTAGATATGATCTATTATATGAGACTTTCGTCGATAGGTTTAGAAAATTCATGAAGTCGATTTAAATAAATTACTCGATATGATTATAATGGAATCTGAATAGATATATAATAAGTGTTTCTTTTCGATAAGGTTGTAGAATGGTGATAGAATAATTTTTGTAGCTAATTTTAAAAGTGGGGTTCTAGTAAAATTCTCGCCGCTAGAACCAATGGTAGGGAGGGTACAGAGGCGCAGGTTCTCAGACCATCGTGAGAACTTCAAATTAGACTGTTCGGTCGGATATCTTTGTTTTAGTCACTGTAGTTTTTATATTGTTTCATAGAGAAATGGGGTGTTTCTTCTATGAGTTTGGTCCACCGTTTTACATTTTTTCAGGAGTCTATAAATAAATTTCATTATGGCGTACTAAAGGAACTTTTCGAGGAAAGGAACCGAACCCCGCATCGACTGTTTGCTAGCACTTTTAATGGCTCCTATCATCCTTTCTAAGATTGAGTTTTATAAGTTCGACTTTGAATTTGAAAAATCCGAATTTGTACGTTACATAATAGAAAATGGCGCCCAATGTGGGGCTTTTAGAACTTAAAAATTCTTTTTGCTCTTTCCATAGTTTAAATTTTTAGAGTTCAGTCATTAAAACCCTATTTTTGTTGATTCTTGAAAATTGAGGATAAGTTTAGATAATATATTTCATTGCCTTCCAGGAAATTAGACGCTTGAGGTCTATAAGTTCGAGTGCTCTAACCGTTTGGTGAAGTGTTTTGTATTTACTTAATTAGAATCAATTTTTGGCAATTGACAAAATTTGGTTAAGTACAAATTAAGCTGTTTTGATAGGAAATTCAGAACTTAGGTATCAGTACTAGTCTTGGAACTGGACTATATGCTTTTGCAGTAAGCGATTTCATATCCGTTTCTGGATTAGGAAATTGGTGAAACAATTTCTACTGGTTTGATTTGAGTTAATTGTCATCGTTTTGTACATTCATAGCCCAATTTGTAAGCCTATATCCGTCAGAAAAAGTTATTTTTATCGCCTTCTAAACCTGAAGAAAAGAAACAAAAATCTTACTGAAAATTTAACTTTTCTCAATTCTTTTTTTTAATTTTTTATACATATATTTTATGCCACAATGTCGATGGAGAGAACACCTCCACCTTCCTTGGCATCAATTCCACCTCTTTTTGATCCGCCTGTAGAATCTTCAAGAGAAGTCACAGTCGAATCTTCGATTTGTTTTTGTTGTAACGCAGTTTTGAGTGAAGCTCACGAATGTTTAAGCCTTAATCAATGCTCACATGCATTTCATAGAAACTGCATTGAAAACTGTTTAGCGACTAGTTCGGAATGCCCAGTATGTAAAGTGCCATGTCAGTTATCTGATCTAAAGGTATTTACGATGGCGGCTAAACCAGCTCCAGTTTCTAAACAAGCCCACAGAGGAAGGGGACGAGGAGCTCTGACTAAACAGTACAATACGCGAAATGCTAAAAGAAACCTTTTTAATGAGACTCAAAATAATTTATTCGATGTTAGTGTAGATCTAGCAGGTGCTGTTGGTACAACGCTCCCTCCTCAAAGTAGAAATGCTGAACCGTCTATAACAAACAACGGACCTGTGTTACCACCAAATATGAACAACTTAGTTGATTATAGAGAAATACATAAATTGGTAGAATGTAGTTTGTCGAACATTTTGACAAGAATGAATATTTTACCAAATGCTCCTTCTGTGCCTAATAATACTTCCCAAACAGTGCCTAGGACGAATGAACCCTTAAATATGGATGTCAGAGGAAATATTGCTACCACTACACCACAGCAACAACCTCATTCACGGTCTCAATATTCAAATTCTCCAAATCTTTTTTCTATTTTACCATTACAAGCCGATAAAATTACTACCATTATACAAAATTGGCAACTCAAATTCGATGGATCCCCCAATGGGTTAACAATTGATGAGTTTTTGTATCGTGTTACTGCTTTAACTGAAGAAAACTTCAATGGAGATTTTTCTCTTATCTGCCGAAACCTAAATGTGTTACTGGCAGGCAAAGCACGCGAATGGTATTGGCGTTATCGCAAAAATGCAAGTCCAATAGTTTGGGAGGAATTTTGTGATTCTATTAAGTTCCAATATAGAGATTTTAAAACATCGTTTGATATCCGGGAAGAAATTAGAAATAGAAAGCAAAAAACCGGAGAGACTTTCGATTCTTTTTATGATGCTGTGTCGTCTATTCATGACCGTCTACCAACCCAAATGTCTGAAATGGAACTAATAGAGATAATTACACGCAATCTTCGCCCAGAGATCAGGCAAGAACTACTTTATATAACTATAAACTCTATAGTTCATTTACGTAAGTTAGTTTACATGAGAGAACATTTTTTAAATGACGAATATGTAAGAAGGAACTTAACGTCTCGAACTCCAAATACATACCCCCCAAAAAGACAAATTTCTGAAATTTCAGAACTTGAAACCGCTATCCCAATAAAATACTCTACTATAGGTGATGAATCGGTAAACGCCATTCAAGGATTTCCACCAGATTCCAAGTGTTGGAACTGTGATCAAAAAGGTCATCACTGGGAAGATTGTTTAAGTGAAAGGAAAGTATTTTGTTACGGCTGTGGGGCCAAAAATACTTATAAGCCCAATTGTTCCACATGTGCTGAAAGAAAATCAAAAGTTCCAAGAAATTTTCGTCAACCCAGTTTCTCAAAGGAACTTCCGTAGTGAAAAATTCTAATCAGAAAATAGAAACTCCAATCGATGGGACCTCTAAATCTAATTTTATATATTCATCCATTAGTAATGATTCAACTGAAAACAATAATAGTGCTAAAATACTTCTTAAAAATGAAGTTAAGCGAAACCATTCCCAATCATGTCAAAGCAATCTGCGACTAATTTTTCCAAAACTTCCATACCATCAAAGATGGGAAATGTACATGCAAAGACGTAATGAGATATTCAGTACGCCTGCTATATCACTGAATGCTATTCATAAACCAAAACGTTCTACCCTGCGCATTAGAAAATACTTTCGAATGAAAAAACTAGCTAAACAACTTTTAATTTCTGCCATAATATCCACTCCTTCTGATAAACGCTTTTACGCAAAAGTATCGTTTCTGGGATTAACTGAATTCGGTCTTTTGGATACAGGGGCAACTATCAGTTGTGTAGGAGCCGATTTGGCCACATATCCATTTCATAAATACGAGAATTTTATGAAATGTAAATCATTTGTAAGGACTGCAGACGGTAATACCCAAGAAGTTACTGGTTGGATTCAAGTTGACTTTGAATTTAAGGGTCAAAATAAACCAATAAAGTTATTTATAATTCCCTCCATTTCGTCTCGTCTAATACTAGGAATAGATTTTTGGAGAGCTTTCAATCTAGTACCTAATATTATAAGCTCAATAGATATTTTTGATGGTCCTGAATCATCACAATTTCTAACAGACATTTCATCTAAAATTGAGGACTCTGCAACTTTAGATTCCTCCAAGAATTACTCTGAGTTTGATTCCAATGAACGTTTATATCCGCTATCTGAGGATCAACGTTCCCAACTAAACCTTGTCATTTCTATGTTCCCGGACTTTGCAAAACAGGGTCTAGGTCGAACTAGTATCATTAAACATCACATCAATGTTAGTACTTCGACCCCTATCAAACAACGGTTTTATCCTGTGTCCCCCGCGGTCGAAAAAGTAATTTACCAGGAAATTGATCGTATGTTGGACTTAGGCGTAATCGAACAATCAAAGTCCCCATGGAGCTCGCCAATGAGGTTGGTGATGAAGCCTGGTAAGGTACGTCTATGTTTGGATGCGAGGAAGCTAAATGCTGTAACTGAAAAAGACGCATACCCGCTTCCTAACATAGATGGAATTTTTTCCAGGTTGCCAAAAGCAAACCTCATATCCAAACTCGATCTCAAAGACGCTTATTGGCAAATTGGCCTTGATGAGGAGTCAAAAGCTTATATGGCTTTTACGGTCCCCGGTAGACCCCTCTACCACTTCGTAGTGATGCCATTTGGCCTTTGCACAGCGCCTCAGACTATGTGCAGACTGATGGATCAGCTTATTCCTCCAGACTTGAGACACTGTGTATTTGGTTACTTGGACGACCTAATCATAATATCTGAGAAATTTGCTGATCACCTTGAAGTATTAATGTGCATTGCTGCACAATTTAAGAAAGCCAACCTAACAATAAATATTTCTAAAAGTAAATTTTGTGTGGTTCGAGTTAATTATCTCGGCTATGTGATTGGCAACGGTGGCATATCAACGGACCCGGAAAAAGTTTCCGCAATAATGAAGTGGCCAGTCCCCAAAAATCTGAAGCAGGTCAGAGGATTTTTAGGTTTAGCGGGATGGTATCGCCGCTTCATTGATGGCTTTTCCAGTATAGTTACCCCAATTTCCGATGTTTTATCCACAAAAAAGAAGTTTTGTTGGACTCAGGAGGCACAGGTAGCGTTTAACAAAATTAAGGAATTATTAACTTCGGCACCAGTGTTAGCGAATCCCGATTTCAGCAAAAAATTCTTTTTGCACTGTGACGCCAGTGATTACGGGATTGGCGCGGTTCTCATACAGCTGGACGAAAACGGCCAAGAAAAACCCATAGCGTATATGAGCCGAAAGCTTAACACCGCCCAACGTAATTACAGCGTCACAGAGCGAGAATGTCTGGCTGCAATCGAGGCAATTAAGAAATTTCGCTGTTATTTGGAGTTGCAGGAGTTTGAAGTTATAACTGACCACGCTAGCCTAGTCTGGCTTCTGAGACAACCTGATCTCAGTGGTAGACTAGCTAGGTGGGTGTTCAAACTGCAATCATACCAATTCAAAATAAGCCACAGAAAGGGAAAAGATAATGTAGTCCCGGACGCATTATCCAGAGTTCCTTCTGACGAAGTAGCCTCTCTCGTTATTTCGGAACCAGAAGTGAATTTGAATTCGCCTTATTTCCATGATAGGGAATATTCCGACTTGAAAGAGAAGGTTGTTGCGCACCAAGACAAATATCCAGACATAAAACAGGTAGATCAATCCTGCGCCGAAATTTTTTCTGGCCAGGTATGGTAAGAGACGTTCGTAATTACGTTCAGAAATGCGAAATATGTAAGACTACCAAAGCACCGAACTTTACCATGAAACCACTCATGGCTACCCAGACAATAACTCTCCGTCCATTTCAACGACTTTATGTCGACCTTCTTGGTCCATATCCAAGAAGTAAATCGGGTTATGTGGGATTGCTTATTGTCTTGGACCATTTAACGAAGTTCCACTGGCTTTGTCATTTAAGAACTTTTACTTCTAAAAACATTATAAATTTCATGGAAAGACAAATATTCCATATCTATGGGGTACCAGAGACTATCGTTAGCGATAACGGCACCCAATTTCGAGCCAACGATTTTAATGCTTTTTTATCTTCATATGGGGTGAAACATACTTACACCGCGCTATATTCGCATATATTAAAAAAGACCACCGCACATGGGATGAATCCGTTAGTGCAATTAGTTGTGCATTAAGGAACTCATATCATGAATCCTTACATTGTTCACCTTATCACGCTCTATTCGGCATTGAGATGATAACTCATGCAGATTCTTATCAATTGCTCAAAAATTTGCGTTTGTTAGAAGAGCCAAATACTTCCCTATCTCGAGACGATAGCTTGCAGCTAACACGACAGGATGTACGGAAACACATAAAGGTAGCATTCGAGAAGAACCAAATCCGCTACAATCTACGCTCCAAACCTCAGTCTTTTCAAATTGGCCAGGAAGTGTACAGGCGAAATTTTTCTCAAAGTTCAGCAGAGAAGAATTTTAATGCTAAATTATCTCCGCTATTTGTGAAGGCCAGAGTTAGGGAAAAATCAGGGAACCATTATTACATCCTCGAAGACTTGCAAGGCAAGTTAGATGGAACTTATCATGCCAAGGATATTAGACCCTAGAACTCCCTTCTTTCCCGCTAAATTTATAAACCATAGGTATATAATTATCTGGTTTTGTAATGGTCGTTTAAAAGAAACTGGAAAAAACATACATTTTAATAATATCCCTGAAAGTCGTTTTCATAACTTTCCTTTAAGCTTGATCTTTCCCAATGATAACCTACGATCTTGTAAAATTTCTTCAAAGTATATTTGAATTTTTTTGTCAGACAAATCGGTCAAGCAGTCCAGCTTTACAACACATCGATAATTTTTCTATGATATTTTGTACAGTACACAAGATCATTGTTCAAGCATGAGTAACCGAATAGGTGATTGAAGATTTATGCATGCATTGACAAAGCAAAAATCTCAATTAACATGAGCGAGGTTTCTTTCTAACTTTTATTGGTCAGCTACTTCCTTTTAATTTCTTCAGTTGATAGAGCAACATCAAGAACCAAATCGAATAGAAAAATATTCATAAATCCGAGACATCATAAAATCGATTAAAACGTGTTTCAAGTTTTTGCATTTTATTTTATACCAATCAGTGACTGCATCACAATTGCAACGTAAGTAAAGTTTGATCGATTTTGCACAAGAAAAAAATATCCAAGTGAAACTTTATATTCAGGAATTTCATTAGAAATCTTCATGTGATATAATCACCAACGGATTCTGCCTATGTATAACACGTGCCACCTCAAAATTCTTGTCGCACCAAGATGGTACACTGACTACACCATACGCCTCCACATTAGACGAAAATAAAGGCAGAATTAGCGGATCCCCAACCACGGTCTGTTCAGACGGGGTTCGATCCGATTATCCCAGAAAAATCTCGACATCAGTATCCTTTGGAGACAAAACTACACGCCATTACCCCATCAGATCTCTAACCATTTTTGTGCGGACTAAACGTCCTATCGGTAGCGAAGAGGGGCATAGAAAATTGGCCATAACCTTGCTCTATCGTCACAGCGGAGCTCTGTCTGCCTTTCTGTGCAACCTTTACCTACGGCTCGTGGTCATCCATTAATGTGAAAGCTCGCATAGAAATATCTAATCATCATATAATCACCATTAACGACCATGATGAACAGTGGATGTCAGAATTCAACCCCTTGGTTGGCACTGGTGAGCTGTAGATTCCACTAACAATCCGAGGTACCTTGATATAGAGCCATCAACCAGAGTGAAACACGGTCACGAAGGAATGCAGATCTTCACAGATAATTAATTTTATTCCCAACCCACAATAATTTTGTCAAATGATTTGATTGGTGTAAATTACAGATCACAGTAAAATTCCCATCACCGTAATGTATAATATAATAACAATTTCTTTAAATTATTTTTTTTAAATTTAATTAGTTCCTATACACAAACTTTTGCTACCTATTGTTTTATTTTGCATGCAGATTTATATTAAAACACTTATGATAAGATAATGTAAATAAGAATTGGATACACCATTTAAAGTTAAGGCAAACCGTTATTGATACCCCTCGTACTCCACCGTCATCGACTGCGAAAAGGGCCCTCTTCAAACAGCGATGGACCGCAACATGTCTTGTAAGTCATAAAACAAACTAGTTTTTTTATTTTCTTTTGGTTGTTGGTTCGAATATGTTTTGCCTTAGCTCAGTGATACAGAACTCAAAATAATAATCAAACATTACACAAAAGCAGAATATCAAAAGTGCAAACGAATAATGAATTTGTAATTATAGGGTTATCCCTTTAACATTTTAGGTTTTCATGAATGTTAGAAAATACGGACTATTGTTTGATTTTTATTTTGTCGTAATGTATTTGATGCAGAACGTTATTAAATTTGGTAAATTTAGTTTCAATATTCTATAAAATTAATTTTTGTTAATTATACTATAATTTTTATCACTGAAATATAAATATAGATTTAATTGTATTAGGTAATTGTTCAATATAAATTCCCTGGTAGTATAAAAAGAATTACTAGATATGATCTATTATATGAGACTTTCGTCGATAGGTTTAGAAAATTCATGAAGTCGATTTAAATAAATTACTCGATATGATTATAATGGAATCTGAATAGATATATAATAAGTGTTTCTTTTCGATAAGGTTGTAGAATGGTGATAGAATAATTTTTGTAGCTAATTTTAAAAGTGGGGTTCTAGTAAAATTCTCGCCGCTAGAACCAATGGTAGGGAGGGTACAGAGGCGCAGGTTCTCAGACCATCGTGAGAACTTCAAATTAGACTGTTCGGTCGGATATCTTTGTTTTAGTCACTGTAGTTTTTATATTGTTTCATAGAGAAATGGGGTGTTTCTTCTATGAGTTTGGTCCACCGTTTTACATTTTTTCAGGAGTCTATAAATAAATTTCATTATGGCGTACTAAAGGAACTTTTCGAGGAAAGGAACCGAACCCCGCATCGACTGTTTGCTAGCACTTTTAATGGCTCCTATCATCCTTTCTAAGATTGAGTTTTATAAGTTCGACTTTGAATTTGAAAAATCCGAATTTGTACGTTACATCTTGATTAAAGGCTTCAATTTAAATATCCAGAATTCAGACCTGATTACTCGAGTCATGAGTTGATTTCCGCCATGCATCGTAATTTTGTGAATAAATTCTACTAACAAAAGGACTAATCTCGATTCGTATGGGATAAGAATGGGATGGCGCTCGTTATATGTAAGTGCTGGGGACTGAACAAGGCGGCCATTTGCCCTAATGATTCCTTTTGAATCAATGAATGGATTGAGAGATAAAAGACTGCTACTAGATGAGAGTCTTTTCTTTCGGGTTAACGCTAAATACTCCTCTGCGAATTAATGTTTTTGTGTTAAAGCAATAAGACGATCTTTGATATCTTGGATTTCACCGTGGGCGATTTCTGCTGAAGAAATTCTAAGTCGGGTCCGATTGACGCCGGTATTTCTCCAAAAACGAATCGCAAATCCTAAGACTTTATATGCTCTAGAGAGCGAAGAGAATCTATTTAAGGGATCTTCAAATATCGTGGTCGAGAAAACTTTAACTGCTTTTGCTTCTAACTCTGTGTCGCTCATAAATTCGTGTCTAGGCCATCGGTCTTTTGGAAACTTCAGCCATTGGGGCCCAGTCCACCACAAATGATGTGACTGCAAATCATTTGGCGAACATCCTCGACTGGCTACATCAGCTGGGTTGCTTTCTGAATCTATGTGCTTCCAATTTTCGTTGCGTACATTATCTAAAATATCTGAAATTCTATTTCCTACAAAGGCACTCCATGAACACGGGGGTTTTTTGAGCCATGCTAACACAATTGTTGAGTCAGTTTAAAAGTGAGTTGAAATATTTTCAATTTGTATGTTGGGAACCACCGCTGTGGTTAATTTTGCTAAGAGAAAGGCTCCGCATAATTCTAATCTAGGCAGAGATATTTTTTTGATGGGTGCTACTCGAGTTTTCGCTGCCAAAAGAAACGTGTCGACTGTTTGATCTAAATGTTCTACTCTAACATAAAGAGTCGCGTCGTAAGCGCTTTCTGAAGCGTCACAAAAACCATGTACCTTAATTTTACTTGAGGGTTTGAATCTGATCCACCTAGGTACGGAAACTGAATCTATTGAAGGACAATTTTTAATGAAATTCTTCCAATACATTCGAGTTATGGACTTCAACGCGTCGTCCCAATCTACTTTGTCCAGCCAGACTTGTTGCATGATAAGTTTCGCTACGATGATTACTGGAGCCAGCCATCCACATGGCTCAAAAAATTTGGCAATTGTTGAAAGGACTTCTCGTTTGGTGCATAATTCCCTTTCTTCAGTGGGTGGTGATGTGAACGTAAAGTTATCAGCCGAAATGTTCCATCGGATACCTAGAGTCTTCGTTGAAGTTCCTTCCGAAATGTCCAACCAATTGACCGGCAAGAGTGAGTCAGGTGGCAGATCGCGAAGTAGATTGGGGTCGTTTGAACTCCATTTCCTCAGTTCAAAACCTGCTGAGCCCATGTCTGCTATTAATTCCTTCATTGACTTAATGGATTCTCCTACAGTGTGACCTCCAGCTAAAACGTCGTCGACATATAAATTTTGTTTTATAATTTCCGAACCTAATGGGTATGTTTCTTTAACATCTTCTGCCAATTGAATTAGGGTCCTAAGAGCGAGAAATGGGGCGCAATTAATTCCGAAAGTGACTGTCGAAAGTTCAAAGTCTTCAACTGGGTCATTTGCTGATTTTCTAAAAAGAATTCTTTGAAATGGGGCCTGACTTGGGTCGATTTGTATTTGACGATACATTTTGGTAACGTCCGCGTTGAATACATATCTAAAAACCCCCATTTTAAAATCAGCAATACTAAATCCTGTTGAAGAATTTACCCTGGATGTAAAATGTCATTAAGACTTTTCCTATTTGACGTGGGACTTGACGCATTGAAAACTACCCTAAGTTTAGTAGTAACCCTATCTGGTTTAATAACTGCATGATGTGGCAAATAGTAGTGAGGGGTCTTCTCGATTTCCTGGGGTCTCAGTTTCCGCATGTGTCCAAGTTCCAAATATTCAATTATCGCTGCGTCTTATTGAGATTTGATTTCGGGCGTTTTTTGCAACTTTCTTTCCTTTCGATAGAATTGCGCCATTGCGATATTTCGAGATGCTCCAAGTTCACACAAGATTTGAACGGCATCGTGACAATATATCGTCCATCTTCATTTCTTCGCGTTGTATTTTTGAAATTTGTTTCGCAAAAGGTGTCTTCTGCTGACCTCAAAACTTTTTTTGGGGTCTCCTCCACCTCCCAAAAACGTGTGAGAATTTTCTCGAGCGAAACTCTCTATTGTAAAGTGAAATTTTCCTATCATTTGTGTTTGATTTTTCAAGGGGTCCGCCCACTATCCAGCCAAAAACTGTGCTTTGCGCTGGTAAAGATCCTATAGATTTCATGGGAGCTCCTACTGTGTAAATTAAGGGTCCTATGTCTAAAACTATCAGAAGATCTATGGGTCGGCTTTCGTAAAAACGAGGATCTGCTAACTCGAGTTGAGTTTTTTCTCTATGTTGTTTTGTTTCTAGGGTGCGCGACGGCAAATTAGAAGGAAGGGACTTCAAATCGGGTGCCCAAACTTCTAATTCAAAACTAGGGTTTGTACGAGAACAAAGGTTAAAAAGACAAGCTTTTGTTGAAGTTTCTGAAACGGTTTCACTTAAACCGGTAAAATGAACAAGATTCTTCCTAGTTGGAAGCTTTGGTTTGTAAAGTTCTCTGAATTAAATGTTGATTGAGATCCAGGGTCGATAATGGCTCGTGCGTCATATCGCTGCCCTCTAGATTCAATTTGTACAATCGCTGTGAAAAGTAGTGTTTCTTTCGATTGCTGCTGGCTAAGTTGTGAATTTTCCTCGAGAGTTAGAGTCGTTATACTAGGAGTTTGAAAACTAGGTGTGGACTGTAAACTAGGAGTGGATTGTACTAGGGTGGTTAGAGCTGCCGCACTGGTACTAGGTCGTACGTCATCTCTAACCGGTTGTGAATTTGTAGGTCGGGCCTCGTTACCCTTATGTAATAAAGTGTGATGTCTTTGATTACATTCCCTACACGTGAAGCGACTCTTACAATCTCTTACACCATGATCCGAAGTGATGCAGTTGTAACAAAGATTGTGAAGTTTTACTAAGTTTTCACGTTTTTCTCAAGGAATTGTGGACAATTTCGTAACAAATGGTTTGCCTTGCAAATTTGGCAACTCGGTCCATTTGTACGACTACTAGGTTGCGTAGATGTGCTAAATCTGTTGCTACACGCTGAAAAAAAATCGCTTCTGTAGTATATTGTCCCAAACATATTCGGCTTGAAACATATATATGTTTGAGGTAGACTCTAAGCATGTAATATTTGGTACACACAAAAATTGTGTATTTGGGAAGATGTTGTTCTGAACAAATATTTGTTTACATTCCAATATGTTTTTATTTGGGACCATTATTTCAGAAACAAATATTTATTTGCATTTCAGTATTCATAAAATACATAAATTGTCTCAAATTTTTCAGTAATTCAAAGTTAAATTTTTAGAAATTTTTAATGTTCGTAAAAAATAATAATTGAAATCATATAATCTTGGATCAATATAAAGTACTTAGAGGATTGACAACTAATGATGGCTTGGAATACTCAGAAATTTGAAATGATTGATTTAAAACAGAAGGTAATGCTGCATATGGTATCATAACTGGGAGGTACAATTCGAAACCCAAGAAAAATTGAAACTGAAATATGAAAAACTCAGCAAAAGTTTTGGAAATATTTTTTAAATAAAATATATTTGGAAAAATTCCTACATAATAATTTTATTTGTATTTAAACACATATTTTATTTGAGAAATATGATTTTCAAATAAAATTCATTTGCTAAGAAATATATAAAATTTAAAAATTTGTGTTCCAAATATATTTTCTTTCGATTCAAACATATCAAAAAAGGCGATTTTGCCCCGTGTATTCTTGAATCTTCTTTGCGAACTTTGAGTCTGTTGCGCAACATTAGTTTGAAATGACTTAACCTTATTTTCCTTCCTACTATACATAATCGGGTCTAGGCTGATTATTTTTGGAGAAATGGGGCTTAATATTTCCTACAGATTCTAAAGTTTTGAACTTGCGTCAAAAATTCATTCAAATCTTTTCAAGACGGTAGTATGGAACAGTCTTCCAAACCGTTTTCAAATTCTTCTAAGAAATTTCTCGGCAGTTTCGTAGAAGTAAGGTAAACTAAAATTGGGTCCCACCCCATTACATCTACCTTGAGTGTTTGTAGTGTCTGAACGCAAACATCAATAGTGCGTTGAAGTTTTTGGATCGAAGATCCTGAATCTGCCGAAACTGGTGGTAAACTAAGTAGAGTCTTTAGCAGTTCATTAACTTGCATTCGTTTATTTTCGTATATGTTTTCTAAGTTTCCTTCATTTGTTAGTGGTACGTTACTAATAATTTCCCGTGCCTCCCCCGCGGTTTTCTGTTTCAGATGGAAAAGTTTTTCTACTTTACTAAGTCTAGAATTATTTTTGTACAAGGCTGAAAACAAATCCCGAAAAGTAGGACAAGCGCTGTATCCTCCATGAAATGTGTCGGTGACGCATGGTGGTAAACGTAACGATAGATGGTTGTTTGGCTCCACTGTTTCCTTTTTTCGGGTCTCCGATTCTCGTTCGAACTTTTCCTGCTGCCTTTCGTCGGTTTGTGCTAAAATTTCTCCATTTACTGCGCTTAAACATCGTTTGTATGTCTCTAATGCCTCTTTATAATGGGTCCTCAACTTTGATTTATCGATTGGGGTCTCATCTTTATCGGGAACACGGTCTCTACCATCTACATAGGCCTTTTTCATCTGATCCCAAACAGAGTTCTACACGTGTCACTTCTAATGAGTGAATATTATCATCGGTGCTTGTAGCAGAGTAACCACTCTCAAAGTCTATCAGGTCATTTACGCAATTTACAAATTTATCACGTAAAACTTTATCTATATTTCCTCCTTATTAAATATTTTCTTTGTCAAATTTTAAACTGGCTAAAATTTCAAGAAACTTTTAAAATTGAGATTTTCTTTTAACAATTTCTGTAAAAATTTACTTTGCCAATATTTGGAAAATAATTTCAGAAAAACGCTAAATATTTGTTGAATGGGGCCAATCTTTTACAGTCCGACTTTTTTTCACGAATAGATATATAGATATATATAATGGCAGTTTATTTTGAACTTGTGTCGTTTGTGCGAAAAGTAAGAAATTGTAGCGATAATAATTTTAATAGACTTGGGTCTTTTGGAGAAAAAAAAATATATAAATAAAAATTTGGACGAAAGTAATTCTTTTTCGGCTAGTGTACTCTCAAAAAAATTATCAATCAACTCTTCTTTAACAAAACAAAAAATTCCGTAGGAAAGTGATTTTTCTATCAGAAAAAATGCATTCAAATCAAAAAACAAATTTTGTAGGAAAGTGTTTTTTGCAAAATTATAACAAACAAAAAAAACAAACTTTGTAGGAAATTGTTTTTTCAAAAAAAAAACCCAAATTTTGTAGGAAGGTGTTTCTTCCAAGAAACTATCACTTAATACATTTTTCGAGCAAATTTATTTTTCGTAGTAAAGTGTAATTTCCTGAAATTAGCACTTAATAAATTTTTCGAGCAAATTTATTTTTCGTAGTAAAGTGTAATTTCCAAAAATTAGCACTTAATAACTTTCTAAGCAAATTTATTTTTCGTAGTAAAGTGTAACTTCCAAAAATTAGCACTTAATAAATTTCTGAGCAAATTTATTTTTCGTAGTAGTGTAATTTCCAAAAATTAGCACTTTATAAATTTTTGAGTCAATTTATTTTTCGTAGCAAAGTGTAATTTCCAAAAATTAGCACTTAATAAATTTGTCGAGCAAATTTATTTTTCGTAGTAAAGTGTAACTTCTAAAAATTAGCACTTAATAAATGTCTGAGCAAATTTATTTTTCGTAGTAAAGTGTAATTTCCAAAAATTAGCACTTAATAAATTTTTGAGTCAATTTATTTTTCGTAGCAAAGTGTAATTTCCAAAAATTAGCACTTAATAAATTTTTCGAGCAAATTTATTTTTTGTAGTAAAGTGTAATTTCCAAAAATTAGCACTTAATAAATTTCTGAGCACATTTATTTTTCGTAGTAAAGTGTAATTTCCAAAAATTAGCACTTAATAATTTTTTGTGCAAAGTTATTTTTCGTAGCAAAGTGTAATTTCCAAAAATTATTGCTTAATAAATTTTTGTGCAAATTTATTTTTCGAAGCAAAGTTTAATTTCCAAAAAATTATCACTTAATAAATGTTTGTGCAAATTTACTTTGCTATTAATGTAATTTCCAATAATAAATATAAATTTCAATAAATGTAAATTATTGTGTTAGTTCTGTTTAGCTTTTGCCGAAATGTCCGTCCGAAACCATCAAACCATATGTTCTTTCAGTCCTTTCTTTACGGCTGAAAATATGTTTTCCTATTTCTCCCTTTTTTTGTTTTTTTTTCTACTTCACAAAAAAACTCCAGTGGTACATTAACCTTTGGGTTCCCTAATCAGGGCAAGAAGTGAAAACGAATGAAAAGACAACGAGAAACCAACGAAAAAAAATCTGCTACCTATTGTCTCGTATGCATCGGTGTACATAGACTGCTGTTGTTGTTGTTTTAATGGGTACGAGGGGTCGGGTTGAAAGTGTCGCCACAGGAAATTTTTTATAAAATATATTAAGATTTTCGCTTCAAATTGGTTCAAATGTACAATAATGCTGGTTTATAGCACAAACCACACATATTAATGGCAAAAGAAATTAAAAAATCGTAAATTTGTTGACGTTTTTCAAAAGGGTTTTTCTATTGAATCTAAGGCAATACGAGGGTCGTTCAAAAAGTTGGAACATGTATTTTCTAAAGCCAAAAAAAATAAATTTATTTTTTCGTTTTAATTTATTGATTGGGATTGATTTTAGCGTCTCCAAAGCATAAGCTAATATCATACGGTCGATTTCTCCCTCAGAAAATCGCATATAAAGAAGACAAAAAAATATTTTTTTTCTAAGTTGCAAACTCGATGTTTGAGGTACCCAAAAATCACGAAGTAATTTGTAGGGTTCACAAGCCAGTCAGCGGATGAGTCGAGCCAATAAAAATCTTTCCTTTTTTTTTTCTTTTAAGCAGCTAATACTAATAGTAATAAGAATAAAAGTAAGCTTAATAAATATAACCGCGATTTAAGCAGCCGAAAAGATTCAAGAAATTTTCGCTCTTTTGTTTCGCAAGAAAGTTGTCCGTGCACGCGTTATTCAGCACAAAATTATCTGGAATTTTTGCTGAGGTTTTCGGAATAAGTCAATGGGTGTCCGTCCGCGCGTCCGAAACGAATCTTAATAATCTTATCTTAAAAATAACTTGACCGAATAAATCGACTCGACTAGCCGCTGGCTTTCAGGAAAATTCATCAGAATGCGTAATAAATTATTTGAGCAATTTATCGAAGGGTTTTCAAAAAGGTTGGGACGCTATTTTTTCCTAAAGTTTCGAATACTAGAAATCAGTAATGTCGCGCATTGTTACCGAAAAAATCGTCAAAAAACTTTCATAGGTTAGAATGCATGTGCAGCAATGTGTAGGTATGTAACTGCAAGCTAACTGCACTTATGTATGTATGTATATCAATGTGCTATGTATGTAAGTGCAAGTTAACTGCAGTTAAGTATTCAGTTATTTTTGTATATATGTAAAAGGCAAAAACCAAGCCAGCGTCGTACATAGGGCCAGACCCGCCAAAATCTCCTTCATATATCAATATGGCGGAGTTCGAAAAAAAATGGTTTTGGCACCCTATGTTACAAACGCTACTTGCACAACTTTTTTGGGTACTCACTTTGATCCTGTAATAAGTGTTTTATATGGGTACCTTCGGTCTCGATGTTGCTGGCGTGGGTCGCTGGCTCTTCCTTCCTTCAAGGGTATAGTTGATGTTGACGGGTCTTGTTTCGGTGTCGTGATGGGTCTTGCTGTTGTTTTTGTGTCGAGTCTTTTGTTAGATTTTTGTTTCGCGGCGCGTCGATTTTCATTTTTATTAATTTTCACCTACAAATATCTAAATTTCAAACTTGTGGTCCTTTTTTCACTTTAGTTTTCACTTTTTCAAAACACACTTTCACACTTTTTCATCAGATTTCGTTTTTAACAATTTAAAAACACACTTTTAGATCCGGTTCGCATAGGACCAATGATTATTGACCAATGGTTAGTTCTTACCTCGGTTTTTTGGGTTCCTTTCAAAATGATAATTCAAGTGGTAGTTTTAAATTTCAAGGATTTTGGTTTTATTTGTAAAGAGTAATTTAAATTTGTGTTTTGTGGAATTCATATAATTTATGTGTGTACAGGTATGTGTGAAAATGTGATTAGTTTGTATTCTTAATGTTAACAAATTTTGGGTGTTTCGTTTTTAGTTTTTAATTTCAGTTTAGATCTTAATATTAATTGTTTTTTTTTCAATGTAATTCACAATTTGCGTTCTTTGTATTTCAATTTAATTGTTCAATGTTGGGTCTGTTGGTTTCACAGTGTCCTTTATGTACATGTATTTATCTGTATAAAAATTACACTTATTATTTAAACTTTACTTTTCACTAAAAAATCACTTAATCGCGGGAGGGAGACGCACAAGTTGATGGTTGGCACAATTGGTTAAAAACTAACTCCTGCTGCTTTCCTTTTGTCTACTGTAAGCTCGGTTACAATGACAAAACGTAAGCAGCGAGCAACCATGACGATGCCAAAAAAGACATGACAATACCTAGGTAAGCATAGGCAGCACTGGAATGTACGTATGCAACTACATAGATTGCAGAATGCAGACGCATTTACACACACACGCACATACGTATGCAGCCGCGCCAACTTGGTCGTTCTACACAGATGTTCAAAAGTGTGGTGTCACCTATGAACAGAAGGAATACTTATTACTTATTTCTTATTACGTGAAGGAATACTGCCAAATTCGGAGAAAATCGGTTCGGATTTAGATATAGCCCCCATATATATGTTACCCCCGATTTGACATGTGCGCGCTGTAAAAATGTTTTTTATATCCGATCAATGCGAAATTCGGCAGAAAGAGGTTTCACATTACATGAAGGAATGCTGCCAAATCGGTTCAGATTTAGTTATAGCCCCCATATATATGTTACCCCCGATTTGACATGTAAGCGCTGTAGAAACTATATTTTATATCCGATCAGTATGGAATTATGCAGAAAGAGGGTTCCTTTTATATGAATGAACACTTTTAAATTTGGAAGAAATCGGTTCAGATTTAGATATAGCCCCCATATATACGTTACCCCCGATTTGATATGTAAGCGCTGTAAAAATTTTATTTTATATCCGATCAGTGCGAAATTCGGCAAAAAGAAGTTTCTCAGTGTGATCAGTGCGAAATTCGGAAGAAAGAGGATTCTTATTAGTCGAAGGAATACTGCCAAATTCGGAGAAAATCGGTTCAGATTTAGATATAGCCCCCATATATATGTAACCCCCGATTTGACATGTAAGCGCTGTAGACTGTATTTTATATCCGATCAGTACGAAATTCGACAAAAAGAGGTTTTTTACATGAATGAGTATTCAGGGGAAATCGGTTCAGATTTATATATAACCTCCATATACATGTTGCTCCTGATTTGGTATCAAAGAGCTATAGAAGTTGTACTTTAGTTCCGATCATTAAAATTTTCCAGAAAGATGTTTCTCAATTGAGTAACGAATATTGCTTAATTTAGCGATTATCGATTCAGAAATAGATAATATGTTACTACCTACTATTTACCAATTATTCCAAATTATTATCGCAATGACCCTTATCGCATTGTTAGGGAGGTGTATGGTATTATATAGTCGGCCCCGCCCGACTTTCTGCCTTTCCTTACTGGTTTATCACTAATTTTTGGACCAAAATTAGAAGGAAAACGACGAAATTTTTTATCACAAATTTTTGGCCAAAATTTTGATTTTCCTTAGCAAAACTTAAAATGTAAATATCTCGTTAAATAAGCACCGTAGAAGGAAAAGGACGCAATTTTGTTATCACTAATTTTTGGACCAAAATTTAGCAAAACATAAAATGTAAATATTTCGTTAAATAAGCCCCGTAGAAGGAAAAGGACGAAATTTTGTTATCACTAATTTTTGGCCAAAATTTTGATTTTCCTTAGCAAAACATAAAATGTAAATATCTCGTTAAATAAGCCACGAGTTCGACAACTTTTGTTATCACAAATTTTTGCCCACAATTTCGAATTTCCTTAGCAAAACTTAAAATGTAAATATCTCGATAAATAAGCCCCGTAGAAGGAAATGGACGAAATTTTGTTATCACTAATTTTGTGGCCAAAATTTAGCAAAACTTAAAATGTAAATATCTCGTTAAATAAGCCCCGTAGAAGGAAAAGGACTAAATTTTGTTATCACTAATTTTTGGCCAAAATTTAGCAAAACTTAAAATGTAAATATCTCGTTAAATAAGGCCCGTAGAAGGAAAAGGACGAAATTTTGTTATCACTAATTTTTTGGCCAAAAATTTCGAATTTCCTTAGCAAAACTTAAAAGAAAATATCTCGTTAAATTACCCCCGTAGAAAGAAAAGGACGAAATTTTGTTGTCACTATAAAATGTAAAATGTGTTAGCGTACGATGCAAAAAAGGGGGTTGCAAAAATAAATAAAAGAAATAAAAACACAATCGAATTTTTGTATTTTGTTTAATTAAAATATGGGGGATCTTTATTTTACTACACGGGGCAAAATCACCTTTTTTGATATGTTTGAATCGAAAGAAAATATATTTGGAACACAAATTTTTAAATATTATATATTTCATAGCAAATAAATTTTATTTGAAAATCAATAAAATATATTTGGAACGCATATATTAATATATTACAACAAATTATATTTGCAAACTAAATTTCTCAAATAAAATATATGTTTAAATACAAATAAAATTATTATTTAGGAATTTTTCCAAATATATTTTATTTAAAAAATATTTCCAAAACTTTTGCTGAGTTTTTCATATTTCAGTTTAAATTTTTCTTGGGTTTCGAATTCTACCTCCCAGTTATGATACCATATGCAGCATTACCTTCTGTTTTAAATAAATCATTTCAAATTTCTGAGTATTCCAAGCCATCATTAGTGTTCAATCCTCTAAGTACTTTATATTGATCCAAGATTATATGATTTCAATTATTATTTTTTACGAACATTAAAAATTTCTAAAAATTTAACTTTGAATTACTGAAAAATTTGACACAATTTATGTATTTTATGAATATTTAAATGCAAATAAATATTTGTCTCGGAAATAATGGTCCCAAATAAAAACATATTGGAATGTAAACAAATATTTGTTTAGAACAACATCTTCCCAAATACACAATTTTTGTGTGTACCAAATATTACATGCTTAGAGTCTACCCCAAACATATATATGTTTCAAGCCGAATATGTTTGGGACAATATACTACAGAAGCGATTTTTTCAGCGTGTAATAACAATTGGGGGGGTGAGCATTACCGTGTTCGAGTGTTAACACAGGAGGTAACGCGAGCGCTCGGTTTGAGTACAAAATGACAAGTGCCCATAAATACGAGAGCCGAGAAGAAGCAAGGTGTCAACAGCAACAACCTCTGCTTGCGGGAAGTCCCTCTCGACATCCGTACTATGCGAATATCGTCCCGGGAGAGGCGGAGAGAGATACAGCGCTGGAAGTCTCTCCTTACAATCCGTGCCATGCGAATATCGTCTTGGGAGAGTTTGTAGAGAGATTCTTTTAATCCCTCTACGATCCGTGCTGAGCGAATTCGTCCCAAGAGAGTCGAAGGAGAGCACCAGACGCTGAAAAGCCCTCTCACAATCCGTACAAGCGAATATCGTCCCGGGAGAGTTGTAGCAGAGACTTCTTATCCTTCAACCTGACAGGGTTGCCAATCAATGAAGGAAATGCACAAGCTGGGGAAGTTGTGCGGCAAGTTCGCGAACTTAAACATTACCGGCCCCCTTGCAACATCTAGCTCTGTTGCAACAGTGTGTAAATAAACTATAACTAAGTGTGTTACAATGCAAATAAGTATACGAAGGAACGTAAATTCAGTTTCCGAGTGAGCTACTTTAAATAAAATTTTATATTAAAACTAGCTGGACCCGGTCCACTTCGTTGCCCCAGGCTTCAGATTTCCGATCCCTTTAATTTTTGCACTTATTACGTAGACTGACACCAAATATATATGCACATAATTACATTGATCTCTCTAACAAATTGCTCAAGATATATCAAACACAAAATTGAATTGGCTTATATGGGCGGGGCCACTCCCATTTGTCCGACCCTGCCCATTTTTGGACCAAGCACGTAGGCTGCCACCTAATGTATATGTATGCACAACATTAGAGTAATCTCGCTAATAATTTGTGCGAGTTATGTCAATTTCAAATACAAAATTCGCGGGGCCACGCCGATTGGTCCAATCCTGCCCATTTTTGCACCAATCAAGTAGACAACCACCTAATACATATGCAAAAATTACAGCACTCTCGCTAACAAATTGTGCAAGATATGTCAATTTAAAATCTTTGTTTATAAGGGCGGGGCCACGCCCATTCGTCCAATCCCGCCTATATTTGGACAAATCACGAAGACTACCACCGGAAACATGGCACAAAATTACAGCACTCTCGCTAACAAATTGTGCAATATATGTCAATTTAAAAATTTGGTTTATAAGGGCGGGGCCACGCCCATTGTTCCAATCCTGCCCATTTTTGGACCAATCACGAAGACTGCCACCAGATACATATGCACCAAATTACAGCTCTCTCGCTAACAGATTGTGCAAGATATCTCGATTTCAAAATTTGGCTTAAAGTGGCGGGGCAACGCCCATTAGTCCGACCCCGCCTATTTTTTGGACCAATCACGTAGGTCGCCAACAGATATATATAAAAAAACTTACAGTTCTCTCGCTAAAAAATTGTGCAAGATATCTCAAATTCAAAATTTGGCTTATATGGGCGGGGCCACGCCCATTGGTCCGATCCCGCCCATTTTTAAACCAAGTAAGTAGACTACCACCTAATACATATGCACAACATTACAGCACCCTCGCTAGCAAATTGTGCAATATATGTCAATTTAAAAATTTGGTTTACAGGGGCGGGACCACGCCCATTGGTCCAATCCCGCCCATTTTTAGACAAATCACGAAGACTACCACCAGATACATATGCACAACATTGCAGCACTCTAGCTAACAGATTGTGCAAGATATCTCGATTTCAAAATTTGGCTTATATGGGCGGGCCATGGCTATTCGTCTGAATCCGCCCATTTTTGGACCAATCACGTAGGTCGCCAACATATATATTTACCCAAAATTACAGCTCTCTCGCTAACAAATTGTGCGACATATCTCAAATTCAAAACTTGGCTTATATGGGCGGGGCCACGCCCATTGGTCCGATCCCGCCCATTTTTGAACCAATCACGTATAGTGCCACCAGATACATATGCACAAAATTACAGCTCTCTCGCTAACAAATTGTGCCAGATATCTCGATTTCAAAATGTGGCATAAAGGGGCGGGGCCACGCCCATTAGTCCGACCCCGCCCATTTTTGGACCAATCACGTAGACTGCCTCCAGATATATATATACAAATTTCTAGTTCTCTCACTAACAAATTGTGCAAGATATCTCAAATTCAAAATTTGGCTTATATGTGCGGGGCCACGCCCCCTCGTCCGATCCCGCCCATTTTTGGACCAATAACGTAGGTCGCCAGCAGATATATATACACAAAATTACAGCTCTCTTGCTAACAAATTGTGCAAGATATCTCGATTTCAAAATTTAGCTTAATGGGGCGGGGCCACGCCCATTAGTCTGACCCCGCCCATTTTTGGAGCAATCACGTAGACTGCCTCCAGATATATATAAACAAAATTACAGTTCTCTCGCTAACAAATTGTGCAAGATATCTCAAATTCAAAATTTGGCTTATATGGGCGGGGCCACGCCCATTTGTCCGATCCCGCCCATTTTTGGACCAATCACGTAGACTGCCACCAGATACATATGTACAAAATTGCAGCACTCTCACTAACAAATTGTGCAAGATATCTCAATTTTAAAATTTCCCTTATGTGGGCGGGCCACGCCCACTTCATATATCGAAAATTCAAGTACCCTATTTTCACCACGCCCCACACATGTACATTCTGTGAAAATTTCAAGAAGATCGGTTCAGCCGTTTAGACGTCTATACGGTACAAACAAACCAACAAACAAACAAACCAACAAACAAACAAACACACATTCTTCTTTATATATATAGATTAGAAAAATTCATAATATAGGCAAATAGTTCAATACATTAACATTTTTAACTAGTTTGAGTTCGTAAAAACTCCGACAACAATTAAGAGTGGTGGCGCGGTAATATAATCCAAATTTCTAGAATTGTAAATACAAGATTTCGAATAAGTTTCTAGTTTCTATAAAACATTTGCCAATCGTAAACTGGTGATACGAGATCTGAGGTTTGTAGCAACAGAAGGCGATGTCAAATTGCCAGAAATGTTCGGAAGAACGAGGGATACCGTTTCTAAGATGAGCGTTGGATCTACAGGTGAGACGATTTCAAGAGAGCAAATTTCTCTTGAATTCCCAAGGAGAGTAAAGTTTACGCCTGAAACTCATAGAACGCGTCGAATTTCCCAATCGTTTCCGAAAGCGGTCCGTAATTATGGACGTCTCGGAAGATGGGTCAATGAGAGCTCAGGCAGGGTACGTAATACCCCGGTGCATGATATTCACGGTGGCGTTCCCCAAGAGCACATTTCTATCTTGGGTGGTATGAAATACCTGGCAATTCATAACGCCGAGCTTAGTTCCATTTGAAGAGGAAGCTACATTATCGTGACTGGGATTAGGAGAGGTGTCACTAACATTAGGGGTAGAGCTAGAAGACGAGGCAGTGGAGGAGGTAGAGCTAGACGACGAACCAACTGAGGGGGCAGAATGATGAGGGCGGTGTAGGAGGGTGTGATGCCTTCCATTACACACATTACAATTATGAGTGCTGTGGCAGTCTTTAACGGCATGACCCCGTGAAAAACAATTAAGACAACGACCTTGTTTCTTCACTGCCGCAAATTTCTGATCGTGGGGAAGCTTCTTGAACCGAGGGCAAGACAGGATGGGATGGTTTTCCTTTGGGCAAAAACTACAATTTTGGGTGGGAGGTTTAGAATTTTTGGAAGTCGCCGCCTTAGTAAAATGCGTCCTTATCTTTCCAGAATTATGGACCTTTGACGAATCGACACCTTTTATGTCTGGAAGACAAGCGAGAGTTTGTATTCGTTCTGTCAGGAACGAATCTAATTCCTCCCAGGAGGACAGCGAAGATTTAACCCGAATGCTTTGCTCCCATAGAGTGAGCGTCAGCTTTGGAAACCTCTGGATACATATGAAGAATAATATAGGGTCCCAGTGGACCGTGACAATGTCATATACGGCCATTGCCGATAGACAACCGTTGATACCTCGCTGCAGAGTCTTCAAACCCGAACTTGTCTCATTGTCTAAGATCGGAAGATCAAATAAAAGCTTGAGGTGATTATTTACCAGGATACGTTTATTGTCGTATGTATCTTTCAACGTTTTCCAAGCTAGATCGAAGCTACGATGGGTGAGGGGAAATTTCTCAACAATTTCTCTGGCCTCACCGCTTGTTTTCCGACGCAAATGACAAAGTCGTTCAATATCGCTAAGACGAGAATTGTTCACATAAACCGCTATAAATAAATCACGAAACGTGGGCCACGAAAGAAAATCGCCTTCAAAAACGTCAGTGTCACATGGCGGAATCGAAATATTATACATGACGTCACTAATTGGCTGAATTATGCCCGCATGCCTAGTACTATTTCCCAGATCTAAATTATTTGAATGATAAACTTGAGTACCGATATCACGAGACGCGTGAGTCGAATAACTCATATTGTTTACCGGGTCAGTAATGCGCGTGTCCCCGAAAGGTTGTTGTGCCAACGAAACTACTGATCCACTCATAGTCGAACTCAGGGACGTTCTACGAGAGCGTGTGAACATGGACAACTTCCTCTTTATAGCGGCGAGACATTGTATATAAGTCTGATAAGACACGTCGTACTTAGTTTTCGCCAAGTCCAGTTCGTCTTTCCCCGCGTCTGGTGAAGATTGCAAATAGTCCTGACATTTATTAAACACTTCTCGCGTTGTAGCCCACATGTTGTTTAACCCTGTACTACGAACCTCAAGATCATAAACATCAAGGTCCCCTTCCTTCAGAACACGGAAAGACGAATCAAATTTCAATACAGCCTCCGAAGCGCTGATGAAAAAATCAAGGGAAGTAAGCGGCATTTTGATGAAAGTAAGGCTTTTCGAACACAAGCGCTAAAATTTCGAGGAAACCTGGACGAAAATCACTCACGTGAAAGCAAACAACGGAAACAAATTCAATTGAAATGAATCGATTAACGTTGCCAAGAAATGTGAACGCAATTTGAAATATTCAAATCAGTCGATAAAATGTAAAATGTAAAATTGTAACGTCGAGATTCCTCCGATTGCTGGGGGTAATGCTCACGGGGGAAGGGTTCGTCACAGAAATTTGTATTTTACAGTGACAGAGAGACAAGAGAGAAGACGTTTGGTGTAATGTTTCAATATTAATTCAATTTATTGACTGGTTCCGAGATATATCGTGACCTTAATCTAACTTAAACTAAAGAGATAGTCAATAGTGTAGCCAGCGGCTACTCCGGCGGTTACGGCCCTCACTTCGGGGAGACCTGTAACAGTGCTCCTGGTGATAGCTCCGGAAAGGCTTGTCGCAGTACTCTCGCCGTCTTCGGAGAGCCCAGTATTTATCCTCGCCGTCCTCGGAGAGACCTGGAACAGTGCTCTCGCCGTTTTCAGAGACCCTAGCTCAATACTCTCAACGCACTATCGAAGCTGACTGCGGACAGGACTCCGTGGTGGGCCGGACTAAGTGGGAACGCGCTTGGACTGGGCGGATAGTGGCAGTGACCTGCGTCAGCACCCCTGGCACGCGATTGGACAGATCCGGCGCCGTCAGTGGCCGGCGGCAGTACCCTGGGCACGCGATGGGATAGACGTGGCAACCCCAGAGACCTGTGACTGTCCTCCGGGCACGCGATAGGACACACCTGAGACCTGCGGCAGTACTCTGGAAACGTGAGAGACCTGCGACAGTACTCCGGGCACGCGGTTTGGGCAGATCAGGAAACGCCAGATACCTGCGACAGTACTCCGGGCATGCGGTTGGGCAGATCAGGAAAACGACAGAGACCTGCGACAGTACTCCGGGCACGCGGTTGGGCAGATCAGGAAAACGACAGAGACCTGCGACAGTACTCCGGGCACGCGGGTGGGCAGATCAGGAAACGCTAGACCGGCGACTATACCCCGATAGTATTTTTACTTTGGCACTTTACTCACCTGAGTTCCTTCTTGAACCGTACTGCTGCTAGCTGGCTGACCGACTGACCTCGATTTGAAGTCACGTGCCTCTTTTATAGCCAGCATCCAGCATGCCAATATCGCTGTCGAACCTCCAGACAACCATGACGATGTTATACCCATGCCCTTAGTGCTGTAATTTGCCCGAACCCAACATTGTTCGTTTGTCTGTTCGCTTTGTTTTCGAACTATTTCTCGTTGTTTTCGAACTACTTGGGGTTGTTGACGAACATTGCTGCTTTCCCGTTGGTTTGAACATCCAACACGTGCGCCTGTCTGGTTTTGTTATTGTTTAAATGCATTGCCACTGACACTGGTTTTGTTATTGCTTAAATGCATCGCCACTGACTACCATGCGTGTTTATTCGCTCTTGTTATTGTTTTCCCTTGTCTGGTTGGCGCGTCTGAATATAAGCAACACGTGCGTTTGCCTGTTGTTGTTATTGTCGCACGCATCGCCACTGACTACAATATGCATTCATTCTACTGCATATCCCACATGTGTCTCCCTGTTGTTGTTGTAACAGTTCTGCTGCTGGTTCCAACGTGTTTTCCCTGAAATTGATGTTTTGTTAGCTCATTTGTAATTGTGATTGTATGTAATGGACTAGTGATGTTAGGGTTGTGTGTGTAGTAGATGACAATTATGATGGTGTTGTATTGTGGGTATTATGAGGAGGGGAGGTGGGAAGGTTAAGGAAGTGTGCCACCTCAATTGGTCGACTCCACAGATCTAGAGGGCATAGGTCTGTGGGTCGGTTTGGACAGCTGAATATGTGCGCTGTGTCGTGCGGACCTTGCCTGCACTCGGGACAAATATCCTCAACACCCGCTATTATCCTAGCTTGATAAGTGTTGAGGATTGTCGACCAGCCTGATCTTAACTGTGCGAGGGTGGTTCTGGTTCCTCTGGGCAAGGTCCGTTCGGCATCTGCTATCGCTGGTGGGTGGTCGTTGAGGACTCTGTTGTTGTTACACCGGTTAATAGCGTGTTGGACTGCTTCAGTGTGTAACCGGTTCAGCGCTGCTGCCAGTGACAATCGGTCCATGTCACTAGATATGACATGTTGGATGTCGGGACAGTAGCGTCTGAAGTCCTTCCGAATGTGTCTCTGGGGTGGATCCTGCACCACAATGTGGTGGTTTGGGTGACAGGGCAGATGGCAGGCCAGGAGGTATTGTCTGGTGAGCAACACATTATGTTGCTGCACTGACAACATCCTCGTCTCCTCAAGAAGGTGATCCACACTCGTCATGTTGACACATCCGGTAGCGATGCGGAGCGCATTATTTTGGCTGGTTTGTAGCCCTCTCCATTGGGTGTCACTCATAAAGGAGGTCCAGACGGGGGCTGCGTAGCTCATGACTGATCTGCCTAACGCCTTGTATGTCATGACTAGCGTTTCTTTGTCCTTGCCCCACGAGGTACCCGAGATTGCCTTGAGTATCTTGTTGCGCATTTGGACTCTGGTCTTTACGTGTGCTGCATGTTTGGAAAAAGTGAGGAGGTTGTCGAAAACTACTCCCAATATCTTTGGGTTTTGGACTGTTGGTATTGTCCTACCGTCGACGTTGATGTCCAATATCCTCCTCACTTCCTTAGTCCATGATGTGAACAGTGTTGCAGTGGATTTGGTTGGCGAAATTTCCAAGTTCCTATCCTGCGTGAAAGCGAAAACAGTTGCCAGAACAGATCCTGGCACTGATCTCATCCACATCTACGCCAGTAGCCATAATGGTACAGTCGTCTGCGTATGAGATCATTTTCACCCCAACCGGCGGCGCAGGCAACTTCGAAATGTAGAAGTTGAAGAGAAGGGGGGAAATAACTCCACCTTGTGGGACGCCCATTTTGATCTTCCTTGACTTGGACTTTCTACCTCTGAATTCCACATATGCCTGCCTGCCGTTGATGTAATTACAAATCCATCTCTTGATGATGGGAGGCAAAGTGGAATTCATGACATCGTCAAGCAGTATCGAATGGTCGACAGTGTCAAAGGCTCTAGAAAGGTCTAGGGCGGCGACTACTGTGCGAGCGGCAGGTCTGGTTTGGTTAAGTCCATTCGATATGCTCGTGACGATGTCATTGAGGGCCGTCGTGGTGCTATATGCTTTCCTGAAGCCGTGTTGGTGATTGGCTAGAGAAAGATGATCGTTCATCGTGGGCAGCACAAGGGCTTCGAGGACTTTGGCTAACGGCGATAGTAAGGAGATTGGCCGGTATGATTCTCCTCGGTTAGCAGGTTTGTCCGGTTTTAGAAGCGGTATCACTCGCGCAGATTTCCAGATTTCCGGAATTACTGACCTGTTTACGGATAGTGTCAGTATGTGCGTGAGGAACATCAATGCTGCCGGTCCCAGATGTTTGAGCATCACCATCGAGATGCCGTCGGGTCCAAGTGCCTTAGATGGTTTCGCCTTGGTAATCGCCGCTTCAATTTGTCCCACAGTGAATTGAAGGGGTTCCAGTGATGTTGTGTTTTTCCTGGACTTCCTAAGGGTGGCTCTCTTGGACCTGTTCTGCGTAGCTGGATGAGCGATGAATTGCTGACAGAACTTCAGGGCACATTTCTTGGCATCTGTGAAAGATTCCTGATTGTAGACCATAACTTATGCGAACCAGCTTCGCATCTGTCCAGATGACCTATCCATTTTTCTCGACGGTGCTGGTTTATGATGTCACTGATTTCTGCCGTGAGAGTTGGTATTCTTGGATCATCTGGATGTTCACGTCGTAGCTCGTCACGTTGGTCTGTGAGACGCACTGCTGCTGACGGAAAGTTAGGTCTACAAAGGGGAATTCTCCCTGCTGGAATGTACCGCTTAGCCGCTTTGAGAATAGACGTTCTGAGTTGTTTCTCTCCCTGTCTGGCACATGAGGGGAGCGGCAATTGACTGATGTCAGCGTCAATGGCGTTTGTGAAGCCATGCCAGTTGGCTTTATTGTGATTAACAAACGTGCGTCTTTCCGGTTCAACGAAGTCGCTGGGCTTCTCCACGGTGATCACGATGGGAATGTGATCAGATGCGAGGGATACCTGTGTATGCCAAGATGTAAGGGGCAGGAGCGACGAACTAGCTATGGAGATGTCTGGAGAGCTAGAGCAGGCAGCCGTGATTCTCGTGGGGAGGTCCTCGTTGATGGGGGAGAATTCAGAGGAATCAAGTTCTTCTGCAATGGATGTTCCTCGGGGGTCGGCAGGTAGCTGGGAATACCACGTCATATGGTGGGCATTGAAGTCGCCAAGTATCAATCTGTTATCCCCCTGTAATAGATGTTCTATTGAGGGGTGATAACTGGCACCTATGCTGTTGACTGGCGGGATGTAGACGTTGACAACTTCCAGTTCTATGTCTCCAGCTTGAACTGATATTGCCATGGCTTCTATGTATGGGTCCTGTGGGTGAGGGGTGGGAAGGTCAAGCAGCCTGTAGCTTGCGTTTCTGTCAACGATGAACGCAAGTCCTCCACCGTGATTCCTCTGCCTGTCTTTCCGGACTACGATGAAGCCTCCATGAGACGACAGCCGACACTCGCTGGTGAGTTTTGTTTCCTGGATAGCTGCTATTATGATGTTATGCTCATGCATAAAACTGGTTAGTTCCACAATCTTGTTTCTCAGGCCGTTGCAGTTGAGTTGCAAGATCCTGAAAGACTGTGGAACGCCAGGATTACCATGAGCAAGCTGCTGTGGATGTTGGGCCAGGAAATCTGAAGTACTCTGGGATTGTGTGGGGATGGGATATGTGGGATGTGTTATGTGTTGGTGTGGCTGAGTGATCGGATTATGAGGTGTTGGATGTGAAAAATGATGAGTTGTGTTTATGCTGCTATTGTTAGTTGTGGTGTTATTGAGTGTGTTATTATTGTTGTTAGTGATGTTGTTGTTTGACTGGTATGGGCTATGTGGTGGTGCTGGAGGAGTTGCCAGTTGTTGTGCTTGCGACACCGGTTGTTGATTTTGCACTTGCCCGCGTGGTGTTGGATTGCTTCCAGCAGGCAGTGGGAGAGTAGCTGCTGCATTATTCACACAGCAATCAGCCACGAAACTACTGTCCCACTGCAAGTGAGAGCTGAGGTTTGTGCAACGTCGCATATGGCACCAGTTCATACAGCCATTACACTGCACAGATGTAATATTCCTGCGAATCACTCCACTGCAAACTGAACATCTCCAAGATGAAGTGTTGATGTTCAGGGCCTGAGGTGTTGGTTGGCAATTAGCAGGTTGTGCCTGATTCGCAGGAGCAGTATTCCCAGTAGGCTGTAATTGAGCACAACAACTGGCCACAAACGTCTCCGACCAGTCTCTGTGGCTGGCCAGACCAGAGCATCTTCTGAGATGACACCAGTTGTGACATCCATTGCACAAGACTTGGACTAGGTTCCGGGTTATTCTTACATTACATACTGAACAGATCGTGACCTCAATATGATTGGGGCCAGGATTCTGTTCAATGCCAGCGATGATGAGCAGGCATTTGAGCAAACTCGCTGACATGATTTGCTCACCTGGGGAAAAAACGAGTGGATAGTGCAGCTTTCGCTGTGGTGACAATCCCTGGTCGAGTTGAACTCGAGTCGTTCCGGAGCATAGATCCGATTGTCGTGGGAACGTGTGTCTCCCTGTTGTTGTTGTTGCTGTATGCTTGGTTGGTTGGCTCGCGACCTAACAGGCCGGCACAAAACCATCAAAACAAGTATGAGGTAGGGAAAACACAGGCGGGGAACATACAAACGAGGGAGACAAAACAATTATGGACAATCACAAATAATAAGGAAAAGTTTATATCATTCAATCCAATATATTTATTTATAATCCATTTCCATTTATTCATTACAATAACTTAACCTAAGTGTGGACGAAAACGAATGAGTGACTTTCGTCATCACAAAATGTAAAATGTAAAATGGGCTGTAAAATGTAAAATGTAAAATGTAAAATGTAAAATGTAAAATGTAAAATGTAAAATGTAAAATGTAAAATGTAAAATGTAAAATGTAAAATGTAAAATGTAAAATGTAAAATGTAAAATGTAAAATGTAAAATGTAAAATGTAAAATGTAAAATGTAAAATGTAAAATGTAAAATGTAAAATGTAAAATGTAAAATGTAAAATGTAAAATGTAAAATGTAAAATGTAAAATGTAAAATGTAAAATGTAAAATGTAAAATGTAAAATGTAAAATGTAAAATGTAAAATGTAAAATGTAAAATGTAAAATGTAAAATGTAAAATGTAAAATGTAAAATGTAAAATGTAAAATGTAAAATGTAAAATGTAAAATGTAAGTTGTAAAATGTAAAATGTAAAACGTAAAATGTAAAATGTAAAATGTAAAATGTAAAATGTAAAATGTAAAATGTAAAATGTAAAATGTAAAATGTAAAATGTAAAATGTAAAATGTAAAATGTAAAATGTAAAATGTAAAATGTAAGTTGTAAAATGTAAAATGTAAAATGTAAAATGTAAAATGTAAAATGTAAAATGTAAAATGTAAAATGTAAAATGTAAAATGTAAAATGTAAAATGTAAAATGTAAAATGTAAAATGTAAAATGTAAAATGTAAAATGTAAAATGTAAAATGTAAAATGTAAAATGTAAAATGTAAAATGTAAAATGTAAAATGTAAAATGTAAAATGTAAAATGTAAAATGTAAAATGTAAAATGTAAAATGTAAAATGTAAAATGTAAAATGTAAAATGTAAAATGTAAAATGTAAAATGTAAAATGTAAAATGTAAAATGTAAAATGTAAAATGTAAAATGTAAAATGTAAAATGTAAAATGTAAAATGTAAAATGTAAAATGTAAAATGTAAAATGTAAAATGTAAAATGTAAAATGTAAAATGTAAAATGTAAAATGTAAAATGTAAAATGTAAAATGTAAAATGTAAAATGTAAAATGTAAAACGTAAAATGTAAAACGTAAAACGTAAAATTTACATTTTTACATTTTACGTTTAACGTTTTACGTTTTACGCTTTACGTTTTACGTTTTACGCTTTACGTTTTACCTTTTACATTTTACATTTTACGTTTTACGTTTTACATTTTACATTTTACATTTTACATTTTACATTTTACATTGTACATTTTACATTTTACATTTTACACTTTACATTTTACATTTTACATTTTACATTTTACATTTTACGTTTTACGTTTTACATTTTACATTTTACATTTTACATTTTACATTTTACATTTTACATTTTACATTTTACATTTTACATTTTACATTTTACATTTTACATTTTACATTTTACATTTTACATTTTACATTTTACATTTTACATTTTACATTTTACATTTTACATTTTACATTTTACATTTTACATTTTACATTTTACATTTTACATTTTACATTTTACATTTTACATTTTACATTTTACATTTTACATTTTACATTTTACATTTTACATTTTACATTTTACATTTTACATTTTACATTTTACATTTTACATTTTACATTTTACATTTTACATTTTACATTTTACATTTTACATTTTACATTTTACATTTTACATTTTACATTTTACATTTTACATTTTACATTTTACATTTTACATTTTACATTTTACATTTTACATTTTACATTTTACATTTTACATTTTACATTTTACATTTTACATTTTACATTTTACATTTTACATTTTACATTTTACATTTTACATTTTACATTTTACATTTTACATTTTACATTTTACATTTTACATTTTACATTTTACATTTTACATTTTACATTTTACATTTTACATTTTACATTTTACATTTTACATTTTACATTTTACATTTTACATTTTACATTTTACATTTTACATTTTACATTTTACATTTTACATTTTACATTTTACATTTTACATTTTACATTTTACATTTTACATTTTACATTTTACATTTTACATTTTACATTTTACATTTTACATTTTACATTTTACATTTTACATTTTACATTTTACATTTTACATTTTACATTTTACATTTTACATTTTACATTTTACATTTTACATTTTACATTTTACATTTTACATTTTACATTTTACATTTTACATTTTACATTTTACATTTTACATTTTACATTTTACATTTTACATTTTACATTTTACATTTTACATTTTACATTTTACATTTTACATTTTACATTTTACATTTTACATTTTACATTTTACATTTTACATTTTACATTTTACATTTTACATTTTACATTTTACATTTTACATTTTACATTTTACATTTTACATTTTACATTTTACATTTTACATTTTACATTTTACATTTTACATTTTACATTTTACATTTTACATTTTACATTTTACATTTTACATTTTACATTTTACATTTTACATTTTACATTTTACATTTTACATTTTACATTTTACATTTTACATTTTACATTTTACATTTTACATTTTACATTTTACATTTTACATTTTACATTTTACATTTTACATTTTACATTTTACATTTTACATTTTACATTTTACATTTTACATTTTACATTTTACATTTTACATTTTACATTTTACATTTTACATTTTACATTTTACATTTTACATTTTACATTTTACATTTTACATTTTACATTTTACATTTTACATTTTACATTTTACATTTTACATTTTACATTTTACATTTTACATTTTACATTTTACATTTTACATTTTACATTTTACATTTTACATTTTACATTTTACATTTTACATTTTACATTTTACATTTTACATTTTACATTTTACATTTTACATTTTACATTTTACATTTTACATTTTACATTTTACATTTTACATTTTACATTTTACATTTTACATTTTACATTTTACATTTTACATTTTACATTTTACATTTTACATTTTACATTTTACATTTTACATTTTACATTTTACATTTTACATTTTACATTTTACATTTTACATTTTACATTTTACATTTTACATTTTACATTTTACATTTTACATTTTACATTTTACATTTTACATTTTACATTTTACATTTTACATTTTACATTTTACATTTTACATTTTACATTTTACATTTTACATTTTACATTTTACATTTTACATTTTACATTTTACATTTTACATTTTACATTTTACATTTTACATTTTACATTTTACATTTTACATTTTACATTTTACATTTTACATTTTACATTTTACATTTTACATTTTACATTTTACATTTTACATTTTACATTTTACATTTTACATTTTACATTTTACATTTTACATTTTACATTTTACATTTTACATTTTACATTTTACATTTTACATTTTACATTTTACATTTTACATTTTACATTTTACATTTTACATTTTACATTTTACATTTTACATTTTACATTTTACATTTTACATTTTACATTTTACATTTTACATTTTACATTTTACATTTTACATTTTACATTTTACATTTTACATTTTACATTTTACATTTTACATTTTACATTTTACATTTTACATTTTACATTTTACATTTTACATTTTACATTTTACATTTTACATTTTACATTTTACATTTTACATTTTACATTTTACATTTTACATTTTACATTTTACATTTTACATTTTACATTTTACATTTTACATTTTACATTTTACATTTTACATTTTACATTTTACATTTTACATTTTACATTTTACATTTTACATTTTACATTTTACATTTTACATTTTACATTTTACATTTTACATTTTACATTTTACATTTTACATTTTACATTTTACATTTTACATTTTACATTTTACATTTTACATTTTACATTTTACATTTTACATTTTACATTTTACATTTTACATTTTACATTTTACATTTTACATTTTACATTTTACATTTTACATTTTACATTTTACATTTTACATTTTACATTTTACATTTTACATTTTACATTTTACATTTTACATTTTACATTTTACATTTTACATTTTACATTTTACATTTTACATTTTACATTTTACATTTTACATTTTACATTTTACATTTTACATTTTACATTTTACATTTTACATTTTACATTTTACATTTTACATTTTACATTTTACATTTTACATTTTACATTTTACATTTTACATTTTACATTTTACATTTTACATTTTACATTTTACATTTTACATTTTACATTTTACATTTTACATTTTACATTTTACATTTTACATTTTACATTTTACATTTTACATTTTACATTTTACATTTTACATTTTACATTTTACATTTTACATTTTACATTTTACATTTTACATTTTACATTTTACATTTTACATTTTACATTTTACATTTTACATTTTACATTTTACATTTTACATTTTACATTTTACATTTTACATTTTACATTTTACATTTTACATTTTACATTTTACATTTTACATTTTACATTTTACATTTTACATTTTACATTTTACATTTTACATTTTACATTTTACATTTTACATTTTACATTTTACATTTTACATTTTACATTTTACATTTTACATTTTACATTTTACATTTTACATTTTACATTTTACATTTTACATTTTACATTTTACATTTTACATTTTACATTTTACATTTTACATTTTACATTTTACATTTTACATTTTACATTTTACATTTTACATTTTACATTTTACATTTTACATTTTACATTTTACATTTTACATTTTACATTTTACATTTTACATTTTACATTTTACATTTTACATTTTACATTTTACATTTTACATTTTACATTTTACATTTTACATTTTACATTTTACATTTTACATTTTACATTTTACATTTTACATTTTACATTTTACATTTTACATTTTACATTTTACATTTTACATTTTACATTTTACATTTTACATTTTACATTTTACATTTTACATTTTACATTTTACATTTTACATTTTACATTTTACATTTTACATTTTACATTTTACATTTTACATTTTACATTTTACATTTTACATTTTACATTTTACATTTTACATTTTACATTTTACATTTTACATTTTACATTTTACATTTTACATTTTACATTTTACATTTTACATTTTACATTTTACATTTTACATTTTACATTTTACATTTTACATTTTACATTTTACATTTTACATTTTACATTTTACATTTTACATTTTACATTTTACATTTTACATTTTACATTTTACATTTTACATTTTACATTTTACATTTTACATTTTACATTTTACATTTTACATTTTACATTTTACATTTTACATTTTACATTTTACATTTTACATTTTACATTTTACATTTTACATTTTACATTTTACATTTTACATTTTACATTTTACATTTTACATTTTACATTTTACATTTTACATTTTACATTTTACATTTTACATTTTACATTTTACATTTTACATTTTACATTTTACATTTTACATTTTACATTTTACATTTTACATTTTACATTTTACATTTTACATTTTACATTTTACATTTTACATTTTACATTTTACATTTTACATTTTACATTTTACATTTTACATTTTACATTTTACATTTTACATTTTACATTTTACATTTTACATTTTACATTTTACATTTTACATTTTACATTTTACATTTTACATTTTACATTTTACATTTTACATTTTACATTTTACATTTTACATTTTACATTTTACATTTTACATTTTACATTTTACATTTTACATTTTACATTTTACATTTTACATTTTACATTTTACATTTTACATTTTACATTTTACATTTTACATTTTACATTTTACATTTTACATTTTACATTTTACATTTTACATTTTACATTTTACATTTTACATTTTACATTTTACATTTTACATTTTACATTTTACATTTTACATTTTACATTTTACATTTTACATTTTACATTTTACATTTTACATTTTACATTTTACATTTTACATTTTACATTTTACATTTTACATTTTACATTTTACATTTTACATTTTACATTTTACATTTTACATTTTACATTTTACATTTTACATTTTACATTTTACATTTTACATTTTACATTTTACATTTTACATTTTACATTTTACATTTTACATTTTACATTTTACATTTTACATTTTACATTTTACATTTTACATTTTACATTTTACATTTTACATTTTACATTTTACATTTTACATTTTACATTTTACATTTTACATTTTACATTTTACATTTTACATTTTACATTTTACATTTTACATTTTACATTTTACATTTTACATTTTACATTTTACATTTTACATTTTACATTTTACATTTTACATTTTACATTTTACATTTTACATTTTACATTTTACATTTTACATTTTACATTTTACATTTTACATTTTACATTTTACATTTTACATTTTACATTTTACATTTTACATTTTACATTTTACATTTTACATTTTACATTTTACATTTTACATTTTACATTTTACATTTTACATTTTACATTTTACATTTTACATTTTACATTTTACATTTTACATTTTACATTTTACATTTTACATTTTACATTTTACATTTTACATTTTACATTTTACATTTTACATTTTACATTTTACATTTTACATTTTACATTTTACATTTTACATTTTACATTTTACATTTTACATTTTACATTTTACATTTTACATTTTACATTTTACATTTTACATTTTACATTTTACATTTTACATTTTACATTTTACATTTTACATTTTACATTTTACATTTTACATTTTACATTTTACATTTTACATTTTACATTTTACATTTTACATTTTACATTTTACATTTTACATTTTACATTTTACATTTTACATTTTACATTTTACATTTTACATTTTACATTTTACATTTTACATTTTACATTTTACATTTTACATTTTACATTTTACATTTTACATTTTACATTTTACATTTTACATTTTACATTTTACATTTTACATTTTACATTTTACATTTTACATTTTACATTTTACATTTTACATTTTACATTTTACATTTTACATTTTACATTTTACATTTTACATTTTACATTTTACATTTTACATTTTACATTTTACATTTTACATTTTACATTTTACATTTTACATTTTACATTTTACATTTTACATTTTACATTTTACATTTTACATTTTACATTTTACATTTTACATTTTACATTTTACATTTTACATTTTACATTTTACATTTTACATTTTACATTTTACATTTTACATTTTACATTTTACATTTTACATTTTACATTTTACATTTTACATTTTACATTTTACATTTTACATTTTACATTTTACATTTTACATTTTACATTTTACATTTTACATTTTACATTTTACATTTTACATTTTACATTTTACATTTTACATTTTACATTTTACATTTTACATTTTACATTTTACATTTTACATTTTACATTTTACATTTTACATTTTACATTTTACATTTTACATTTTACATTTTACATTTTACATTTTACATTTTACATTTTACATTTTACATTTTACATTTTACATTTTACATTTTACATTTTACATTTTACATTTTACATTTTACATTTTACATTTTACATTTTACATTTTACATTTTACATTTTACATTTTACATTTTACATTTTACATTTTACATTTTACATTTTACATTTTACATTTTACATTTTACATTTTACATTTTACATTTTACATTTTACATTTTACATTTTACATTTTACATTTTACATTTTACATTTTACATTTTACATTTTACATTTTACATTTTACATTTTACATTTTACATTTTACATTTTACATTTTACATTTTACATTTTACATTTTACATTTTACATTTTACATTTTACATTTTACATTTTACATTTTACATTTTACATTTTACATTTTACATTTTACATTTTACATTTTACATTTTACATTTTACATTTTACATTTTACATTTTACATTTTACATTTTACATTTTACATTTTACATTTTACATTTTACATTTTACATTTTACATTTTACATTTTACATTTTACATTTTACATTTTACATTTTACATTTTACATTTTACATTTTACATTTTACATTTTACATTTTACATTTTACATTTTACATTTTACATTTTACATTTTACATTTTACATTTTACATTTTACATTTTACATTTTACATTTTACATTTTACATTTTACATTTTACATTTTACATTTTACATTTTACATTTTACATTTTACATTTTACATTTTACATTTTACATTTTACATTTTACATTTTACATTTTACATTTTACATTTTACATTTTACATTTTACATTTTACATTTTACATTTTACATTTTACGTATTACGTTTTACGTATTACGTTTTTTACGTATTACGTTTTTTACGTATTACGTTTTTTACGTATTACGTTTTTTACGTATTACGTTTTTTACGTATTACGTTTTTTACGTATTACGTTTTTTACGTATTACGTTTTTTACGTATTACGTTTTTTACGTATTACGTTTTTTACGTATTACGTTTTTTACGTATTACGTTTTTT